>CALNXK010000001.1:3190000-3285000 GCA_942486035.1 Porites lobata | reverse complement strand
AACTGACCCGAGTCAAAGAGGATTTCCTCCAGAATGAGAAACAAAATTGTCCAGCCCGTGCTCCGAAACGTTCCAGACATGATTTGAGTCGAACCCTTACATTAGATTTAGTATCAATGTCACATGGCTTACTACATAATTAAATAACGGTGCACTAAAAATAACCTCTATCTTGGTGATCAAAATTAACCCTACCCCTCACATTTAGGGATTATTGGCTGCAAATAAAAAGTTAACTTTATAGGCTAATAAACGGGGAGATGATTTAGGCAGCTTACACGGGCTTTGAAAGTATCTAAAGAGCAGTGTTCGCTAAAGACAGAAGCAGGCGGCAAATTGTTCCACAGAATAATTTCTTAAAAAATAGGATAGATACTCAGAGGACAGGCTAGCTTGAAGCCTTTCCGAGTGTGAGCAACGTGTCCTGCGCATGACAGGGCGCAGTAGCCCGTGGGAGTTAAAAATCCGACTATGCTCAAGGGTACGCCATGTAGGATCTTCAAGCATGTTGGTGACGCTAGATGTGTTGTTGTATCGGCGCAGGCACCATCGAGCCGCGCGGCGCTGTATCCTTTCCATCTTATATGAACCGTTATTCTCAACGCCCGGACTAGGGTCCCAAACACTTGAGCAGTACTCAACTTGGGGGCAGACTAAGACTTTATAAGCTTTGGCTTTTAAAGCTGACGAATTTGCCCGTACGTTTAGTAGTATAGGAGGGACCGTTTACTCCACTTTTTTGCGCAGGAATTTCATTAAGTTGCGCAGGAATGCATTAATGCCAATGACGTCATAACCTTTTGTCTTTATCGCATGAATAAAATGCGCAGGAATCTCATTAAGATAAGGTCGTGTGTTAGAACGAAAGACAATGCTTTACCTACCCGTCTCCTTTTTAATTTTTATTCCTTCCTCCTCCACACTTTTATTATTTTCCCTCCTCAATGTTTTTATTCCCTCGTCCACAATTTTATTATTTTCCCTCCTCAATGTTTTTATTCCCTCCTCCAAAATTTTATTATTCTCCTTCCTTATTCTTGAATTCCCTCCCTTTCCACAATATTAATCTTTCCCCACCTCCTCCTCATACTTTTGTTAATCCTCCTCCTTCACAATTTTTATTATTTTCCCTCCTCAATCTTCATTTGCCTCTTCCTTCACAATTTTATTATTTGCCTCCTCCACCTCCACCTCCTCATTTATTCTATATACTTTTCCACCCACAAATACATCGACCTCCTATCGACCCTACATCAACCCTACATCGACTGCAAATCGACGCCACATCGACCCTACATCGATCCCACATCGACCCTACATCGACCCCACTTCGACCCCATATCGACCCTACATCGACCCCACATCGACCCTACATCGATCCCACATCGACCCTACATCGCCCCTACATCGACCCCACATCAACCCTATATCGACCCTACATCGACCCCACATAGACCCCACATAGACCCTAGACTCACCTTTTTTAAACACAGCTTGGTCAATAGTAAATATATACAACCACCACCACATTTTTCCCTCCAAAATTTTTTTATTCCCTCCTCTACAATTTTATTGTTTTTCCTCTTCAACGTTTTTATTCCCTCCTCTACATTTTTATTAGCGACCTTAAGTTTAGGTGGACGGTGACATAGAGGACGGTGACTCTGGCCGCGGCGGCTTGGAGAGGGACGACGTTGACTTGGCGAGAGAAACAAACTTTAAGTTTCAGTAGAGGTGACGGTCGAAGACGTTTTTTTTCACTTTATTGAAGGTTTGAGAGAATGAGTTCCCTGAAAGAGATCCGAGAGATTTTGGTCTACTTTTATATGATGGTGTCATATCAGATGAGGAATTCGTTCAATGAAAACTAGTTGAGCACTTTGTTACTCTAAAGAGAATGTTTGTCGCTTCATTGAGCTCATTTGCGATCTACGTATCGGCCACATTTTCCCACGCTCCACAGTTCTTAGAGTAACAACGGCTGGTAATCGAGCTTACACAGTTCTGGGCTTGAAGCGGTAGGGTTCACTTACAAGAATTTCTTTAGCAAGCTGAATATCGTGAACTTTAGTCCACTCCACAGTCTTAAAATAAAAACAAATTATACGATGGACAATGTGCGCGATAAACAAGCCGAGTTCCTTCATCTTGCTTTATCAAGGGGTTTACTTTGTCGAATAAATGAACCTATGAACACGTAATTTTATTTTGGCCTATAACTTAAGCAGAAAAAATGAACTGAATACTTCGTGAACAAAGAAAAGGGTAGAAGCCGATGTTCACATGATGCGAGAGTATTAAATGTGATAATTTTATCGCTGGGAATTCTAATCCTGCAGTTGCACCATTTGGACAAGTTCAGTGTGCTATATTCCATCATAAAATAGTGTTATGACAAGTAATTGAGAAAGGTTTACCATTTGAAGTAAACTAGACATTTTGAAGATATTTTGAAGACAAAAACACGAAGAGAAAACTCACGTTCTCGAGACACCGCCGCACTAAGCCTTGTCACCGTCGCGAATTGCAGTCGACGTAAGCTGGACGGCTAGATAGATGCAAATTAGGCCCAAATCGGGCAACTTTTATTTCCGGTTGCAGTCCTTCACCCTACCGTCCACCCTAACGTGAGGTCTGTATTATTTTCCCTCCTCCATGTTTTTATTGAATCCTCCTCCTCCTCCTCCTCCACCTCCTCCTCATTTTTATTATTTTCCCTTCTCAATGTTTTTATTCCCTCCTCCTCCTCCTCCTCATTTTTATTGTTTTCCCTCAAAAAGGCCAAAGAGGTCAAAATCAGACCTAAAAGGCCAAACTCAAATGCGATGGCCTGATTTTGACCTCTTTGGCCTTTTCGAGAGAAAACAATCGAAATGTGGAGGAGGTGGAGGTGGAGGTGGAGGAGAAGGAGGAGGGAAAACGATAAAAATGAGGAGGTGGAGGAGAAGGAAATAAAAACATTGAGGAGGGAAAATAATAAAAATGAGGAGGAGCTGGCGGAGTAGGAGGAGGATTCAATAAAAACATGGAGGAGGGAAAATAATAAAATTGTGGAGGAGGGAATAAAAGAATTGAGGAGGGGAAAAATGTGGTGGTGGTTGCATATATTCCCTATTCACCAAGCTGTATTGAAAAAAAGTTGATTCTAGGGTCGATGTAGGGTCGATATGGGGTCGATGTGAGGTCGATGTGGGGTCGGTGTGGAAGGAGGAGGGAAAATAATAAAAATTGTGAAGGAGGAGAATAGAAAAGAATGAGGAGGAAGTGGGGAAAGATTAATATTGTGGATAGGGAGGGAATTCAAGAATGAGGAGGGAAAATAATAAAATTGTGGAGGAGGGAATTAAAAAATTGAGGAGGGAAATTAATAAAATTGTGGAGGAGGAGGAAAATAAAAATGAAAAGGGAGACGGGTAGGTAAAGCACTGTCTTTCGTGCTAAAAAAGGGCTAGTTTGCCTTTGCCCTCATGAATATGTACGATTTGCCCGTCAAAGGTCAGTGAACCGGAACTAGGACACTCACAGCAGTAGGAAATAGGACATGCATAATTACGTTACCAACTAACACACGACCTTATCTTAATGAGATTCCTGCGCATTTTATTCATGAGATAAAGACAAAAGGTTATGACGTCATTGGCGTTAATGTATTCCTGCGCAAGTTAATGAAGTTCCTGCGCCAAAAAGTGGAGTAAACGGTCCCTCCTATACCACTAAGTTTCTTTTAAGGAAGCTAAGCGTGCGGTTTGCCTTCAGTTGGCTGTTATCTCGTCAATGTGTCGATTCCACTTGAGATCTTTTGAGGGCCATATACCTAGGTATTTCGCGTGATCAACCTCCTTTCTTGGAGTGCCATGCAGGTAATAAGTATGTTGGAATGGGGTTTTAGACGGCGAGATCAGGAACACCTCCCACTTAGTGACATTAAACTCCATCCTCCAAGTTGCCTCCCATTTCTGAAGCGCGTCAAGGTCATCCTAGAGCTGTCTGCGGTGATCTTCACTTGTGATAGTCAAATAGAGAATGGTATCGTCGGCGAATAGGTGAACCATTGATCTTATGTTCTGCGGGGGGATCGTTAATGTCTACCAAAAAGAGCACTGGACCTATGACGGAGCCTTGAGGCACACCAGAAAGGACAGCTACAAAATTAGACCTCTCGCCATCGACCAGTAGGCATTGTCGCCTATTTTCAAGGAAGGCTTTAATCCACTTCAGAGTGTCGCCTCCAATACCATAATTCTCCAGTTTATAAAGAAGTCTGTTGTGAGGAACCTTATCAAAGGCCTTTGAACAGTCTAGTATGATGATATCAGTCTGCTTAGCATGCGAGTTGTCGACAACATCATTACAAACTCAATTAGCTGCGATTAATACGACTTGAATCTGCGAAAGCCATGCTGCAAATGATAGAGGAGATTGTGATGTTATAGATGTGACATGATACTCCTAGTTGCTCTAGCAATTTACTGCAGATACATGTCGGGGAAATTGGTCTGTAGTTTGCAGGACTCTCCTTATCGCTTTCTTAAAGATGAGTATTACCAAGACTTTTTTCCAGTCCTCTGGTACTTGGTGAGATGATAGGGACTTACTGAAGATCTTCTGAAGGACTGTTGCTATTACTGAAAGCTACTGAAGAGAGCTCCCCGAGGACCATGGTAGAAAGACCATCATGCCCAGCGGCCTTGCGTGGCTTTAGGTTATCTAATAGCTTAGCTTAGCAAAGTGAGTTGTATCACGTCAGTTGATGGTATTAAACTCTGGTTATTAACCTGATTGGTCAATTAAGTCGCGATGTTATTGGTCGTCTGTCAGTTAAGCGATGATGTTTTTGGCTATGAAGACTCGTAATATCATTGGTGCGTTTCGATCCGTCTTTTGTCACAGTTAAACAGTCGTTTATTGTCAGTCAAATTGTCAGTTGTCCAGTTAGTTTTGCTTGATTCCGTCAATAAGTTGTTTGTACTGTGCCGGTAACTGTTGACTGCGATTCAAAGGTGTTTTTTCTAAGTTAGTAAACCAGCTTTCTAAAGTGAGTCGTTGATATGAGTAGTCTGTAGAATATGTTATACATGTCGCAGAGTCCCAGTGGGTTTGATGTTTCGTCTGTTAATGGCATGGTGCTCAGCAAGGTGATTGTTGACAGGTTTTGCAACTGATTTTGAGTTCATTGTTGTTATTGTTGTTGACTTTTCAGTTTGATTATATGTTATTCCTGGCCCTGTTCAGCTACGTTGTTCTTGTTCGTCAAGACAAAATTCCTTCCATCGGCGAAATTGTGCTTATCATCTTCGTTTGTACTTTGTGCGCTGAGGAAATCAGACAGGTAACACAATCTTGTATATAACGACCTCTAGCCTAGCTGGTGACTCTTTGACACTTCAAAAAGAGATAACTTATGTACTACATACATTGAACTTCACTTGCTTTGAGAAGAGACTATAATCTTGCTGATTTTGGTGCCCCGCGTACGGTACTCCTTGGGCGCTGACAGATTTTAACACACACTTTTTTCAAGTACCGAGTGCTAGGGATCGATGGATGGATGGACGGATAGATACTTTATTGGTATGGACATCGCAGCCAGAGGCTGAATCACGTATATACATACTAAAGACAAAAACTACTAAATTAAAAAGCATAAATTACAATCGATTTAAGAAATTCAAAAGTTATAACTATAAAGGATATCTACAAAAAATATATAAAGTACGAACAAAGATTTATTTGAAAAAAAAACTGGTGACTGTTAGAATGAGTTTACCCGAAAGTATTGGGAATTAATAAAACAACTCTTGGCCCTACAAGTTTTAAACTTGACACCAAAAGTCCTGGCATGCCTGAAGGGGTTTGACTGTGTATATTGAGTAAAATTGCGGAACAATTCGGTTTGCGATTTAAATAAAAGATTACTCTTTTTTGGTAGATTCTTCAGTCCGAACCACCAACACTGAAAAACAAATTCAAAGCATGGGCCTCCAGTTACTGGAACCGTCTCGACGGCCTCGCAGTGGTATCGTTTTTCATTGGCCTTGGACTCAGACTATACCCACCAACGCGTGATGCAGGTCACGTGGTTTACTGCTTTGATGTGGCTATGTGGATTATGCGTTTGATGCACTTTTTTTATGTTAGCAAATACATGGGACCTTACGTGGTGATGATTGGCAGGATGGTAAGGGACGACAGTTATTGAATATCATTTAAATATTTAGCTCAAAGTAACACGCCGGGTTACATAGTAATTTCTCTATTTGGAGTTCAAATTTACTACATTGCATTATTTATAAGCACGCATGATTCATATCCTTTACATAATTGTGATCGTTACAGTATACAAGTGTCACATGTTGACTTAAATAGTCAAAGTAGAAAAGAAAAGTGGCCAATTGAAAGTGGGCAAAAAATAACGGGGATTCAGTCCAACCTGGTTGGAATGCTTTGAGCGCAAGGCATGGTAAACTTGTCGGGGTTCATAACTATTAGATTATGTTAACTATAGCGTATAGCTCTCTGATTTTAGCAACCAAATTGAACTTACAGGGTAATGAGTAAAAACAATGCTATTTCTAGATTATATATATTCTCATCATAAAAACGAAGGGCAAGTGCTAATCGGTTCTGTTTGAATGTCAAGTAACTGGATGAAAAAGTACTTTTACGTCAGAGATTTCACATTTTGAAAAGAAGCTTGAGGCAATTAAAGAAAACATATTCAGGAAAATTTACCTTGATATTCTTTTATTTTTGAGTCATAAAATATTTAGGAAGTGCGAGAAACACACTACTGTAGCTTTTTCGTATTTCTTTAGCAACGTTGTTGTTGTTGCTGTTTGCTTATTTACTTGATGGTGTTTATTCGTGTAATGCATGCTTGTCAGGGCATTGACCATTCTAGCCTTGCCAATCATTTTTTATTTAATATCTTTTGACTCCTTAGACTCTGGATTTAATGTATTTTCTTCTGATCATGGTGG
Organism: Porites lobata; assembly: GCA_942486035.1. NCBI lineage: Eukaryota > Metazoa > Cnidaria > Anthozoa > Scleractinia > Poritidae > Porites > Porites lobata. Next base: position 3,278,020 of record CALNXK010000001.1, on the reverse strand, counting down.
TTTTTTTCCTGGCTTATGGAATTCCTCAACAAGCTCTCCTGTACCCAAACGAAGGTCCTTCCTGGTCCATGGCATCTCAGATCTTCTTCAGGCCTTACTTTCAGGCCCATGGAGAACTCTTTTTGGATGCTCCAGATAAAAGTAAGTATTTCGTTTTTATAATCGCAGAATACCAGTTGATGGCTACCATTTCGTGAACATGTATTCGAAAATAGAAGTTTTGTCGAGCGCAATAGTCCGCGGTTACAATTATACTTCCACAGAAAACTTTCGTTATTCAGCTCGTCTTTTCCTTTGTCTTAATTTGATCTTCGATAAAGATATCCTTTACACTCGAAATGTGCTCCACTTGTGATTGGGGCTCTATGAGCCTATGGGTCTGTGGTCCCACGGTTTCTGGGTTTATGTGTATGTGGGTCTGGCTGTGGTAGCTAATTGTCTCGTATATTTTATTCCAGTTGAAAACACGACGACCGTTTTTGGCACTGCAAGAAAAGATAGCTACGGGGACACAGTGGTGTTATTCATGACTGCGATTTACTTGCTTGTCGTCAACATTCTTCTGTTAAATCTTCTTATTGCTATTTTCAAGTAAGTCTCCAACAGTAAATTGCTCTATTAAAAAGTTGCCCAGGGTTCGTTCGAATGACCATATTCCGGAGTAAGAAAACATGGAATAGAGTCAAAAATCACTTGTTTTACAATAGTAAAATCTAGAAATCTGGAGGATATTAACAAATGAGATGAAAGTGGTCTTCTAATGGTCCAAAAAGTGGGGATTGAACGGATTTGTCACAAATTTCTGCGTATTTTTATTCCAGAATTCGATATGCATACAGAAAGATCGTCATAAATAGTCGACTAATTCGTTACGCTATCACCGTACTATTACTTACATGTAGACCTAGCCTAGATAATCGAACTCTAGTTTTACAATAACTGAGTCATTTCTCGCGCGCTCTTTTGCCGAGAGCTATGGTCGATAAGATTGCAGACCATGGAAATGATGTGATGTTGGCACAATTTGTTTTTTTCTTTTCTCTCGCGCGCGAATTTTCGAGAAGCTTCAACCTAAATGGATTTCAACAACCACCAATGTTACTGCAAATGTATTGACGACAATTTTCCATGGTCTGTTCTCTTACAGACCATAGCAATGACGTCAAAAATGTTCAAAAGTCAAGTGTAACCACTAGTCGCAGGCGAGTGGTTTTACTGCAAACATTTTAACACGTTGACATCATTTCTATAGTCGATAAGAGTACAGACCATGGAAATTTGTCGTGGATTTGTTAGTTCTTAAAATGATAATAATGATAGAACGCTAGTTCTATCGACCTCAACTCTGTGCCTGTCACTGATTGAGTTCAACTGAATTCGGTAATCGAACAACATAGAACAATTACCGAACCAATCAAACGTTTTCCACGCAGGGTGTCAGAGGCCTGTCCTTACGCTACGAAACTTATCGAACACAATGGAACTTAATTCGATTGCTTTGTAATAGACCTTTTGGTTGCAAGTCCATCGCTCTCACCACTTGGCCACGCTGTCTCCAAGATTGAAAAACGGAACGATTAGGTCCGATTGCCTCCGACGGGGATGGAGACCGTGCTTATTGAGGTGCAGTCTCCATGACACTTAAAGTTAGACTACTGTAACCGGGGCCAGTTAGGCAAAGTTGACCAACTGGATTACAGGAAAATAACAATTACATTCCAAGAAAGTTGGTCCTGAGCCAATCAGCAGCTCGTAAAAAAAAATGGCAATAAGTTACTCAAAGCACAGATTTAAATATTGATAGCAAACGTTTATCAAGAAAAATGTTTCGCCAGACAATGTTTTTCTATTCGAACCTTTACACTGATATAACACCCAGGAGACATTTGTTTGACACACGCTGTTATTTTGTCATCTACCAGCAATTTTTTTTTCGCTTCCATTGCCGCGCTTTGCACCCGGGCTTTGCAACAACATCACGAGCTCAAGTCAAAAATTTAACTAACCGGACTAACGTGTACGCTTTTTTTGCCTCCGTTATTCACTCTAACAGACTTCTCTGGAAAGACGGGCTTTCTTCAGCGGTTCCATAGGTAACTTCTATAGGTTGTAACTGGTTGATTTCGATCCATTTTGTTTATTTCGGTTATGATTGACACCTAACTTTCCCGGAACGTATTGTCATTTTCCTGTAATCTGATTGGTCAAATTCGTCTAGGTGGCCCCTGTTATAGTAGTCGCACTGTAAAGACACCTAAAAATATTGAAACGCATGAAAATCGCTTGAAAAACCTTAACTATTAATGGTGTCCAAAGCACATTCTTAATGACAAAATCAACTATCAATCAAATATCACTGAATTAATTGTAAAAGATAAGGTGAAAATGGCTTGAGAGTCGGCAGCGTGTGCCTTTTATGCCATAATTCTTACATCTTTATCTACATGTAGCTATTTAACTTTCATCCTTTACACCTGTGGAGGTGGTTGTGGTCGAGCGGTTAACACCTCGAACTCTGGATCTGAAGGAACTGTACTCCACTTTGTCTCTCCTCACTCAGGTGTATAAATGGGTACTGGCGACATACTCCTGGGGGGTAACCCTGCGATGGACTAGCATCCCGTCCAGAAGAGAGTAGCAATACTCCTAGGCATGCCTCATGCTAAGGAAACCGGGATAATATAAGCTCCGGCCGTTTGAGCCTTTGGCTCCGTGAGCCTTTGCCGTTACCCTTAATTTACATATTATAGCTATTTAACTTTCATCCTTTGCATCTCAGTAATACGTACGAGAAGGTGCAGACCAACGCAAAACAGATCTGGATGTTTGAGCGTTACTACCTGGTTACAGAATACAAGCAGAGACCTGTCTTGGTACCACCGTTCATTATCTTGAATCATGTGATCTACGCTATAAGATTCTTGTACCGCTGCTGTTTCAAGAAATCTTGCCATCGAAATGGAAATCAAGACGCTGCTTATACAGTGACAAGTAAGACGTCTAGTTTTTAAAACCAAAGCAAAGTTCGCCAGAACTTCGTGGTCTGAACTATTCAGATCGAAAAAGGGAGAGCAGAAGGTAACTTTTAAACAACTGCGTCTTGATTCGATCCTGATATATATGAAAGAAGAATGCGCAATTGCTAACCTTCAGTGTTAGGCTTTCATGGTTTTTGATGACAGAAACGATGGGAGATAACATTCTAATCACACACCAGTTAATCGGGTCAACATTAGATTCCACCGTCCAGAACCACATTAGACACGTCATGATTGTTACACAAAGCAGTTCATCATATAGAAGCAAGTGCACTGGCTATAGTGATCAAGGTTGAAAACTGACTATGATAATTAGGGTTAAACACTGACAATAGCGATTAGGGCTAAGCACTGACTCGAAATGGTTAACTTTCATTTACTGTTAGGTCTGTCACCATAAACATGTAAAACGAAGCTGATCTCGCAGTCGAATCCACCGTGGTAAAGGTGGTGGAGACGATAGGACTCGGTGCCTCGGTCCCGGGATCAATAGGACTTAGATTAAGAAAAGAGATTAGAAGGGCAGACGTTTGAGTGACTTAGAAATTTCATGTAAGGGTAGCTAAGAGGGGAAGGTGGTTCTGAAGAATGGAATCGAATGCTGACCAGTTAATCGCCATGTAAGCAGCTGTATTTTATCTTTCCCTAGGGAATTCCTATGACAATAGCATGAAAATTTTCGAAGAGCGATGCGTGGATGAATACCTCAGAGAGAAAAACGCACTGCTTCGTGCCACCCAAGAAGAACAAATCAGAGTGATCAATGATAGGTATAACCAGCCGGAATTATGCTTCTAGTTACATTTTTTGTCAGTTAGATCAATCAATTAGTGACTATTTTTACAAAATTTTATTGGGAGGAGCGTGGACCAAAAAGAAACAAATGCTTTTCATTGGCTGCACTTTGATAAATTTTGAAAGTATGGCTTTTGATACTAAGAATAAGTAAAGTAGCCAGTGGTGAACGATTGCTTTTTTCTTTGTTTCGTTTTGTTTATGTTTGTTTGTTTGTTTGTTTGTTTGTTTTTGTTGCTTCTTTTGTCCTTTCTAGATATATTTATTTACCAAACGAGTTTCAAACCTCACAAAAAATGCTTACAGGTAGTTAAAAAGATAACCATTATTCCAATATGATAGATATGCTTTTATCCTTTGCAAATCTGACAGCATGGGTTCAGTTTCTAGCCAGCTCCAAGATATGTTTCGATTTGTTAACCAGCGGTTCAAGAAAGTTGATGAAGAGTTCTATAGACTGGGAAAACTCGATTCGAAATCAAGGCCTCCATCTATCGCAGACGTATTAACAGGTAAAATTATAGTGTGGGACTGTTTTTGTTCTCCAGATGTAGAAAGTGTTTGTATTATATTAGCTGTATAATTAGTGTGTACAATCGCTCTTAGGCCTAGCTGTCTACACTTCGCAGGATAAAGGCTTACCATGCACATTTATCCAGACCCAAATTATGAAACGCCCCCGTTTTCAATATAATGAACAATGGTTTCGTGGTAAGACGAGTAAGTGGGGTATATTACGTTGCGTTTTCAAATATATGGGGGCTGGTGAACCAGGCCTTAGGTACAAAAGTGAAAAAACGGACTTTAAAAGGGGAACCACAATTAATGGTAATCCATTAGTTCTCACTGAGACCCACAAGTTTTAAAGAATCCCAGCTGGCCGGAGGAAAACCAGTTGGCTCAATATTAGGGAGCTTAAGCAACGACAACGGCAACGGCTATGATGACGTTTCCAAAGAGTGAATTCTGGCTGTCTCACACTTCATCGCTCTTATTCAAACTCTTTTAATTTGTCAAATGTTGGCGATTTTTTTCAGAAGGTGAATTCTAAAGGACCTTGTCATAGTACAGAAAAGAAATAGAAAGTCGTTGTCTTGTGTTCACGTCCTCGGTAAGACGTGAATTTGGGCAGTTTCAAGTCGTAGTCTTGTAGAGACGGCAAGGAAATGTACAAAAACGCGTGATGCACGGGCAAAGTTGTTGTTTTGCTAATCTAAACTTATTGCTTTTTTGCCGTTCTCATTGTCGTCGCCGTCGTCGTAGTCCAGTTCCGCCCCCCCACCCCCCCCTATGTCACGCAACGCCGGGAGTGAGAGAGGGTCCCTCTCTCTACCGCTCTCTCCAGGCGTTGCGTCACCTAGAGAGACGGGACGGACCTGGACTACCGTCGTCGTTGCTTAAGCTCCCTTTTTGCGAGCGTGACCGGGGAGATGAGCTCGGGACTGCCGAGAACAAATCCAGCTAGCTGTTAGGGTAGGGATTGAACTCGGGGTCTCGGGATTGCAATTTCAGCGCTCTTATACTACTACATGAGAAATTTCTGTAATTTGCTTGGCTTAGAGCAGTGGTATTTCAGCTTAATTTGAAATACCTACATGTGAAAATTACAAACCTTTCGTGGCTAGTAGTATAAACAAATAATAGCATGATTTATACCTGATATTTGGGTGTACATACCACTCGTGATATTTCAAAATATGTCTCAAAGAGGTAGACACTTCGTCCCACGAATGTCGTGAGAATTTTTCGCGGGAAGACTCTGCTGCTTAACTCTACTCTTTAGAATGTGAACTACCTTTCCTTCCCTCTTAGGACAAAGTGGGTGAATGCAGTGTCAACTGGCAAGAAGTCAGCGTTCAAATCAACCTGCAAGCCAATCTCTCATTTATCTTGCACAAGGTGGCCACGTTAAATAACGCATTCTTTTGAATGGAATCCCGGCCTTAAGTCACATTTCATTTACTTCTTCCCCTGTCTGAAGTTACCTTCCGGTGACCGGGATATATTGTGCGTGTGTGTTGATTTTTTTTTTTTCATTTCTTGCTTCGTGAATATCTTATTCATACAAAAGTCATACAATTGGGTAGTTTCTTGTTGGTGTTGCAATCACAAACTGGACCCTGGCGGGGGTCACTCCTGGGAATTCTTGGTAGGGGTGCGCCGCCCGGTTCTCCAGACCAGAAAGACTAAAATCTGTCATTTTTCACACCCTTTTCCACACCTGGAGCCCGTTTCTCGAAAGTCCTGTTAACTTTTTGGGCCCGAAATCAAATATTCAAATCGAAATATAAAGAGTAAGAGCGCGGGTCCCGCCAAGCAAACTACTCCATTTTGGTTCATTAACTGATAGTTTTATCGTGTTAGATGCAAAACTATTGAAACTTCGATCTTTAATGTAAAAGGCAACAGCTTACCAGGCTCGTTAATTATCGGGACTTTCGAGAAACGGGCCCCTGACCCCAAAAATCCATGCCCGTTTGCAGACCTGGCCTCCAAGAAATTACGTCATCATTACTTAGATTAGAACAGCATCAAAAAAGATTTCTTAACGACCATTTCGAATTCGCATAATTCTTTTTCTTACTTACTTATTTGGAATTGAAACAATAAATACGTTCATACAATCCCGTAGTTCCCTTGAAAACCATACCCGATTCCAGACCAAAATGGGTAAAGTCTATACCCGTTTTCAGACCAAAACGGCGGAAACACCCTACCCTTTGGGGCGGCACATGCCTATATGGCTTATATAAGGCAGTCCCCCTACCCCTCCCCCACCCGGGAACTGAACGACACTGAACAATACCACACCACAATAGCACATAAGCGAACCAACAATGGTTTCCTCAACACCAAGAAACACTTCACAGTTCTTTCAACTTCATGAGCCAATATATAAACAGAAGGATAAGTTTTAAAAGTGTGTTGAGATTAATGAGTGAGCTCAATTACGGGCCTCTATGCAGCAAATGCAACCTCGCTTCTTTTCTGAAAATGGGGAAATGAGGGGCAATGGCATTTTTGCCGATTGAGCTATATTTTTTGGAATGATTTTGCAGGGTTGCTCTCGAAAATTAGCTTTCTTGTCTTAAGTATACTTAGCGGTTGTTAGTTTTTTCCTGTTGTTAGCGTTTGGTTTTCAGTTTTAATCAAAATGAAAAGTGTTTTTCGCATTGTGTTTCCACAACTGTTTTTGAACCGTTTCCTGGGGTGGCCCACTTCTGAAATGCCCTCTGAATCAGCTGCTGGGCCTTTCAGTATTTCTTTACACCATGTAACTGAAAATTAGAGTGAGATTTGCAGTGCTTAATTTATACCCACTGTTTTGGTTGAAACTTACATCAGAGTCACGTTGATTTTGTTTATTATAATTTGCCATTTTGAGGGTGCTCGTTTTAAGCACCTATATCGTCTAGTTAATCAAGTTTCAGTTTGATTAGTCAGTGTTTTTAGAGTGTGTTGTTTTCAAGACTCTTGCCATGTTTGTAAAATGGAAGTTGAATTAAAATTGATATTCTGAGTGCCTATTCGTTTCTGACTTATTTTTGTATGAAGGTCCTTTATTATAACGCAGTTGAGCATAGAGTGGGCCGAAACCCGAGATTCCCTCATCTACATTGTAGCCTGGGAGAGGCGATTTCCCAAAGGGAACAATCTATCCAGTCCAAAGGGAGCTGTGGGAAGTATTCTCTTTTAATCTGACCCATAGCCATGACTTTTACTGCACCTGGTCTGGCAAAATTATCTCTGTTGACTATAAACTGAGTTCGCTTATTCAACCCACTTCTTGTTAAGAGATGAAACACTCCAACTCGTGTTTGATAAATTGAATCAAGTCATGAATATTATGCTAGACAATCCAAAGTAACCGTTTACCAAATTTTATGGTCTGACGACTGCCAGAAAGCTTTCACTCGCACAGCATTTTTATTTAGGTTGAAAGAGTGCTTCACGTTATGCTTCATAGTCAACAGAGGTAGTCTCGGGTATTATCACCTTGCGTATTATCACTTCAGTCCTCGATAGGACAGTAAATAAAGGAGAAATGTTATTTCTGTCATATTTTCTGCTAAAAGGGAAACTAAAAAAGAAAATTACAAATTTCGAAAATAAGCTGGTTTGTTTATCAGGAGGCTACCTTGGGGAAACAGAAGCTTGCGGGAGCTGTTGACCAACCCACGCAAGAAATTCAGATGGAGAGGGGTGGGACCCACAAAAGGCTTGTAATTTTCACATGTAAGAGACGACCTACGGCAGCGACTGTCAGTAAAAGAACCGACGGAGAGCTTGCTCGCAAGACCGCTGTTTCCCCAACAGATTTCGATTATAAGCTGCACTTCGAACCAATCAACATTTTAGTTTAAAAATATCTGTTTTTTTATTCTCCATATAAAGATATTTATGTGTCCTGATTTGTCCTAAGAGGCATTAAACCGTGTAAGAATTCTAATTTAAGTGTCAGCCCGCATGCAGACATCTCCTAGTTCCGAGTATATCGCCCGGCCCCCACTAACTTTATGCTACATAGCAGGCGCTTGGAAGTAATAAGCGAGAAAAGACGGGGCGCGCGACAAAGACACACGAGAGGAGAGTGTCTCCCTCGCGCGCCTCGTTCTTTCTTGCACCTTTCCAAGGGCCTGCAACGTAGAATATACTTAAAGCGCCAGTCGTGGTCGGCGCCAGGCGCACTGCATGCTTTCCACGAGAACAGCATTTGTAGTGACAGCAGGCCATAACCAGGGACTTTCACCTGCTATTTATTCGAGTCAAGACTCTTTACTGATGAGAATATGTTCGACGCGAGTTTAGAGTACCACAGGATCACCAAAAATAAGGTCGCAAACATTGGACTTTTAGTGGTTTTGGATGACCTGTGGAATCGTTTGTTTTTGTTTTAGTTTTGTTGCTGTTACTTTTTCTTTCACTTTTTCTTATGTCATACAAGAGAGGCGCAACTGACATACAGAGCAGAATTTCTTATTTCTACGGGGAAAGTAATCGAAGACGTCCAAAAACTGATAAGCTTAAGAATAAGCCGTGAGAGTTCTTGTGGACCCCTAGCAACGGCTTTAATTTCCCAACTTTCTTATTCCGTGTAAAGGAATAGGAGGTGTCTGCATTGTAGGTAAAATGCGCTCTGGGGCAAAAAAAAACCAAACTTTCACCAAGCAGCCTAAGCACAAAGAACGGTTACTAAGGAAGCTAAGTTTGATTCAGAATTTCCTTTGTTTCTTAGCCCTAGTTATTCACAGAAGACAAATGATTAACCTGAGAACGAATTTTAACCACAAAATCTGCACTCAGGCCGCCAAACATTGTTCTTTCTCCTTCCTTCCTCCCTGAACCCTATCTTTTTTAAGTTCTCAACGCTAGCTTGCTTTCTTTTCCTCATCTGGTTTCCAGTTTGGATTGAAGTGTTTCTCTAACGGCTCCCATACTTTGTAGTAATCATGATCCACTTTCAGACATGTTTCATTTCCCCATTTTGTGATGGCCATACTGAGACTGCTTTCAAACATGAACGCCTACAACGAAAAAAAATGAATAGAGCAATTCCCAAACTAGTCTGCTACACAGCCGTTTTTAGTGTCGTCACGCAACGCTCCTCATTGCGTGACGACTCTAAAAACGGCTGTGTAGCAGAGTATTCCCAAACCAGCTAAGGCTATATTTCCGCTATACCAGATAGTTTTTGCGCCGGCGCGAAAACCATACCTGACAAGGCTTCTTTTCTATTCACACATAAGAACAGTGATTTCGGCGCGATTTCTGTAACGAAGCGAAGCTGCGCGGCGCTGATCTCTAAAGGGGAGAGTCACATACTTTTCTTATCGGATAGGTATTCATACAATACCGAATAGCTTTGTCACGAAAAGCTTCCCAGTATAGTCTGAACATAGCTTAAGAAATGATGATAGATGTGGAAAAGATCAAGGTAAGCCATGGAGTTCCACATAGCCAGATCTCATCCTACGAGCCTAAGCTGAAGTATCCATTTGACTAGAATAAGGCCAATATGCGATTTCTATTGGTTTCGACAAACCTGAAAATCACGCCAAAGCAGAAAATCGAAAGGAAAAGTGAAGGAGAGAAAGAAGAAAAAACAAAGGCTACACTTTTGGTTTTCTTTACGGTTACTAGGGAGACAAATAGTTTTTTTAATAATAAAGAATGAATGAGGAACAGTTGTGCAGAACAAGTAGGTAACTTTTAAGTCCTTTCAGGTATATGTTGAGATTCAGTTTTATTCCTGGTTTAAGTTTAACTTTCCTTTGTTTTTGTGGGTATGGTAATGTCTGATAATCTTTTTGTGATGTACATAGGAAAATAAAATTTAAAGCAAGGGCAAAAAAGAACCAAAGCAGAGTATATATCCATTGAAACTGTCACAACAGAACACTTTGAGTCAACAGCTGTCCCGGCCATTTGACAATACATTTATTGATTTTAAACCGGTTGCAATATACTCAAGTAACCACTAAACAATGATCATGAATGCCGTCATGGCCAACATACAATTTCTTTACTCTGGTCCACTTGGTAATGTTAAAAACGCCAGGCTAGGGTTTGAATTAATTATGCACTGTTCATGTTATACATACCATAGTTCCATCTGCTACTCGCTGGGGTCTCAGCTGTGCATTTGACGCCTTCTCAAAACAATCCTTATCCGGTCCATGAGGAGTCATCATGCTATGCAGACTACCACCCCCTGGGGCAAATCCTTCCTCCTAACATGACAAGAAAAAAAACCGTAAATATTATGGTCTCTGACGAATACCAGGGAGTTTAAGCAACCACAACGCCGATGGCAACGGGAACGTCAAAGAAGCAATAGGTTTGATCACTAAAAGAACAACTGTGCACGTGCATCATGCTTTTTTTGTACATTTCTCACTGCTCGACTAAAACGTGAAACGTTCCAATGGGACATATTGTAGAGGACGTAAACACCGACTTTTTGTTCTTTTTTTATACTTTGATGTGCTCCCTAAAAATTCAACTTCAGGAAATCTCACCTTGATTTGACCAATTACATGTAAGCCAGTTGAAACCACCCTCAAAAATTAATAAAGCGAAAAATTTAACTGAGATCATAGGCAGGGTGTGGCTCGCTCTTCAACAAAAAGCAAAAACGAAAACAAAACCCTTCAAACTGCAGATAAATAATTGGAATATAATAAATACTAGGTACTAACTTTGGCTTCGTATTTTCCATAAATCAATCCCATGAATTCACTCATACAGTTTCCTGTTCAGAAGTTAAAAGTAAAGGTTGAGAGACATGGCGCTTTAAGTTCAATCTCTTAAACATTTTTTTTTTACGCTGTACCTCAACATTCTCCTACTTATTTCATTACAATTTAAAAAGTTTTTTCTTTAAGGTGAGGAGGGAGACACTACTCTTGCTTGGACCATACATTGTATTTTGCTCTTATCAGCTTCCTTCACTTTGCATCTCCTCGTATCATTCTTAGTGATCCATTTTCTACTGCCCCTGCACTTGTATTCCAGGGAATGGGATGCAAGATTCTTTGTAAGGGGCCGACCACTTAACTCTTGAGGGGGGGGGAAGGGTGGGTGATTTTGAAAAAAATTTCCTGCAAGTGCTTGTCAGAAGAAAAAAATTGCATGCAGCACAAATGTAATAGAAAGCTTATGGGAAAAAAAGGGGAAAAAATATCCTGCCCACCAGATTGCTTGAAATTCAAATACATGCCAAACAACCAACAGCCTTGATGAGACGTGAATTTCTTTGCTATTCCTGTTTGCCCCAGTAAAGTAGTTTCTTTCACAAACTTTGATGAGATCTACAGTTGTATCTGATCCCTGTGATATTAAAATAGTCATAGACATTACCCATTTAAAGCATGCATACTTGTTGATTTGCATAGGAAGCACATGAAACAAGCCACATCCATACTGCACAAGGCTGTGCTTTAAGAAAAATTGAAAGGAAGCCCAGTGCTCTAAACCTGTGAAATCCAGGGTGCCCAGCAAAGTATTTCTGATGAAAAACGACTTCCTAGTCATCTAAGAGCAAAGGTAAGGTGCAGGAGCCACAGGATGCTGTTAAAGGATGACCCTGCTACACTACATAACCAAAAAATGTCCGTCCATTTGTAATTTTGGTCAGGTCCAGCAGAAGTCACTCTCACTGTACTTATAACCTTCAAAACGTTACTTACTGTGATAGTAAGGTGGCCTGAAAGTGTTCTCAGCAACACTCCATCTTGGTGGAAATATAACAAAATCTGCTATAGCAACTCCAGGCTTTAAACTGGGACAAGTCAACACAGTGAATATTGATGGGTCCTACAAAGAATAAAAGGATTTGGTTTGAGAAATGACCTGTTTGTTTCCCATCACTGGCAACTCAGATACTTTCTTCAATCCATGCTTGCGATTAAAACATGAGAAATTAATAATCATTATACCCAGGTGTGCAGTGGGGTGTATGGGGAAATATAGCTGTATCCCGGGGGGAATACTCCCTACGATGGCTTATATGGGGAGGCTCCACCCGAAAGGGGTATCTTTATCAGTTATGAAACAGTAGGGATTTTACTTGTTGAAGTATATAAAAGGGTACGGAAATAATTATGTCTTTTGGGTCTGTGAAAGGACCCAAAGGGCCGAACGGATGAATTTTATGGATTTATAGAGTTGAGAAAACGTTCTATTTTTGTGATTGATTCCAATTTAAAAGGCAGTGCATTTACAGCAGTTAAAAGGGATGCAAAGTTCTAAACAAGGTATGTGAAAGGGGTACCATTTGTCAATAGAAGGTATATGAAAGGGGTACCTTTTTCGTGAAAAATGGTTTTTAAAAGGGTATTGGGGGTAGATCCCGTGAAAAAAAAAATTGCTTTTACTGGTTGACAAATATTAGACCCCGTATGGAGGAAAATTCCATGACAATGGATGCATGATTCATGGTCAGATATCTTCTTAACTTAAGATCAAGAACAGCTACCATCCACATGTATATACTCACACAGTGGTCAAATGAAACTGTGTTGATGACATTAAAGCAGCTTAGGTTGTACTTGTAAGGAGCATAGTTACCATGCCAAGCCACAACATCAAAAGGGGAATGACCCTAAAGAAAACAACACGCAAAAGAAGCATGCATAAATGATTAAAGAACAAAATAATAATAATAATATAAATTGATAAGTAACAATAATAAGAGAAATGAAGAATGGGTGGAGGAGAGAGGAATACGACACTAATGCAACGTCATTTCAACAGAAGCAATACAAGTTACAGATGTGTTGTTTGGCTTTTTGAATTAATGCATTCTTATTAGGAGGTGTGGTGCTTAAGAGGTTAAGAGGATTGGATCTGTAGGTCTTGGTTCAAGCGTTGCTGTCACATCATTTCCTTAGACAAGAAGTAACTTTGCTCCACTTTTTCATTCACCCAGGTGAATGAATGGGTACTGCCAACCTTCTGCTGGGAGCGTCCATATAGTGGATTAGCATTATCTTCAGGGAGGAGTTATTGTAGTCCTAAGTGCTTCTTGCCACAAAAACCAGGATAAGTTCTGGCCATGTGAGCCTCATGGCTCATGTGCATATTTAAAATTTTTAGAAGGCCCTACTTTGGATGAACAATGCCCTATAATTTTTCACGACAGACACAAAACTATACCCTGCTGTCAAGCAGTACCTCCTGGCTCCAGATATAAACCATTATATATCTGCATCCCCTAGGGACTATAATAAACCAATTACGATATATTAAAATTCATACACGTACTTGGCTATGAGGCTTGGGGGAATAAAACAAAAGAAATGTATTATTCATTGCTGAGCCTTAAGATGATTCCTTTTGTTTTATTCTCCCAAGCGTCAGAGCCAAGTGTAAATTTTAAGATATTGAAATTGGTCTATTGGAAGGTTTTTACTGGTATTACAACTAAGTTTAGCAACTATACAGCTGTAGTACTTCTAAATCAAACCTGAATGGCTTTGAAGAGTTTTCCCTGGAATTTGCTGATAACTGTGAAACCAGAGGACACATCTCTGTCTTCAAACCATGCTACAGGTGTTAGGAAGTCCCGGGGGTTTGCCAGTCCATTAGCACCTAAATAAAAGTTGAAAATCTAGATCTAAATCATAAGCAGACAAGCACTTTTTGGTGTTTGTAAGTGTGAAATACTTCAACAAAATAATGCAATACTATAGTTGTAAATTAAACAAAACTAAACTCTGTTCAGAGTGTGAATGCAAATAACATAGATACAGGCAGGGTTTGAGCTAGGATTTGATCACTGGGGGACAATTTGTCCCCTTGGCTAAAATTTTGGGGGACATTTTTATTTTTAGGGGGACAGAAATTTGTACACCCTTCTGCTGATGCAAAGGGGTTTGTCTTCTTAAATTTCTGACAAAAAAAGCAGAACATCGCCTCCTTTTCATAGCGCAACCACTTGTGATCTCGTGATTTTTTTGGTTTCCTTTGATCCTCATCCGCTTCTTCCTGATTAATGCACTGTTCTTCTTCTGTATCATTTTTCTCTGATTCACTCTGGCTTTCATTTGGAGCGAAAAAGCTTTCTAATGTTCGAACACATTTTCGATGGGACATGTTAATGATTGCCAGGCGCGTTCACCACACTTGGTTGAGATGTATGTGTTCAGTAGAGCATGACTGAAACGTGACTTTAGAATGAACTTTAAACGTGCGATAAAATACACTTTCCATGTTCTGTTTTAGCTTCCAGTTTCTGTACTGAAATAAATCTCTATGTGTGTGCTTCCTTTCGAGTTTTTTCCCTAAATTTTGAAGGGGACAAATTGTCCCCTTGGCCGTTTTTTTAAGGGACAATTTAAATTGTAGCGCAGGATTGGCGCAATCGCCCAGCCTGGCTCAAACCCTGTACAGGTACATGTAAATATACAGGTACAGGTACATAATGACAAAGCATGTTAAGTATCCTCTAAGATGCTCTTGGCTAATTCCATTATTTTTGATCTAGACACAATTTTACATACACAAAGCGTTTTGGACTGGTCATCAGTGGGACCAAAGTGGGCTGCACTGGTTCATGCATGACTTTTCCTTCATAAAATTTCTTTCCGTGAACTTAGGGAAAGTGATTTTCTCTTAATTATACCTATTGGTCCACGATGAGGCAAAACAAAGTGTGCATCAAACACCTCCAGAATGTAACCTCTTGAAGGTTCACTTATCTCCACAGAAAACTTTATTCCTTGCTGAAAATGATAGAACAACTTAGTTCATTTTTGCAACTGAGAACCAAAAAATTATTTTATCAGTATCCTAAAATGCAAAAATCAAGAAGACTCAATTATGGAATTAAAAAAAAAACATATCAATACCATTAATACCACTAATTCTGGTGTAACTACTACAAAAAATAAGAACTAGGAGTGCTCATAGACAAATAGAAAATATTATGGTCTTCCAAGATTAAGGAATAATTATAGTTACTGTAATAAATTATTGTCAGTTATTGTAGAGTCACTGCAAAGTTGTTGCAACTACTAAGGCCTCAAAAGGGTTAAATTCTATTAAAGGTATATATAATGGGTTGTTCCAGAAAAAATCCACACCCCCCCGACGGATGGGATTCTGGAAATTCTCGCGGGAGGGGGGGTCGAAGACTCCGGAAATCCAGGCGGGAGGGGGGGTTGACCTTAAAAAAGTCTTCTGCAGGGGTCATTTCGACCGATAGTTGATACAAATCAAACGTTTAGTTCGATGACACTTAAGCGCTTTCAGACCCTGAAAATAGTCAAAATGTTTTGTTCATATATTTCTCACCTGACATAAATGATAATCTAAGTTGCTTTACAGGTCCTTTTATAGCAGAAAACGCGAAAAAGATACTAAAGAACGGGCCTGAAGGAACTCGTCGCAACGTTGTTGTCACGAAGAGCGTCAAACGCCTGACACATTTCTACTTGTACCCAGAGCCCGCGCGCGAAGAGCGAAGAGTGATTTTTATAAGCTAAGAAATTATGTAAACACTCGTTCAGGTGTCGTTCGCATTTTTGTTTTTTGCTCCTTTTGTTTTTAGTTCCACGCGATAGAATTCTTAGTTTAATATAAGCTGAAGCTTTAGAAATTAAAACAAAAACATTTAGACGTGTTTGCGTGTATTTTCCATTAAAAATAAATTAAATTTAAGCCTTTTACTTTTTCCCGGAAATCCAGGCGGGAGGGGGGGTCTTCCACCTTGGAAATCCAGTTAGGAGGGGGGGTCTTGTGCTTCAGGAAATCCAGGTGAGAGGGGGGGTTAAAAAAGGACCCCATCCGTCGGGGGGGTGTGGATTTTTTCTGGAATAACCCAATGAAAGAACGTTCATCATTAAACAATAAACAAATTCAAGAAATCCTTTTACTACCCTTTCATGACCTCAAAGCTACACGTAAAGTTTAGTGAATCAAGCAAGGTGGACCTTATGAGTGTACAGTTTTACCTGGATCACACAAATTTCATTTGGTTCTACTTCCATTTTGCCCATCTCTGTTGTGATCACCAAAGAACCCTTTTGGGGAACTGAAATACATAAAAAAAGGTCAAAATTATAATTACAAGGAGTTTTATTAACTCTACATGATTTCAAGGGCTTATCCTAGAAGTGACTTAATTAGTAGTATATTTAATGAAAAACTTTGATCTCACATAAGTACTCTCTCGACTGGTATTTATAAAATGTCACTGTTTTTATTATTGATGAGCATTATTAATACAGTTGACAATAATCCAACATCTACTCACCTATAAGAAAATCACCATCAGAGTTATACATGCACCTGAAAGGAAATCAGAATCTTAAGTGAATGCAGCTAGTTAACAAACTTCCAAAATTGGGAAAAACAAGAGAAAGGGGCACACCAGGTGGAAGAGTCAAAACCAAGGGGGGTCTCTTGAAAATAAAGACCCCTAAGACCCCATAAGACTGAGTGGATCAACTTTCAGGTCAGTCTGCTAAGTATAATGACCTAAATGGAACCTAATTCACTCAGTTTCCTAACCTAATCAATGAAATTCAGAGTTACATGGTAGGGGGTAATAGAGCTGTAGGGGTCTTGGGGGTCTTTGTTTTCAAGACACCCAAGTTAAAGGTACTACTGAGCAAGGTACAGATACTGGCAGGAGTATAAATAAGTATTACCACTGGCCCATAGCAACAGAAAGTCTGCAGTTATGTTCTTAGTATCTGTATATGGTTATTCACTGTGCAGGTGAAGATGTCATGACCAATGGATAGCTCATTGTCAAAGGCTTTATGGAAAATTTCAATAAGGCTGACATATTTAGGCTGCCTAGTAATTATTTTGTAAAAACCAAAGATTTCCTTATTTTCCAAATTAAAAGGCAAAGAATAAGTTGTCAGCAGGGGCCAATGTACTCGGTTTAAGAACACACCAGCCTTGTCCAGGGTGCAAAGAAAGTCAGTTTTACAGCTTGCCATTCGGGCAAGCTGTGGCTAACATGTACTAGCCCGAAAGTCATTTCAACTAGCCCGAAGAAAATTTGATGAGCAGGATTGATTACAGTTCTTTTGTTATTCGAATTCCTAAAAAAATATCACTTGCCCATCGGGCAAGTTAAAAACAGAATTCACTAGCCCGATAGCAAAATCCAATAGCCCCGGGCTATCGGACACTAAAGTACTTTCTTTGCACGCTGCTTGTCCCTTTCCTCCAGGCTAGCGAGGTGCTCCATTCCCCAATTAGCTTTAACGGGAAAAAACTTGATATGTTTTTGACGCTCTTGCTTTGAAAAATCAATAGGACAAAAAATTAAATTATCTTATTAAATCATGAAAATCTAAAGAGACCCTGCACTTGTTATTCACAGCACATAAGGATGCAGAAACTTTCACACCTTTATATTCCAACAACACCCTTTAATATATAATATTCAATGTTTTTGTACTCTAAGTGTCTCACAAATAACTTACATGGTGTTTATTAAGTAAAATCTGTTGCATTCAAAGTCACAATGACAGTCACTCAATCACAAGACAACACAAAGAAAATCTATAATTATCTTGCCCACAAAGATGCTCATGTGCAACAGGGAACCCACACCACTTTAGCTTAATCCTTGACTCCCAAGAGCACCAAGAGTCAAAATTCAGGAAAAATTCTTTATTTCATTTCGTACAATACTGAAACAATAAATACTACTGTGTAATTACACTGTTGAAAATGAAAGCACTCACTTGAATTTTGACATCACCGGATTTTGTCCACAGACTCAATGGTTTTTAGTTTTTAATTCAAGGATTTCAGTCAAACTACTTACTTGTCTTTCATAGAAATATCACAGCAAAAAACATGAACAGCAACTCCATGTCTAGTACGAGGATCTCCAGCACCACATATCGTATGAAGACCCTAAAAAAAATTAGCAAAAATATTAATCATGTTGATTTAAGCTAACTTGTGCATGACCTTTTCAGTTTAAAAGAGAGAGAGAGAGAGAGAACTGTCAGTTTTTTTACTGTTTATTTAATTACTGTTTAGAAACTAGTAAGAGCATGAAAAATAAATTGACATTCAAGTAATCATGGCATTATTGTGATCGAAATTTTTACTGTTGAGTTTTCAAAAATAATTTGTGAGAGGGAGTACAGAGTCACCTTGAATTCTCAAACTGCGCCACTTTTGAAATATGATGAAATAATGACTTAATTACTAAAATACATGTCAGTAATAGTTTAGGAGTTAAAAGCACTAGGAAACCGCAAAGAGCACCTTTAAAAACTATTTACATACTTGTGTGAAGTCAATTTTACTGCCATTTGCAGGAATTTCAAAAGGCTTCCAGCGCATCTAAAGTTTAGAATAAAACACAATACATGTATTGTTTTTGTTATTAGCTGAGCTGGTCCCTAAAACTGTACTATTCCTTTACAAAGTTAAATATTGAGCACATGTTCATACTCTGTTAAAAGAGGAGGTAAATTTTAAGTCAAGAATTACTGCTTCAACATGCATTTTTCCTGCCACTACACTTCTCCATTTCTTGTGTTTGACCTTTTCAGCCAAATATACATGTAATTTAAACACAACTGTTCTATCAACATTATTTGCAAGACACTGCGAAAGACTTCACTTCAGAGTTAATTATTGGGGGGTTGTGAAAAACACCCTTTAAGTAAGTATTGATAAACTGCTGGATTGCCCTTGTGGATGCCTTACATTCTCTTGTTAAACAAGAGGAGAATTTTCACACACAACAGGAATTCATGCCAATCTGACTTTTAAATTATTATATCAACACCAGAAATCATTAATATTACAGCACAAAAGAGCTAATAAATGGCTAACAAGAAACTGAGACTAGATACAATAACAATCCTGCTAGAACTACTGTACTACTTTAATCCTAAAACAATATGGAGGGAGGGTGGGTGGGCGGGGCAGGTCAGGCGATGGCATATGGAAACAAAACAACTGAACTTGAAAGAGCATCTGACCTGAAGACCCCCAGAACACCTAAACCCATACTCCCAGCCGTGTGTGAGAAAAACATTTTCTGCTTCATTCATTCCGGCTCAGCCAGTGGAAAACCACACTTTTAAGATTCTCCATTTATTACATCAGTAGATCACTGGCGAGGCATATTTTAAAAGCATAAAGCCTTATTCCATGATTGGACACCTTTTAATTAACTATGAGATGTATGTTGAGTGTATGTAGCTCTTAAGTTTGAATAACCTAAATCTGTACAATGAAACCTTTAAAATGAAGCCTCTTTTACTGGAATTTTACATCACACCATCAAGTTGTTTTTCTTTCTCTAGCTGTATGTTTAAATTTTCTTTTACAAAAATGAAATTTAAATTTTTCCACGATAGTTGATTCTGGGCAATTCTTGAGAATGAAAGAATTATTACGTTAAGTGCAATTACACTACATAATAACGCAGCTTCTTGAGAGTTAGTAAATTTTAATGCAAAAGAAAGGCCATACAGTATTTGATTCCCAGGGCTCAAAAAAGCTTGAATTCCAGCTTGTCGTAAGCAGGTCACACATTAATGCTTGCCCGGGGCCATTTCTTGCTCATGTAAGTTAATGATTTTTTAATAGGATGACCTGTTGGACCATTGCCCAATGGGAAAGTACTCTTTAAAAGTTACCACCCCAGAAAGAAAATCTTATACTTGTTCCAGACTACCCTACTACTGCTAACCTGATAAAGTCCCACACTATAGCATGGGATCTCTGCTGAATTTACAGTTAATTGCAAATTGCCAGATCTGACCTGATTAGGATTAGGATCACACTCATCCCAGCTGTGAGTTAAATTTCCCTGAGGTATTTTCTCAAAAGGCTTATGAACGACGGATGGCCTGATGCGGTACAGCCAGCTAAAAAAAATTAAGATTTTCACACTGACATACTAACCACAACATCAGGGAAACATGCAACTTGTAAGGGGTATGTTTTGGCCGACACAGATAGGGTATTTATTGAGGAAAAAGGGACATTACAGTAATGCCCCTTTCTACCCAATAAATACCCTATCTGTGTTGGCCAAAACATACCCCTTGCAAGTGTTAAATATGAAGGATGAAGTTTGGATTCCAAATAAATTACAAGTTTTGTTTAAATAATAATAAATAATGCATTGTTGAAATACTTAAGTGTTAATATTGATCCGTTTGCAAAAAGCTGGAGGATCCTTTGTTTTCAAAAAATGTTGTGATTAAATTATCTTCTTTCAAATCCTCCAGTTTGAGTATCCGCACAAATTTTTTTCAATGGGCAGATAAGCAGATCTTCTTACCCATCGTGCTCTGAATATTGCAAAATAATAGTAACCTAATTTCTTTTGTCTTATTCCCCTGAGCTTCCAAGCCAAGTATGAATTTTAAAAACTTGAAACTGACCTATTGCAAAATCATCACTGATATTATTTACAACATTTAGGAGGCCCTGCCAGGGTAAATTCTGACAAGCGACATGGCCCAAAAAGTAGCAACTGCAGTACATAAAATGAAATCGCGACAAGAGACAACCTCCCTCGGCCACATTGCGACAGTGATGGCAAAGCCGACAATAAGCGACAAGCATTTATAAACACCGACACAAGACGTTTTAAAATTCATACAGGTGACATGGGACCCCCCCTGGCAGGGTCTCTTTTAGCCCTTTTTTTTCTTTCCTTTTTTTGGCCTGAGAAAACAGCCGCATCTTTTTCACGACACCACCACTGATTTCCCTGTAAAATGAAGATTCAGGAACAAGCGTAGAAATTCCATACTGATGACATGTCACTTATGCTCAGGTCTGGGTAGTGCTTCTGGTTAGTTGATTCGAATTTCCCACGTTTCACAACCAATCAGAGGCACTACCCAGACAGAGCTCTGGTGCTCATACATGTTTCTCAGAATTCATTTTGTGGAGAAATGAGTGGTGGAAACACGAAATGTCTGCTGTTTTCTCAGGTTGTTTCTTTTATTTCTTCCTCATGATTTGACATGATTTTGTTACCTTCTATAATTGCATTCTGGTGGTGCTGTAAAGGCACTGCCTGACAGCTGCTCAGCATACAAACCATAGGGACATTTCTGGGGACTGTTCTAAAAAGATAAAATATAATTATTTTATTTTATTGATAGCAATTAAGCTATTACTAACCCAGTTTTCCCTGGCCAGCTTTATTGGCAAGAATTAGTTTGAGGCAGCCTCCATCCACTGCCACAAGAGTTCTACACGAACGCTGCTGGCTAGACGGGTTGATTTTGTAACCTGCTCCTATTCGTTCTTATCCTATATTATTTCAGCTGATGTTTTAGCTATAATATCTACACCTCAAGTTGCCGATTTAGCTGGGGCGCGTGCGCGTCTACTTCGCTGACCCATTTATCAGAAGAAATGCCGAGACTCCTAGCTCAAAAACTTTCAATTTGTTTACCTAATTTGGCGAATTTTTCCATTACGCTTTTAAACTTTCTCAGTTCATATCCCAAAATCAATCAGTATCGCCTCAATCTTATGAAGTAATCTTAAACACTTCATTGAGTTATGAAAAGCTGATATTTTTTGTCCGCAAACTTACCTGCCCAACTGGCAGCGCATCTGGTAAAGCTTCAGAAGCAAATTCGTTGCCAAAACCTGTCAAGTACTTTACAAAAATTATAAAAGGATTAACATTTCCCTCCGACTTCAAATAAAATTGAAAATACAATCAGTTCAACCATTTCGATCTAACCTTTAATTCCTCAAGTTCCGCCATTTTGAACTTTATTTGTTCTGAGCAGGGGACACAAAGGGTTGTGGGAGATAGCTACGTGTCTGTTCTGTGATTGGTTACGTTATTGCACGCCCTCCTCCACACCTTTCTCCACACCCCCTTTTCAAAAGTTGGGGGGAGTAGACACAAAGAACAAGCCGAGCAAACAGTTCCACGTCCGTTTTTAGCTTTTCACAACCTCCGCCGGCGACTGATTTGTTTTTAGGAGCCGATGCTGTTTTCAAATAACTTATATGGAGCAACATTTACAACAACTGACTGAAAGTTGGCGAAAATGATACTTTTTTTGAAAATTTCAGCTCCTAAATTACGAATGTAGCTTATCTGTGAGCTTGGCTTATGTGACATGTTATAATTATGCTGGTAATATTTCTTTATATGATCCTAAAGAGCGGCCGGATTGGAGGGAGGGGTCAGAAAAGTAATTTTAAAAAATTAGACATGCTCTATGCTCTACTGTCAAAGTAGGGTAAAATGTTCAAAAGGACATCTGTAAAAATTATTTAATTACTGGAGTCAACTTTAGCATCACATTTGCCAAGTGCCTTCACTGAAGTAAAAGAGGAAAGCATAGGACGTTTATATTGTGATAGGAAATAAGGATGTGTTTGAATGATCGTATTCCAGAATATTAAAATAATAATATGCAAAAGTTTTGTTATAAATCTGTTCAGCCATCAGCTTTGGAACATTTAAAAACAACATTCATCTCATTATTTTATTTCAAGCAGATTTCTCGGAGACCTCTAGAGTCTATTCTACTTATTCTTATAATATTCGGAATGTGGTCAATTTGAACATACCCGAATTTTCTTAGCTTGTACACAATGGAGACTATTATCATGCGATGAAATTGGGGATGAACGTACCAGTGACGCGTCTAAGCAGACGTGCTGCACGATTCCCTCGCACTCAAAATTATATTATTAAACTATTCAAGCTAGGAGACAACATCAGAGGAAATCAAAGCAAACAAAGAAACTTCTAGAGGAAAGTCGATCTCTTTTGAACGACGTTGAAGAACTTAGGGCCTGTTTACATGGAGTGGGGGACCCCGGTCTAGTGGGGTAAGTTTCTTTTGTTTTGTGTCCCCCAGAGCGTGAAAACAAAAGAAACTTACCCTACTAGACCGGGGTCCCCCACCCCATGTAAAAAGGCCCTAAAAGGTAAAATTAGCTGTTTGTCAAAGGTAACAACAGTAACAAGATTGACTACAAATTCCGAACGCTCTCTATCTCCTGAGAAGAATAAATGTTAGTCGGTTCAATATCTCAGTGACGAATATAATGACTTGGTGTTGTTTAGAACCCAGACAAAAAACTCAGGAACGGAAACTTATATTTGAGAGGTTGAAAATGGTTGAAAAAGTGTTTAGAGATGACAACCGCCATTCAAGGTTTCAAAGATTACAGCTATGGAAAAAAACCTGAAAATACCTGGAATGCCGGTGCATGGAGAGGGAGAATCTGCCGAACAGACAGCTGCCTAATGCCTGCCTTCTTGCACTCGGAATAAAAGACTAGAATCTCGATGACAGCTATTGATATTGCCCATAGAGCTCTCGCTAGCCAAGCTTCAAACAAGCCCAACGCCATTATAAGCAAATTTACGCGACGCTTAACTAAAGACAAGGTGATGTCTAAAAGGCGCAGAGTCTCCACCTGCGTCAGGCTAGTAATCCCATATCTAGGGTTTGAGGTTAACGTGCAAATAAACGACTTAACGTTGTTTGACCATTTTTCACCGCGACTTCAGGAACTGCTGTACGAAGCTTAAAACGTTCAAGAACGAAAATGATTTCAAGTTCTGCTGGGCAAAGGGAGGTTTTTGTTTTTCTACGCAAGACGGAGTCTTCTAGGATCATCAAATCCGTCCGTCTAGCGCGCTTGCGAACGATTGGTCAGAGTGAGTAAGTTGGAGGCTAGAGATAAGTTGACTCTTGCCCTCCTATCAAAGCTGATCTTTACTTTCAACGCTCTCTATGAGAACCAAACAGAAACAAAAATGCACAAAATCGTTGTTAAAGGAATTACCGTTCTGTGACTTTACGGGCAATTTACCTCTTTATCTTGGTCAGTTTAATAACTCACTTGCAAGTGAGCTTCCTATAGGGAAAAAAATTCGAATGTTTACCCACTCTTTACGATCTTGACTTATTCGGCATGAATTCAACTCTTGATAAGAATTTAAACTGTTCCGCGTATTCGATGCCGATATTTTTTCCCACATAGCTTTAAAGTGTTTAGTTCTAGTTTGTCTAAAGAACATGGAGAATCAAGCCTTTCAATTTTCAATTTTGCGTAGGTTTTCCTGTTGATAATCAGCTTTATTATTCTCTACTGAAAAAAATATCAACTGAAGCATTTCAAGCTTTATAGGTTGAATTTTCATTCTCCAAGCAAAAGAAACATTATTTGTGGTATTATTTATCGCCAAGATAATTCGCCAGATTCTTGCCTTGATTACTTAACCTATATTTGGGAAATATTAGCTTCAACAGGAAAGCGCGTGTGCCTTTTACAAACACTAACATCGCGTCACAGCCATGAACAGTCTTATCTGCATCTGCATCACTAATCGACAATACTTTTATATTTTTGTTAACAATCTTGAGCAAGTCTTACAGAGCGGAAGTCACTGATGTTTCTGACCATTTTTGTCATTTTGCATTGTGACTTCTGTTAAGGAAAAGGCCCATAGAAAGAAAAAAAACCCGTAAGCGTGGTTTTTCTCAGTTCTCTGCAGAACGTTTTAACAGTGACCTTTCATCAGTCGATTGGGACAATATAATGTCAAAAAAATCTAACAATATTGATTATCTATTTTCAACCTGCTCATAAACCTTGATTATCTATTTTCAACCTTCTTATAACTAATATTGTTATACACGCCCCAATTAAAAACCTTTCTAAACGAAACATTAAGAAACTTGCTAAATTACCCTGAATTACAAAGGGACTTAGAACTTCTATTAAGGTAAAAAATGAATTGTATACATTAGGTGATTCCTTTTCAACAGAAATTTAGTCTCTCTCCAATAAATCGCAGGGGCTTTACTCTTGTCCAGCGCAGCTTTTAAAGTGTGCGTGTATTATAACATCCCCTATTTACCATTTGTACAAATCAGTTCCATTTACTGAAAGGCAACGAAGTAGGCGCAAACAATTAAACCTTCTTTTCGGGCAACAGATTTTTCCAGTTCTCTCTGGATCGCCCGTGCTCTATTTTAGCGATTTTTCGGTAATGGGTTCATGATAACCGTCACGAATATAGGGACATTCCATGACCACTTTGCCCACTATGTAATAGTAATAGTAATAAATTGCTTTATTTGCATGACCGCATCATTTTACAGTATTGCAAAAGCATGTATATGTCAATCAAAATATAAAACAAACACCCCTAATAATAATCTAGAAAAATTCAGTTACATTACTAACAATGAATCACGTATTTTCATGCAGGAGGAAACAAACTTCATAACTAACTTATTTACATGATGTTCCTTCGAATTCATTATCAGTTTTATGCTTTCTGGAGATGATTTCTTGTCAAAGTCAGGTATTACTCGATTGATTTGATTAATAAATGCCTGTCTCTGTACTGAGTATTTGTTACATTGAAAGAGGAAATGAATCTCATCTTCTACCTGATTTGAGTTACATAAAGGGCATAATCTATTTTCTCTTGGCAAATGATCGATTTGATATCGACCATGTTCAATCATAAGTTTGTGATTACTTATTTTAAATTTAACAAAATGAGAAAGTTAATGATTGGTGTGGTTGGTGCAGTTAGAGTAGTTGGTGTAGTTGCTGTAGCTGGTGTAGTTAGTGTAGTTGGTGTAGTATGTGTAGTTGGTGTAGTATATGTAGTTGGTGTACTATGTGTAGTTGGTGTAGTATATGTAGTTGGTGTAGTTTGTGTAGTTGGTGTAGTATGTGTAGTTGGTGTAGTATATGTAGTTGGTGTAGTTAGTGTAGTTGATGTAGTTAGTGTTGTTGGTGAAATATATGTAGTTGGTGTAGTATGTGTAGTTGGTGTAGTATATGTAGCTGGTGTAGTTAGTGTAGTTGATGTAGTAAATGTAGTTGGTGTAGTTAGTTTAATTGGTGTAGTATGTGTAGTTGGTGTAGTATATGTAGTTGGTGTAGTTAGTGTAGTTGGTGTAGTATGTGTAGTTGGTGTAGTATGTGTAGTTGGTGTAGTATATGTAGTTGGTGTAGTTAGTGTAGTTTGTGTAGTTACTGTAGTTGGTGTAGTATATGTAGTTGGTGTAGTTATGTTGTTTGTGTAGTTACTGTAGTTGGTGTAGTATGTGTAGTTGGTGTAGTATATGTAGTTGGTGTAGTAGCTGTAGTTGGTGTAGTATGTGTAGTTGGTGTAGTATATGTAGTTGGTGTAGTTAGTGTTGTTTGTGTAGTTACTGTAGTTGGTGTAGTATGTGTAGTTGGTGTAGTATATGTAGTTGGTGTAGTTACTGTAGTTGGTGTAGTATGTGTAGTTGGTGTAGTATATGTAGTTGGTGTAGTAGCTGTAGTTGGTGTAGTATGTGTAGTTGGTGTAGTATCAGGGGCACCCAACGAGGATATAGTTCAAAGCCACATAAACATAGCATTTTTGAACGTAATTAAGTATTTAAACGATAGATAAAGGCTTATTTTTATCCCCTAAAAATTTTTCATCTGTTCGGATTTCTTAGCTGAAGTTATAGTGATCCGAAAATTATAGGGATCAAAATTTACCTTTTCGCAAATTTCAGCCAGAAAAAAGGCTCCCGAAAATTCTAGGTGATCTTTTTAGGGTAAAAATCTGTTAAAAATGGGCAATTATACCATTTTTTTGATGTTCGAAAATCCTAGGAGAGGCAGGCAAGCAAGAAATTTTACAGAAAATGATCCGAAAATTCTAGATCTCAAATCGTCTTCCGAACAGATATTTTTCCGAAAATTATCGTCGGGTGCCCCTGTAGTATATGTAGTTGGTGTAGTTAATGTTGTTTGTGTAGTTACTGTAGTTGGTGTAGCATGTGTAGTTGGTGTAGTATATGTAGTTGGTGTAGTTACTGTAGTTGGTGTAGTATGTGTAGTTGGTGTAGTATATGTAGTTGGTGTAGTATCTGTAGTTGGTTTAGTATATGTAGTTGGTGTAGTTAGTGTTGTTTGTGTAGTTACTGTAGTTGGTGTAGTATGTGTAGTTGGTGTAGTATATGTAGTTGGTGTAGTTACTGTAGTTGGTGTAGTATGTGTAGTTGGTGTAGTATATGTAGTTGGTGTAGTAGCTGTATTTGGTGTAGTATGTGTAGTTGGTGTAGTATATGTAGTTGGTGTAGTTGGTGTAGTATATGTAGTTAGTGTAGTATGTGTAGTTGGTGTAGTATATGTAGCTGGTGTAGTTAGTGTAGTTGGTGTAGTAAATGTAGTTGGTGTAGTTAGTTTAATTGGTGTAGTATGTGTAGTTGGTGTAGTATATGTAGTTGGTGTAGTTACTATAGTTAGTGTAGTTGGTGCAGTTACTGTAGTTGGTGTAGTATGTGTAGTCGGTGTAGTTAGTGTAGTTGGTGTAGTTGCTGTAGTTAGTGTAGTTGGTGTAGTTGGTGTAGTATGTGTAGCTGGTGTAGTTTGTGTAGTTGGTGTAGTTAGTGTAGTTGGTGTAGTATATGTAGTCGGTGTAGTATGTGTAGTTGGTGTAGTTAGTGTAGTTGGTGTAGTTAGTGTAGTTGGTGTAGTATATGTAGTTGGTTTAGTATGTGTAGTTGGTGTAGTTTGTATGGTGGCCGATATAGGCACTACACACAAATAATAGATGGCAAAACGTACACAATCTTAGAAAAAAACATGCAAACTTAATAAAACGCATGCAAACGTAGTAAAGAGCATGCAAACTTAGTAAAGAGCATGCAAACTTAATAATACGCAAGCAAACGTAATAAAACGCATGCAAACTTAGTAAAGAGCAAGTAAACTTAATGATACGCGTGCAAACTTAGTAAAGAGCATTCAAACTTAATAATACGCGTGCAAACTTAGTAAAGAGGATGCAAACTTAGTGATTTGTTAAAATTAGCGCACGTTTTAGTACGTTTGCACAAAATTAAGTTTGTATGCTCTTTGTTAAGGTGGCGCATGTTCCGTTAAGTATGAAAGCGTATTATTAAGTTTACATGCGCTTTATTAAGTTTGCATGCGTATTGTTAAGTTTGAATGCTCTTTACTAAGTTTGCATGCATATTATTACGTTTGCTTGCGTATCATTAAGTTTGCTTGCTCTTTACTAAGTTTGCATGCGTATTATTAAGTTTGCATGCTCTTTACTAAGTTTGCATGCGTATTATTAACTTTGAATGCTCTTTACTAAGTTTGCATGCGTTTTATTAAGTTTGCATGCGTATTATTAACTTTGAATGCTCTTTACTAAGTTTGTGTGCGTTTTATTAAGTTTGCATGCGTATTATTAACTTTGAATGCTCTTTACTAAGTTTGCACGCGTATCATTAAGTTTGCTTGCTCTTTACTAAGTTTGCCTGCGTATTATTAAGTTTGCATGTGTTTTATTAAGTTTGCCTGGGTATCATTAAGTTGACATGATGTTAATTAAGTTGGGGTGTTTTTTGTTAAGTTTGTATACGTTTTGCCATCTATTATTCGTCTTATGTCTATATCGGCCACCATAAGTTTGTGTAGTTGGTGTATTTAGTGCAGTTGTTACACAAAACTGCACCAAACTACACCACCTACATCAAACTAAACCAACTACACAACACTACACCAAACTACGCCTACTAAACCAAACTACACCAAACTACAGCAACTACACAAAACTACACCAAACTACACCAACTTCACCAAACTACACCAACTACACAAAACTACACCAACTACACAAAACTACACCAAACTACACCTACTAAACCAAACTGCACCAACTACAGCAACTACACCAATTACATATATTACACCAACTACACATACTACACCAACTACATATACTACACCAACTACACATACTACACCAACTACACATACTACATCAACTACACTAACTACACCAACTACACAAACTACACACACTACACTAACTACATATACTACACCAACTACAGTAACTACACCAACTACACATACTACACCAACTGCACTAACTACACCAACTACACTAACTACACCAACTACATATACTACACCAACTACACATACTACACCAACTACAGCTACTACACCAACTACATATACTACACCAACTACATATACTACACCAACTACACTAACTACACCAACTACACTAACTACACCAGCTACAGCAACTACACCAACTACTCTAACTGCACCAACTACACCAAACATTAACTTTCTTATAGTAGGCAAAGTGGTCATGGAATGTCCCTATATTCGTGACGGTTATCATGAACCCATAACCGATTTTTCCCACGATTTTCGAGTCTATTGCGTTTGCAAGCACTGTGTTCGTTATCGTTGTGTTTCGTCCTGGCTCCCGGAGAAATTCTGGCCGCTATCTGCTTTGCTAAGGTCTCGCAAAAATACTTTTTTCCCTTGGACGTGGACCATTGCCGTTTTGTCCAAAACCCGAATAAGTAAAAGTCGTCTACGAACAGTGAGGTTTGTTCTCCCTTGATGACCTTTCAAGTACTAGTAGTCCACATTCAAAATGCCGGCTACAAGGTTACTTTCGCAGAAGTTTTCTTGTACAATGTAGAGACTTTTAGCATCAAGATTTTCATGGGAAAGCGCAAACCGCAAACTGCAGTTTGCCGTTACGCGTTTGAAGTTTCACGTTGCCGGGTTTTCAAATTTTAGCAAGGCGTTCAGTTCCGTTCAGTTCAGTCCATTTTTATTTAGCCAAAATAAAATAATACAATACAAGAATACATATAGGAATATGTAAGGGAGCCCAGAAGAAACCAGAAAGCTTATGAAGCCTGAGCTCCCCAGTCACGAAGAAATAAGTAAAATGAAATTCGCGGAGTAATATGTTCAAAATAGGAACTAAACAGAGACTGAGTTAAGTTATGAATTCAGTAACAAGATAGAAAAAAAGTTTTAACTCTTGATTGGAACAGAAAACTTTCTTATGTTAGTACAGCTGAAAGGAACACAAAATCGAATTTTAACTACGCCATCATCGTCTAGTACCGCCATGTTGTTTTTCATCAAGTCCACGCGAGGCTGTACAATTTTTAGTGGCAAAAAACCTTGCCAAAAGTCACTTATTGCTGGAAGCCCTTCCTGCCGTTCAAACGTGAACTACAAACTGCAAACGCGACAGCAAGACTGTGGCCACGTGATATTTTGCGGTTTGCGAATTGCCATGAAAAACCTGATGCTAAGGGTCTCTAGTGTTTTGCCAAAGACGCTACTGTTCGATGTCCCCATGCTCGACGGTGTAGTTCTAATTCACTCTCGCTCCATCCTATATATATTTTCAAAAATGTACTTGAGATATCTACATTTTTTATGCACAATATGCAGCAAAAAGTAGGTGAAATTGTTGGTAGCCCTAACTGTTTTTTGCGCCCCGATGAAAGAAGACATTTCGAACGCAGCCAATGCGAAAATGCTTTACGCTGTGGCCGCCTGCTCGCAGGCTCCATTCTGATGCCCTTCGTCCCGGCTGACGTTTTTGCCGCAGCCACGTTCCAAGTGTGCTGGTCAGTGCCGTCGATTTTTTTCCCGCCTCAAAAGACAACGCCGGTCATGTCGCTGCAGCTGTTAATACAAAATTCGCGATCGACTCTTCCAAAATGTTTTGAATAACCGTTTGAAATGTCGATCTTATGGTCATTTTCTGCTTCTTCTCAAACATTCTGGTAATTTCTTGCTCCAGTTCAATACATTCGTCGGTCTTTTCCATCTACTCTTTAATCCATTGGTCGGTCATTTGCTCCTCGTCCTCAATCTATTCGTAGATCATGACATTTCCTTAAATTCCATCTCCTCAATCCATTGGTGGGTCATTTCAATCTCCTCCTCAATCCATTGGTGGGTCATTTCCTTCTCCTCCGTAATCCATTAGTCGATCATTCCCATCTACTGTTCGATTCATTCGTCGGTCATTTGCTCCTCGTCCTCAATCCATTGGTGGGCCATTTCCTTCTTCTCCTCAATCCATTGGTGGGTTAATTGCAACTCTTCTGCAATCCATTAGTCCATCATTTCCATCTACTCTTCAATCCATTCGTCGGCTTTGCTCCTTGCCTCAATGCATTCGTCGGTCATTTGCTCCTCGTCCTCAATGCATTCGTCGGTCATTTCTATCTCCTCAATCTATTCTTCGGCCATTTGCTCCTCGTCCTCAATGTATTCGTCGATCATTTGCCCCTCGTTCTCAACGCCTTCTTCGGTCATATGTTCCACGTCCTCAATGCATTCGTCCGTCGTTTGCTCCTTGTCCTCAATGCATTCGTCATTCATTTGCTCCACGTCCTCAATGCATTCGTCTTTCACTTCCATTTGTTCCTGGGTCATTTCCATCCCCTCCTCAATCCATTTGTAGGTCGTTTCCATCTCCTCCTCAATCCATTCTTCGGTCATTTGCTCCTTGTCCTTAATGCCGGTCTTTGCTCCTCTTCCTCAATGCATTCGTGCTTCATTTCCTCCTCGTACTCAATCCATTCATCTGTTATTACGATATTCGATCTGTGACATTTTAATATCGGACCTGACAGAAAATCAACATACGGACTTACAACAATAATTCATTGATTCTCTTATAATGTTCGGAGATTCGTTATTAAAACTGGAAACTCGAACGTAATTACTAAATGCGTTAAAACAGGAAAGTGGTGAAAACAACAGATGTAATAAGAATCAAAAACGGGAAGAATCGCGTGATCTCTGACAGATGTGGAACAAAATACGCAAAGGAAAAATGTCCGGCATTTAAACAGAAGTCCTTAGCCGGAGACACGCACCTCAGTATGTTCTGTATGTATGTGGGAAGAACATTGTAATCGTTATTTCTCCGCTGTAATCAGTGCGGGAAAGATCAGGTGAGCCGTCTATCTTGGCTACATAAAAAGGAAGAAAGTGGAATAGTTCCAATTCTGTCGTTTATGGATTACAAAAAGAAGGAAAAGGTAGTGGAGGTGAGAGTGGAATTCGCAGAAGTCTGCAGCGGCCCAGCCAAGATATCATTCACCCTTGTATCTTCTTATTTTATTATTATTTTTTTACCCTCTTTTTTTTACAGGTACGCACGAACGTACCGTGCGTAAATGCGTTAACCCAACTGGAAAGTGGTAAAAACACAGGTGTGACTCCCGAACAAGGCATTCAACCACGACGTTCAAAAAGACTAAAAAAGCCGCCTTTGTGGCACAAAGACTATATCATGTATTAAGAAAATGCAGATGCAGTAAATCAACATAGGGACGTGCGCTGTGTAATGTAATAATAGTAAATGAATCATCGCCCTGTTTACAACGTGGGGATTTCGCGAGAAAACAAAAATAGCGGAAGATGGGGAGAATTCACTAGACGACGCGTGATATTTTCGGGTTTGAGAAGCTTACAGGCACTGAGAAGAAGCAATTTGACAAGTAGTCGAAATGAAAAGTGATGTGTATGTGAATTTGCCGACTGATTATAAGTAAAAGTCGTCCACGAACAGTGAGGTTTGTTCTCCCTTGATGACCTTTCAAGTAGTCCACATTCAAAATGTCGGCTACAAAGTTACTTTCGCAGAAGTTTTCTTGTACAATGTAGAGACCTTTAGTATCAAGATTTTCATGGGAAAGCGCAAACCGCAAACTGCAGTTTGCCGTTACGCGTTTGACGTTTCACGTTGCCGGGTTTTCAAATTTTAGCAAGGCGTTCAGTTCCGTTCAGTTCAGTCCATTTTTATTTAGCCAAAATAAAGCAATACAATACAAGAATACATATAGGAATACGTAAGGGAGCCCAGAAGAAACCAGAAAGCTTATGAAGCCTGGGCTCCCCAGTCACAAAGAAATAAGTAAAATGAAATTCGCAGAGTGATACGTTCAAAATAGGAACTAAACAGAGACTGAGCTAAGTTATGAATTCAGTAACAAGGTAGAAAAAAGTTTTAACTCTTGATTGGAACATAAAACTTTCCTATGTTAGTATGGCAGAAAGGAATATAAAATCGATTTTTAACTACGCGATCATTGTTTAGTGCCGCCATGTTGTTTTTCATCAAGTCGAAGTGCATCACTTTTATCGCCCAAAAAACAGGAATAATGAATTGATTCGAGTTCAAAAATCCAACAAACACATCGCAGACGGATGCAAAAAAGCTATTTTGTGCCTTTAAACGCGAGGCTGTACAATTTGTAGTGGCAAAAAACCTTGCCAAAAGTCACTTAATGCTGGAAGCCCTTCCTGCCGTTCAAACGTGAACTGCAAACTGCAAACGCGACCGCAAGACCGTGGTCACGTGACATTTTGCGGTTTTCGGTTTGCCATGAAAAACCTGATGTTATGGGTCTCTAGTGTTTTGCCAAAAACGCTTCTGTTCGAGGCCCCTATCCTCGACAGTGTAGTTCTAATTCACTCTCGCTCCATCCTATATATATTTTCAAAAATTTACTTGAGATATCTACATTTTTGATCCAAAGATGCAGGAAAAAGTAGCTGGAATTGTTGGTAGCCCTAACCGTTTTTTGCGCCCCGATAAAAGGAGACATTTGGGACGCAGACAATGCGAAAATTCTGTTCGCTGTGGCCGCCTGCTCGTAGGCTCCATTCTGATGCCCTTCGTCCCGGCTGACGTTTTTGCCGCAGCCACGTTCCAAGTGTGCTGATCAATGCCGTCGATTTTTTCCCGCCTCGAAAGACAACGCCGGTCACGTCGCTGCAGCTGTTAATACAAAATTCGCGATCGACTCGTCCAAAATGTTTTGAATAACCGTTTGAAACGTCGATCTTATGGTCATTTTCTGCTTCTTCTCAAAAATTCGGTGGTAATTTCTTGCTCCAATTCAATACATTCGTCGGTCTTTTCCACTTACTCTTCAATCCATTCGTCGGTCATTTGCTCCTCGTCCTCAATCTATTTGTAGATCATTTCCATCTCCTCAATCCATTGGTGGGTCATTTCAATCTCCTCCTCAATCCATTGGTGGGTCATTTCCTTCTCCTCCGTAATCCATTAGTCGATCATTCCCATCTACTGTTCGATTCATTCGTCGGTCATTTGCTCCTCGTCCTCAATCCATTGGTGGGCCATTTCCTTCTTCTCCTCAATCCATTGGTGGGTTAATTGCAACTCTTCTGCAATCCATTAGTCCATCATTTCCATCTACTTTTCAATCCATTCGTCGGCTTTACTCCTTGCCTCAATGCATTCGTCGGTCATTTTCTCCTCGTCCTCAATGCATTCGTCGGTCATTTCTATCTCCTGCTCAATCCATTCTTCGGTCATTTCTATCTCCTGCTCAATCCATTCTTCGGTCATTTGCTTCTCGTCCTCAATGCATTCGTCGGTCATTTTCTCCTCGTCCTCAATGCATTCGTCGGTCATTTCTATCTCCTGCTCAATCCATTCTTCGGTCATTTCTATCTCCTGCTCAATCCATTCTTCGGTCATTTGCTCCTCGTCCTCGATGCATTCGTCGGTCATTTTCTCCTCGTCCTCAATGCATTCGTCGGTCATTTCTATCTCCTGCTCAATCCATTCTTCGGTCATTTCTATCTCCTGCTCAATCCATTCTTCGGTCATTTGCTTCTCGTCCTCGATGCATTCGTCGATCATCTGCTCCTCGTTCTAAACGCATTCCTCAGTCATTTTTTCCTCGTCCTCAATCCATCTTCGGTGATTTGCTCCTCGTCCTCAATGCATTCTTCGGTGATTTTCTCCTCGTCCTCAATGCATTCGTCCGTCATTTGCTCCTCGTCCTCAATGCATTCTTCGGTGATTTTCTCCTCGTCCTCAATGTATTCGTCCGTCATTTGCTCCTCGTCCTCAATGCATTCTTCAGTGATTTGCTCCTCGCCTTCATTCGTCGTTCATTTCCATCTCTTCCTGGGTCATTTACATCCCCTCGTCAATCCATTTGTCGGTCATTTGCTCCTTGCCTTAATGCATTCGTCCGTCATGTGCTCCTCGCCCTCAATGCATGCGTCCATCATTTCCTCCTCGTCCTCAATCCGTTCGTCGGTTATTATGATATTCGATTTGTGACATTTTAAGATCGGACCTGACAGAAAATCAACATATGGACTTATAACAATAATTCATTGATTCTCTTAAAATGTTCGTAGATTCGTTATTGAAACTGGAAACTCGAACGTAAACAGCGGCGTAGCAGGGATTTTTTCAGAGGTACGTACCACTCACCAAGTGCCCCCCCCCCCAAAGATAAGGTTATCGTAAGCCTACGCATTTTTACCGTATATGAAATGACGGCTCTAAGTAATTTAAGAAATCTTTTTCGCCTTTTTTGAATTCATAACTAATTACCTGTAATTCCGCATTGTTTTGTAGAATAAACATTTCTTCCAACGAATCATGATACTTTCCTCCTTCGATCATAAGAGTTTGTGGTAAAACCAAATGAGTGTCACGTTCATGAATTTAGGGTGCTTTAAAAGGATTGATGGCGAGGGTAGCCCATTCGTCACTATTATTTTCAATTTTTTCCACGTTTATTCCACTTGCTCAAAACGGCAAATGTACGTGAATTTCACTGGAGTTGAATCCTTGGGGACCACACCTAAGTTTGAACTGAGAAAGAAAAATTCATCATCGTGTGTTTATTTACACGTCCTCCAAACAACGTCGCATAAGAAATGTCACGTTGTGGTCGTGCACGGCAAAGAAATGAATCCGGAATTTTTATCAGGTGTAATCGTAGCGCCTACGCGAACAATCTGGTGGTATCTCAGACTTTTAATTACAAATGTGTTACTCGTTTACCGTTATCTGCCACATTACTTTTAACCAACGAAACACCTTACGTTGATGTAATAACGCCCTACTTCGTCTAATGCGAAGACAGGCCGAAATGAAAACAAAGCGTTTACGCTTTTCTCGCTGTTTCTCTAAATATATATCATTGAAGATTCAGTCCATCAATGAATCATGTCTCTTTTCTGAAAGCCGACATTCGGTGCAAAAAGAAAAATCAAACAGTCCGTTGTTAAATGAATTGAGCCGGACTGTGCTTTTAAAATACAGTCGATTCCTGCTTTACGGAGGCCCGCTTAATACGGACACCTCGTTATTACGGACAGTTTGCTTTGTCCCTGGGGAAAGCCCCTAAATTATCTCTAAAATTCAACCCGCTTAAAAACGTTAATGAGGACAACGGACATTTATTTCTTACACAATCCACAATGTCTCAGAGGAAGCCAACCTCGTTAATGAGGAAACTTCATTATCAACTGTGTGCTGTGATAGACCTTTCTTTTTTGAAGGTAAAAAATCCTTCAGCGCAACAATATACCGGATAGGATAATTTGTAGACGTCCATTTTTGGCTTCAAACGAGTTATAGAGAGAAGGATTTTGATTAGTAATATCACAAATCAGCGATTTTAAGTGTTTCCGATGCTTATGTCCTCTTTTATTTCGAAAGCCCGTTCTGGTTAATACAGACACTTTCTGTGGTCCCTTGAGTGTCCGTATATTAACGGGGTTTGACTGTAATTAACTTTCATCTATCTTATCCTTTGTTTCTTTGTTTTTCATTATTCACCCTTGTATCTTCTTATTTTCTTATTTCTTTTTTTTACCCTCTTTTTTTTGCAGGTACGCACGAACGTACCCTGCGTAAATGCGTTAAAACAGGAAAGTGGTAAAAACAACAGATGTAATAAGAATCAAAAACGGGAAGTATCGCGTGATCTCTGCCAGATGTGGAACAAAACAACCGAAGAAAAAATGTCCGGCACTTGAACAGAAATGCCAAAGATGTGGAAATCTTAACCACTATCAATCCCTTAGCGCACGAAGCTCTTTGCTACCGTAGGTGAAGAAGATTCAGACGAAGATGAGTCATACGAAATCTGCACTGTTGACGAAGAGTCACTTCCCAGTGTCAACAAAGCATTCGTTGAAATATTTGTCGGCACTAAAAAAGCTAAAGCTACTAAAAAGCTCGGAAATCAAGTTC
Source organism: Porites lobata (assembly GCA_942486035.1). Classification (NCBI taxonomy): domain Eukaryota; kingdom Metazoa; phylum Cnidaria; class Anthozoa; order Scleractinia; family Poritidae; genus Porites; species Porites lobata. The sequence continues at coordinate 3,240,841 of CALNXK010000001.1, read as the reverse complement.
GATTTCAAGTGGATACAGGGTCAGAATGTAAAATTGTAGAGGTCCTTAACCGGAGACACCTACCTCAGTATATTATGTATGTTGAGAGAAGAATATTGGTACCGTTATTTCTCCACTCGATTCAATCACATGAAAGATCAAGTGAGCCGTCTATCTTGGTTTGGAGTAAACACAACATCGCTTTTGGCGGCGGACACAAAAAAGGTGGAAAGTGGATCATGGATCACCAAAATATGGAAAAGAATACGGTAGTGGAAGTCGCAGTGCAAGTCTGCAACGGCCCAGCGACGGGCAACGGCCAAGACACACACAGCCAAGACAGACAGCTCACAGAACCACGACGTTCATCGAGAGTCAAGAAACCCCCTTTCTGGCACAAAGACTACATAATAATGAACTATTAAGAAGGAGATGCGTAGTTTCAACCTTCGATCGTTGTCACTCGTACTGCCTAACCTTTGGTTATTACTAGTAAAAATCGTAATTCGGCTCTTACTTTTGTGGGACTACAAGCGTGGGGTTTACGTGGGGATTTCGCGAGAAAACAAAAATTGCGGAAGATGGGGAGAGTTCACTAGACGATGCGTTTGCCAAAGTATGCGATATTTTCGCGTTTGAGAAGCTTACAAGGACTGAGAAGAAGCAATTTGACAAGTAGTCGAAATGAAAAGTGATGTGTATGTGAATTTGCCGACTGATTATGGATAGTCTGAGTTGTCTATCTTCGCTTGGAGTAAACGCAATAGTAGTCAATTACGCCAGAGCCTAACTAAGCTAAGAAATATTTCAAGACAAGTAAATTTTAATTACTTCAAGTTAAATAAAGTTTCACACACAACCGATTCTTTTTTACTTCAGGTTAACTTAAGCTATTTTCCCACGCAACATAAGTTTGATTGACATGTCTCCCCTTTCTCAAAGCTCAAGAAACCGCACATTCTCGGAGACCCAGGGGCAGATAGTGGAGGCGAGGGAAAGTCTAAACGGGCGGGAAAATGTGGCACGAAGAAAAGAAAAGAACGGCGAGAAGAGCCCCTGGAAACAATGTCTTACCAGACCAGTTCCAAACGGTGGCCGCCGTTCTGCCTTCTGATTGGGCAGAAAAACACAAAAGTTTTCTGGCACCAATCAGAAGCCAGAACGACCGCGACAGTTTGGAACTGGTCTGGTAACACATTGTCCCCAGGGGCTCTTCTCGCCATTCTTTTCTTTTCTCCGTGCCATATTTTCCCGCCCGTTAAGACTTTCTCTCGCCCCCACTATCTGCCGCTGGGTCTCCCAGGATGGAAACCGGAAGTCAGCTAATAAAAGTCGGTCATAAGGATGGTTTTCAAGTCACTTGAAACTTTCTTGAATTGTTTCAACTTTCCAACTTTAATGAGATGTAACGATAGCAAAGAATGTTGGCAAGCGAAACGTAGGAATAGTTGATGTAGTCCATAGTTGATGTAGCTTCATTTTAAGCTGCAATTCATTCATCTAAATTTGGACCTTTAAATCGTTATCCGTGAGAATTTTTTAAAACAACCTGCAAACAAGACTAGTATTTAACTGGGCCCAGCGTGATACATAGTGTAGTTAAATGTCGTGGGTCGTGGGTGTGGGTATGGGTAAATGTCCTGGCTAAAAAAAAGTCTTCCAAAAAGAAATAAAAATTAAAAAATGAAATAGCAAAAAGTTGTAAAATTCATGAAACGAAAATCTCCGGGTACATACCAGTCCTATTCCCCTCCCCGCGGTCAGCAAAGCAAATAACCGAATCCTCTAGTACAAACGGACACTAAAAAGACATTTAGGTGAAAAATAAAAGAAACTCTGGGCACTATGTAAACCTGAAGCAGGCTATACAAAAACTGGAGACTGAACTGCTTTTTCTCAAAGATGTCAACATTCGTGACTGAAACGTCTTTTCAGTTTAACCATTTCTGTATTAAATAACCATTTTCGCACATTTTTGGATTTTTAATCATCCATGATTGTTTATTTACTAAATAACCAATTGTCCAGTTTGTTTATAAATAACCAATTTTCCATTCTGCCTGCATTTTGGTTATTTAATAAATAACCAATTTCGCATTTTGGTTATTTAATAAATAACCAGTTTCGCATTTTGGTTATTTATTAAATAACCAATTTCCATTTTGGTTATTTATTAAATAATCAATCTCACATTTTGGTTATTTAACAAATAACCAATTTTTCATTTTGGTTATTTAAAAATAACCACTTTTTAATTTTTGGTTATTTGCTAAATAACCAAATTTCAGTTTAGGTTATTTGTAAATAACCAATTTTATATTTTGGTCATTTAGAAATAATAAAACTGTAATGTGGTTATTTGTAAATAACCAGCCTTGTTTTGGTTATATACAAATAACCACTCTAAATAATAAAAATACATTTGGCACCCCATACCACTGCAGCAAATACCAAGATGGCGGGCGGGAAGCTCTATTATTGGAGAAAATAACCGCTGGATGTAAGCGCCCGTTAGATAGATAGCTGCCCTCAAGTTCGTGGGCACACCTGTTATTTTATAACTTATTTGTAAGAACGTACAACATCCTTAGTTTTGACCAGTTTTAATAAAAACCTTTTAATGAAGACCTTTTTGATGGTTTGGTCAGTTTTTAACTATTTGTTGGCTCAAAAGTTGCCAAGGAAGGCAAAAGTTGCTCTAGGTTGCTTGCGGTACACAAAGTTGCTGAAAACGCCAAAAGTTGCTCAAAAGTTGCCGAGCACAATCTATTTATGCCTAGCCTTGAGATAAGGGGGGGCGGTCTCCAAAAATTTTTTTTCAGCCCCTCGGGCATCAGTTTAGCCTAAAAGTAAGGGGGGCAGGGCCCCCCGGGCCCCTCCCGTAGATCCGCCACTGATAATTATCCCCTGACCCGGGAATTATCCATACACAATCAAGAGAAAAGGCTACGAGAATTATTTAAATCATCTCCAAAGGGAAAATTCTCTCATCTAAATCTTCAAAGAAATGTATGAAGACAAGTGTGGAGAATTTTATATTGCAGACATTGTCACTGAAAAGTTTATAAATATTAAAATGTCATGTTTATTACATTCTTTTCACATTATTAAAAAAAACAGATGCAAATAAATACAATTTGCCATTAGCCCTATTAGTCCCTGGCGGCGAAGAGCTAAGAGAAACGGCTGTATTCGCAAGCTACATTAACCCATTATTTTATGGTCTGGGGTCAGATTTTTCTGTGGTTTGCACCACAGGAGTTCCAGTCACATTCTTGTTAATAAATCAAACCACTTGACACCACAATCTACTGGTGTGGCAACTATGCATTGACTTGAAGTTGTGTGATAAAGGCCGTTCAAAGGAAATGAAAGGTATAATGTGGAAAGAGTGACGAGGATGGTAATGTCTTGAATTTCGTGACACTTTGTAGCAAACAGGCTGACTCGAAATAATAAAAAAACCAGCTATATTGGGTGTGTTATATTTGTTTAAAAACTTCCGCCTTGACTATGCTCTTTCTGTAGTCTGGTTGTGTATGTCTTTGAAACTGTATTCCAAGCATCCATATACCTATCCATGCACATTGATAAGCATTTCTGAAAGACACAGACAACAATAATAATAATAATTAAAAATTTACAACGCGCCTTTTCCATGCAAATATGATCAAAAGGGCGTGACAAGACATAAATGTTAAAAGAAAATAAAAGCTAAAATAAGAATAATAATTAAGGCTAAGAGAAAACAACGCTTAAAATTAAATAAAGATAAAAACCCTAAATATATCACATAGTAGGTTAAAAACATTACATATCAAAAACTATATCAAAAGATGCGATTACATATCAAAATTTAAAACGTTCAAAATTGTCCTCAAGACGGATGTGAAGGGGCTGATTTTTCCATAAATTAGGTGCAGCAGATGAAAAAGCACGATCCCCTGAAGTCTTTTTCACTTTTAAACTGGTAAGGATACTTTAAGATGTGACCGCTAACTGAACGGAGATTATAGCGCAGCTGTTCTTTAATAGCAATCAAATCGATCAAGTAGCCAGGCGCATGACCATAGAGCTTATAGCGGAATCCATTAGGTGATTGAGTAATTTTTATTTTCAGTAGACAAAAATCTTGTACCAGACTATAGATGTAATTAGTTATTTTTAATAACACTATAGAAAATTTGTTATTTGAGCCCGAGAAAAATTATAAATTTCAAAAGGTTCAAATTTCACAAAATGAATCCTTATGCATGAAATTGCACTTGTGTTTGCACAATTTCTGTGAAGTTTGAAATCAATTTGCTCCGGCTCCAATAAGAAATTGTCTTTGGTGTTCTTACAGATAACTAATTATATCTATAGCCTGTGAAAAAAAGTAAAAACGAATGTGAATGGCTTACTCGGTAATTCATTCTGGTACAAGATTTTGTCCAATGAAAAACTAAAATTACTCAATTTCCTGATGGATTCAGTCTTAATATTTCACTCTGCTTTCTGATTTTATATATTTGAAAGAAAAAAAAAGGAAAGAGATGACAAAAGGAGCAAACATGATACATGTATATGTACACCATAAACTGCTCCTTATAAGCCCTGTCCCCCCAGTTATGGGCCAGCTCATCTCCCTGTAAACCCAAAATACATCTGATTATAAGCCCCCTCCCCCAGAATTAAGCCACATCAAAATATATTGAAATGAATTCAATTTAATACGATGTTCTCAAGCCTAATTAAACACCAGTAAATGCAAACATTATTATGATCAGCACCACTATTGCTTGTTTTGAAATAATTTTAATATTCTGGTCATATGCCTAAGGGACTGTGTTATGGTTGTCTAGTTCATTTTGTTGATAATACCAGTTGCATGTTCTTATTTGCACGGAACTTGAGAAATCACTTGTAAACGACAATATCAGAGCTACGTGTAAAAAAAATATGTCTCCCAGGCATTGAATAATTAAATAATGTTTCAATCAACGAAAATGAACTTTGAACAACTATCAGCCTAAAAAGTTTTCAAAAACCACATAACATCATAGAGAGGTGTCCATTAATAGAGAGCTGACTGTAATAAAGTGCATGATATTTTTTGTTCAACAAAGATATTAACTTCACTCAAAAGTAAAACTTTTTGACAGCGGATTTACCTGGTAACAAACCTGCTTCTAGTTATTTCAGAAAGGATTTCATTCTCACCTGCTCTGAATTGTCCAACTGTGTCCCTGGCTTGTAAATGCACTTTTTAAAGCATTTATCTGACATTTTCTGGTTAAGAGATAAAAGGATATAAAAAGAAAGTTAAAAATGGCTGTTGATACCAGATATGTACATGAATGTACTTGCTTCAAAACACAAGAAGTACCAACTCCAAGTATACACTAGTCTAACTCTTTACAGTAAAAATAAACAGTAAAAATTTTCCACAACATCATGGACCATGCTTTGGTCATTTTCACTATCAAACGGGCCAACAAAAAGTCACCTTTTGAACCAGTTGTATTTCATATGGGAGCCTGGTCTCCCCCTCTCCGCTCCCCCTCCTTAGGAAGAATGATGCCAACTGTATAGCGTTACAATATTATTGACGGCTATGCTTTCAAAAAATCTCACTCTTAGCCAGCAAATTAACTTAGAGCAGTGCATGCATCAGGGTTTGCAAATATGCCGAATTTGGTGTATTTTACGCCAAAATTGTTCAGATAATACTCAAAACAAACCTTGTAGAGTTGAACTAGTTACAAGCAGAAATCGTGATTATAGACCCTAAGCCATGTCAGAGCACTTATTTTTTAATATACCATTGAGAATTCACTGATGGATTTGTCCAGGGAAAGCAAAACATCAACGAATGCTTCTGAATTCCATCATCAGTAGAGGTGAGAAATGATACGGAGTCTGCATGAATCATTGTCGAAGGTTCAAGGTTGAGAATGTTTGATTTTCCAAGCATATGCAACCTTTTCCATCTATTTTCCAAATATATATAACGATTATCTGCTTGCCAATGTTATTGATTCATTTCTTCTGTTATTTTGGTAAACAATGGCGATTTCTCTCACCCAGTGCCTACGGGTTTCTCACCTCTTTTGTTAATGTTCCTTTGGATACTGTTTTTGACCAAGTATGATAAAATAATGTCATAGGATGAGTTAAAGTTTGCTCAAAAAGAGGTTTTCTATAACAGATTGAGGATCGAATGAAACACTAGGCAAGATTGAAGCAGTTTTCTAGATGTATCCGACACGTACATTTGGGTGATTCCATGTTGCGGACATTACATTCAGATTAATATTTAAACCCCAATTTAGATGTCAAAGAGTTCATTAAGGGTGTTCAAACATAACTAGAAAGTATTTTTAGTGTTCCCTTTGTACCTAATAAAAAGATGCTTTGGTTAGCTCTTAAGACCTTGACGGTATGAGCTGAATAAAGTGTGTTGCGGACATTACAGTTTAAACAACCACTTTTTAAAGTAACTTTCTTTAAAGAGATTTTCCTGTGAATTTTTAACCTTGAGCAGAAAATAATTGTGCCTTCAAAACATAACAATAATTAGATTTTTCAACTGTCAAGGACAAATTCCATGCAACCTTGTTCCAGTGATTCTACAAACAAAAGTTTGTGTTGCGGACATTACACAAAATTGTTGTGGACATTACATTTTTGGCAACACATTTTTTATCATTCACTTCCTACTCAGTGTTGCTGACTGTGGCTATGTCCATTTGTCCTGTACGTAGTTACTTGTCGAAAAATGAAGCTGTAAAATTATAATTTACTTTATTTATGTTCTATTATAATATTATATAATCTCCTGCTGAGACCTAGTATCATGCAATACCAGTCACATTTTTTTCTGCTATACTGACTCCTTAAAATAATTTCCAAATTAATTTTATTACATGTCAAGTAAAAGTTATGAGAAAAACAAAATGTTCTCAGTAGTGAGGATATTATTTTGTTTTTTACAAAACTGATTTAGCTACTGAAATTATCATATTTTGTCATTCAGTCTGACTTAAAGACAGATAAAATGTAAATTTGCACTAAAATTGCACATTGTTCACTACACATTATATTACAAATTCTAGTTAAAAAAATAGTACCCATTCAAGTTTGCAGAAGAAACAATGATGGTCAGTGCTTTTCCTCAAAGAGCATGCTTACAAACTGTTCTGAGCATGCTCAGCAGTACAAAACCCCTGACCAGCAACTTATTGGCCATTTTGGAGTTGCATAGGGAACTGGGGCAAGTTTCAAATTTAAACTAATTGATAAACTGACACCACCATACATGACGGGCTTAGGCTACAAAAAAAATTCTGACCAGGAGGTCTTCTAATCTCGTACATTACTTGTCACCGCCTGCCGGAAACAATCAATGAAGCCCTTTTTTTCTCTCAGCATCTTGTTTCATTTGTTAGATTTACTGAGGTTGTCGCGACTGTCGCGTGTGAATATTTCGCTAAAGTTTCTGTCGCTTTACTGCATAACGCTGGTTGCATTTGCGAAGCTATGAGCAAAATGGCTAGATTTCTAATTACTCCTGGCAAGTGTTAAATCTACTTTAATTTAACGGGAAGACGCCGGCAAAACGAATCCGTTTTAACCTACGTCAAGTTCGACCACTACACTGCTAAACGAGAGTGGCAAATTATTTCTGTAGGAAATCCTTACTTGGTTATCGACTTTGGTAAGTTTAGCTTTGTTTAGCCGAGTAATTGATGGTAAGTCGTGATTTTTAATGTTTCGGTTTTTTGGCGATGAAAAATACCGAGAAAAAATATCGAGCCGAAATTATTTTTTTCGCACGTGTTCTCTGATGATGTATTTCACATAATTTTTGATAATGTATTACAAAAAGATTCTGTCCAGAATTCTCGATATTTTGTCAGTTTCACTCTATCACACGCCGCCCAACAAACGATCGATAGCCTCTAGCAATTTGGCGCCGGCTTTCCTATTTTGCTTTTGCATTTTGATCACCGTCTCATGAAAGTGCTTTTAATTATTTGTGGCGGGAAATATGTACCGCGCGCGTTTGTTTGGCGCCCAGATCATTGACATCAGTGGAAGAGACTCCAGACAGGTAAGAAAACTTAATAATTATATCAGTAGCAATTGATGTTTAAAATTATAATTCTGGATTATTCTGTTCTAGTTCAACACTCGAAAGAGTCAGCTCTAAAAAAAATTTCGCAGACAAGCAGCCTCGCTGGGTCATGCAGGGTCCCCTTGTTTCCTGAGCTTTTGTTATCTGCGTTGCAGATATCCTGGGTAGTGTATACCTGAAATCTACAGTTAACTCAAAAAATGCTCTAATCAATGCTGTAGTATCCTGGGTAGCGTATACCTGAAATCTACAGTTAACTTGCAAAAATGCTCTAATCATTCCTGTAGTATCCTGGGTAGTGTATACCTGAAATCTACAGTTAACTCGTAAAAATGCTTTAATCGATGATGTAGTATCCTGGGTAGCGTATACCTGAAATCTACAGTTAACTTGCAAAAATGCTCTAATCATTCCTGTAGTATCCTGGGTAGTGTATACCTGAAATCTACAGTTAACTCGTAAAAATGCTCTAATCGATGATGTAGTATCCTGGGTAGCGTATACCTGAAATCTACAGTTAACTTGCAAAAATGCTCTAATCATTCCTGTAGTATCCTGGGTAGTGTATACCTGAAATCTACAGTTAACTCGTAAAAATGCTCTAATCGATGATGTAGTATCCTGGGTAGCGTATACCTGAAATCTACAGTTAACTTGCAAAAATGCTCTAATCATTCCTGTAGTATCCTGGGTAGTGTATACCTGAAATCTACAGTTAACTCGTAAAAAATGCTTTAATCGATGATGTAGTATCCTGGGTAGCGTATACCTGAAATCTACAGTTAACTTGCAAAAATGCTCTAATCATTCCTGTAGTATCCTGGGTAGTGTATACCTGAAATCTACAGTTAACTCGTAAAAATGCTCTAATCGATGATGTAGTATCCTGGGTAGCGTATACCTGAAATCTACAGTTAACTTGCAAAAATGCTCTAATCATTCCTGTAGTATCCTGGGTAGTGTATACCTGAAATCTACAGTTAACTCGTAAAAATGCTTTAATCGATGATGTAGTATCCTGGGTAGCGATACCGAAATCTACAGTTAACTTGCAAAAATGCTCTAATCATTCCTGTAGTATCCTGGGTAGTGTATACCTGAAATCTACAGTTAACTCGTAAAAATGCTCTAATCGATGATGTAGTATCCCTGGGTAGCGTATACCTGAAATCTACAGTTAACTTGCAAAAATGCTCTAATCATTCCTGTAGTATCCTGGGTAGTGTATACCTGAAATCTACAGTTAACTCGTAAAATGCTCTAATCGATGATGTAGTATCCTGGGTAGCGTATACCTGAAATCTACAGTTAACTTGCAAAAAATGCTCTAATCATTCCTGTAGTATCCTGGGTAGTGTATACCTGAAATCTACAGTTAACTCGTAAAAATGCTCTAATCGATGATGTAGTATCCTGGGTAGCGATACCTGAAATCTACAGTTAACTTGCAAAAATGCTCTAATCATTCCTGTAGTATCCTGGGTAGTGTATACCTGAAATCTACAGTTAACTCGTAAAAATGCTCTAATCGATGATGTAGTATCCTGGGTAGCGTATACCTGAAATCTACAGTTAACTTGCAAAAATGCTCTAATCATTCCTGTAGTATTCTGGGTAGTGTATACCTGAAATCTACAGTTAACTCGTAAAAATGCTCTAATCGATGATGTAGTATCCTGGGTAGCGATACCTGAAATCTACAGTTAACTTGCAAAAATGCTCTAATCATTCCTGTAGTATCCTGGGTAGTGTATACCTGAAATCTACAGTTAACTCGTAAAAAATGCTCTAATCGATGATGTAGTATCCTGGGTAGCGATACCTGAAATCTACAGTTAACTTGCAAAAATGCTCTAATCATTCCTGTAGTATCCTGGGTAGTGTATACCTGAAATCTACAGTTAACTCGTAAAAATGCTCTAATCGATGATGTAGTATCCTGGGTAGCGTATACCTGAAATCTACAGTTAACTTGCAAAAATGCTCTAATCATTCCTGTAGTATCCTGGGTAGTGTATACCTGAAATCTACAGTTAACTCGTAAAAATGCTCTAATCGATGATGTAGTATCCTGGGTAGCGTATACCTGAAATCTACAGTTAACTTGCAAAAATGCTCGAATCATTCCTGTAGTATCCTGGGTAGCGTATACCTGAAATCTACAGTTAACTTGCAAAAATGCTCGAATCATTCCTGTAGTATCCTGGGTAGTGTGTACGAAAAACATTTTCCCAGCCTTTTAGGAAGCGGCTTAAATAGTTTCAAAGTTGCAGGGCAGTCACAAAACTGAATTCTTGAGTTTACCTCCATTTCATACAATAACTTACTGCCGAGACTGAAAAAGGCGCAATGTAAAATGTTTATGGCGTTTTATTATTACCAAAATAGTAAGTGTCTCGGAAGAGGGTTAGCCGAGCAGAAAAAGATTTAAACCTCGCTTTAATCGGATATTGCGGTTACTTTCATTTCAGTTTATGGTAGCTTGAGTTACTCTTTTGTGGGCAATTTACGGAAGTCCTAGGGTATTCAGCTAACACCTCAAGAGCCTAGAGCTGTCAGACCTTGGTTTTGAATTACTTATGCAAATTAGCTGGCTGCACATTGACTGTGCAGCCACCTAATTTGCATAAAATTTTTTCGCGCTTCAAAGCTCGTCATGAAAGGTCATGTTGAGATTGGTTGGTTGAGCAGGTTTGGTGCTCTAAAGGTGAACAGGGATTAAGTTATGACTCTTGAAACACAGTTAAAGATCCATACAAATGTCACTGTAATTTTGTGAGAGCATCCCCCAAAAACATATAAACTCTTTAAAATATTTTTCCGTTTTTCAGTTAAAGTCCTGCAAAATTCGTCATGCATCTATACTACTTTATGGAAGGAACTAATTCGAAAATCACTATGTTTGCCCATTTTCAAGAATATCACAGAAATCGTAAATTATTTAGAATGTTTTTAATACTTTGTAAATTAAATTCATTGGACATTACGGAAAAGCTACCAGCTCTTTTTAATTTGCCATTTACATTTGTACATCAATAAAAAGCAATTTAGTGTTAGGTGGGCTGTTGTCTGAATCTAATTCAGAGATAGTAAGAACTAAATATCCGCAACAGCCTGAATAATTAATGAAAAATCTAATATGTGTAATGTCCGCAACGTAATGTCTGCAACACTTTTCAACTTATAATTTCTGAGCAAAGAAAACCCACCCAGGAAATGTTTTGAGATTAAAATATACAATACATCAGACTAACTGAGCAGCATCAATAGCACATGAAAATACAGCACACTGTGTACAGGAACTGAAAAAAGGTACCTTAACATTGCGGACATTACGTAATGTCCGCAACAAAAATTCAATGTCAATTTTCTTAGGAAAGTGCCAGTAGCTGGATAATAATTTATAGCCTAATGATAGTGTAAGGCAAAGGTTATAATACACACATACTTTTATGTTAACTGTATGTTTTCTTAGATGTTAAAACTTTGTTTAAAATTTCCATCCAAAAATTCCAAATATAATGAGATTCATATTCTCTGGATTTCATGCCTTCTCACATTAAGCACATGGACAAGACGCACAAGATCTCAGTAATTTCAAACAGCGCATTGTTTCAGCTTTCTGTTCGTTAAGTTTCATTGTGCAAAATTTTATTTTCAAAAAATTCAAAATTTCATCGTCTCATGTGGAATTGCCCATTTGATTTTGGGTTGAGGTAAACGCTTTCCAAACTGGCAAAAGTGGTGTCCAGGTCAGCACGGTTCCATAGCTGCCTGTGTCCCTTTGATAGCGACCTTGATAATTCTACTTGGCTAAAAGGTTTTGGTCTTGAAACTCGCCCCAGTCCCCTCATGCAAAATGATCATAGGAAGGCAAAATTGTAAATGCCCTCACAGGATGACACGAACAGGAAGCAATAACTACATAACACTTGGAAAAACTGCAACTACTATAAAAACTCTATTTCTCAGTTAAGTACCATGTGACATTGCTTGCGCGTGTAAAGATGGCGCGTATCGTTGTTGCATTAAGCCTTGTATTTTCCGATGGATTGTATGTAGTGCCAGCCGTACATAATGCAGCCAGAAATAAACTTAATTAAGTTGAATGAATATTATTGTCACGATTGGGCACACATTTAAAGCTTATTTGTGCACGTGTAGTAAACATGTAAACTGCCCTCCCTCGATAACTTACCGACAGTAACTCCTGCAACTGTGCGACTAAAAGCTGGCTTTTAACTTGGTCCATCAATTCACTTCTTTTAGCGCTATCCATTCCACCTCCTGAACTGGAAGAAGGAGAGGAAGAAAAGCCAAAGTCTGCCATATTTGATGGACTATTTGATTAGTATGTGGGTATGGCCGCGCCGAGATGCCGAGATGCACCCGATTCACGCAACTCCTGTGGGTGATACCCGCTGAAAATGGACCAAATTACGCGGGCATCACCCGCTGAATTACGTACTATAGTACGGGCAATATGGCGGTCCATAGGCTACACAACTATCTGTGCAAGTAACCGTTATATTTTCGATCAAATTTAAAAATATCCCCCTTTTTGATACAGCGGAAGATGAATAGACGAAACTCGAACATATATTAACGACTATTTGATATAACAAACGCAAATTTTCAAACAATTCCAGCTAATTCCGCATACATCGAAGACGAATAAGAAATAAGGCGAAGTTAAATTGATCAAAGTGAACTTTTACTTCATTGTGTTGGGTTACAATCCATCAGTGTTTTGAGATAAAACGTTTTTGGTAGACAGTTGTAGTTCTCAAGACGGAAAATGAAATATTCTGGGTTTCGGGGGAGCGCTATTGGTCACGTCCTATAGGATGCCGTTCCACGGGCGTTTTTAAGGCGGGCAAATTCGAGAAAGATATTTTATTACGGGTCTCCCCAAATGAAATGTATTTCTATGATATTAACATCAAACTGTTCAGAATCGTGTCAGAGAAACGTTTAAAGCAAAAACCTCGTTTTACAAGGGCGCAAAGTAAAGAATTTTGGAATAGCGAGTGCAGCGTGTGTGACATCCTATAGGATGCCGTTCCACGGGCGTTTTTAAGGCGGGCAAATTCGAGAAAGAAATTTTACTACAGTTCTCCCAAAATGAAATGTATTTCTATGATATAGAAATCAAACTATCCAGAATCGTGTAACAAAAACGTTTAAACCAAAAACCCGGTCTTCCAAGGGCGCAAAGTAAAGAATTTTGGAATGGCGAGTGGAGCGTGTGTGACATCCTATAGGATGCCGATCCACGGGCGTTTTTAAGGCGGGCAAATTCGAGAAAGAAATTTTACTACAGTTCCCCCAAAATGAAATGTATTTCTATGATATAGAAATCTAACTATTCAGAACCGTGTAATAAAAACGTTTAAACCAAAAACCTCGTTTTACAAGGGCGCAAAGTAAAGAATTTTGGAATGGCGAGTGCAGCGTGTGTGACATCCTATAGGATGCCGATCCACGGGCGTTTTTAAGGCGGGCAAATTCGAGAAAGATATTTTATTACGGGTCTCCCCAAATGAAATGTATTTCTATGATATTAACATCAAACTGTTCAGAATCGTATAAGAGAAACGTTTTAAGTAAATATACGTAAAAATCTTGTCTTCCAAGGGCGCAAAGTAAAGAATTTTGGAATGGCGAGTGCAGCGTGTGTGACATCCTATAGGATGCCGATCCACGGGCGTTTTTAAGGCGGGCAAATTCGAGAAGGAACTTTTTATTACAGTTCCCCTCAAATGAGGTGAATCTCTATGATATTAACATCAAACTGTTCAGAATCGTATAAGAGAAACGTTTTAAGTAAAAATACGTAAAAATCTTGTCTTCCAAGGGCGCAAAGTAAAGAATTTTGGAATGGCGAGTGCAGCGTGTGTGACATCCTATAGGATGCCGATCCACGGGCGTTTTTAAGGCGGGCAAATTCGAGAAGGAACTTTTTATTACAGTTCCCCTCAAATGAGGTGTATTTCTATGATATTAACATCAAACTGTTCAGAATCGTATAAGAGAAACGTTTTAAGTAAATATACGTAAAAATCTTGTCTTCCAAGGGCGCAAAGTAAAGAATTTTGGAATGGCCAGTGCAGCGTGTGTGACATCCTATAGGATGCCGATCCACGGGCGTTTTTAAGGCGGGCAAATTCGAGAAGGAACTTTTTATTACAGTTCCCCTCAAATGAGGTGTATCTCTATGATATTAACATCAAACTGTTCAGAATCGTATAAGAGAAACGTTTTAAGTAAAAATACGTAAAAATCTTGTCTTCCAAGGGCGCAAAGTAAAGAATTTTGGAATGGCGAGTGCAGCGTGTGTGACATCCTATAGGATGCCGATCCACGGGCGTTTTTAAGGCGGGCAAATTCGAGAAGGAACTTTTTATTACAGTTCCCCTCAAATGAAGTGTATCTCTATGATATTAACATCAAACTGTTCAGAATCGTATAAGAGAAACGTTTTAAGTAAAAATACGTAAAAATCTTGTCTTCCAAGGGCGCAAAGTAAAGAATTTTGGAATGGCGAGTTCAGCGTGTGTGACATCCTATAGGATGCCGATCCACGGGCGTTTTTAAGGCGGGCAAATTCGAGAAGGAACTTTTTATTACAGTTCCCCTCAAATGAAGTGTATCTCTATGATATTAACATCAAACTGTTCAGAATCGTATAAGAGAAACGTTTTAAGTAAAAATACGTAAAAATCTTGTCTTCCAAGGGCGCAAAGTAAAGAATTTTGGAATGGCGAGTTCAGCGTGTGTGACATCCTATAGGATGCCGATCCACGGGCGTTTTTAAGGCGGGCAAATTCGAGAAGGAACTTTTTATTACAGTTCCCCTCAAATGAAGTGTATCTCTATGATATTAACATCAAACTGTTCAGAATCGTATAAGAGAAACGTTTTAAGTAAAAATACGTAAAAATCTTGTCTTCCAAGGGCGCAAAGTAAAGAATTTTGGAATGGCGAGTTCAGCGTGTGTGACATCCTATAGGATGCCGATCCACGGGCGTTAAGGCGGGCAAATTCGAGAAGGAACTTTTTATTACAGTTCCCCTCAAATGAAGTGTATCTCTATGATATTAACATCAAACTGTTCAGAATCGTATAAGAGAAACGTTTTAAGTAAAAATCTTGTCTTCCAAGGGCGCAAAGTAAAGAATTTTGGAATGGCGAGTTCAGCGTGTGTGATATCCTATAGGATGCCGATACACGGGCGTTTTTAAGGCGGGCAAATTCGAGAAGGAACTTTTCATTATAGTTCTCCCCAAATGAAATGTATCTCTATGATATTAACATGAAACTGTTCAGAATCGTGTAACAGGAACGTTTAAAGCAAAAATCTGGTCTTCCAAGGGCGCAAAGTAAAGAATTTTGCAATGGCGAGTGCAGCGTGTGTGACATCCCATAGGATGTAGATCCAAGGGCGTTTTTAAGGCGGGCAAATTCGAGGAAGAAATTTTATTGCAGTTCTCTCCAAATGAAATGTATCTCTATGATATTAACATCAAACTATTCAGAATCGAGAAACAGAAACGTTTAACGAAAAAATCTGGTCTTGGGACGGCGCGAAGAGAACGAGATGGTGACGATGAAGACGAAGGTTAAGCGAGAAATTCTTCAGACCGGACTTTTTAACATCTTTTATCGTTATCAAATGAGGGGATTTCTGAGGCCCCCTTCGAAAATAAAATTTGAATAAAATAATTAAGAACAAATGGGAAAATGGAATATGTGATAAAAGGATGATCAGAAACCACAAAATACCACATGTGAACTGCTAAACACAACATCTACCATTCGGTAAATTTAAATTCATGTTTTGTTTTTATTTAATTTGTGTAAAGCCTGAATTACTTTAGGGACTGGTCATAAAGTACAAAGGGGGGGGGCTTTGAAAAGTTGGGGGTGGGTCACTATTTTTTAACACGTTAAAAAGGGTCGGTCAGGGAAAAATAATGCACTGCATTAGGGGTGGGTCATGTGAAATTATTCACATATCATTACAAACTTTAGTAAAATCTTTTTTTAGCAATAAATCTAATTTTCCACATTAATCCAACTTTATATGACAACAGGAATTCAGATTTTAAATATT
The DNA here is from genome assembly GCA_942486035.1 of Porites lobata. Lineage (NCBI taxonomy): Eukaryota > Metazoa > Cnidaria > Anthozoa > Scleractinia > Poritidae > Porites > Porites lobata. The sequence goes on along the minus strand of CALNXK010000001.1, from coordinate 3,224,627 downwards.
TTGTTTCTATTTATGTACAGTCTTTAACTCTGAAGAGTAGTCACGCGGGAAACTTTTTATAGTATAAAATCTAGAACAAAGCTTTACTGTGTGTTCATAAACCTAAGTTATGTTAACATCTTTTTTAATATCTTCTTCTAATCATCTTTAGTCATCTTCACCATTACCATCACCCTCAGAAGCATTACCATCCTCCTCCTCCTCGTCCTCGTCCTCCTTCTCGTTATCATCATCATCATCATCATCATCATCATCACTATCATCTATAGCACCCAATACAACTGGTCACGTTTGCTCTGATTGTTTAAACAGCAATCCACTGTAAATTTACCTTTACTTATTAATAGTTTTAGAACCACCTACCATCTCTCTTTGTTAAGATGTTAAGGCCTATCCAACTACAATGATCGGAGGTTATAACTTCACCATAAGATGATGAGTGACTGATTGCGGAGAACACTCTCTCACAATTTTCCTCTGCTCTTTCACGGCGTCGCTTCCTAGCTTGTGCTTTATTTTCTTTCATTCACTCACATTTCGATCTCGAAGATTTTTTGGAGATTCTGACAAAAGTGGTAAGCCAATGTTCCCTAATGTACCTATCCACATCAACGTTACTGGTTTTGGTTGGGGGGTAGGTCACTAGTTTTTTCTGTGCCACTCCAGGGGTGGGCCGCCCCAATTTTGTCAAATAACTCAGGGGTGGGCCACTGAAAACCAGTACTTAAAAAAAAAAATTCATAGCCCCCCCCCCCCTCTTCCCCCTGTACTTTATGACTGGTCCCTTAACAGCTATCGCTAATTTCATATAATATAACTAAATGTTATAATTAATCAAAAATTAAGCTAAATATTGCTGAGTGTAATAACGTAATTCAGTAGGCAAACTAGAAACAAAGGCATTTTTTATATTAATGAGGTGGGTTTGATACCACCTTCGAGTATATCCTTGTATATCCCTCGAGTACGTCCCTTGCAATTGTCAAAGCCAGGGAAAAGCGTCCTAGGGACGAAGTTGATCCCTGTTATTTTAGATAAGCGTGAAGTCAACGTTTTCAGAAATATTGATTAATATGATATAGGCTCCCAGTAATGTGTAGTACATCTGTAACGTACATTTAATATAGAGTAAATTATAATCCTTGTGGTAGTAGTGATCTTGCACGAACTGATTATTTTTGCAAGGGACGAGTGAGTTAAGACAAACAGTTTGTACTGATCCCCATTCTATTTCCTTCATTTTCAAATAATTAAAGTTGTATAGAGATATGTATTTCAATTTAGCCTAAATGATGTTTTAATTAGTCATTGCAAATACAAAAAATAATAAACAAAATATTCAAAGTAATACACGTGTGTCGTGTGAGTGGCTCATCGAAGTGGCGAGCGAATAAATAAAACATGCTGCATTGCCCCGATTAACTAAAGTGAAAAACAAACAATTTCAATTTACGGCAGCCCAAACAAGTACAGAATACTCTATGAAAGTATAGGGTCTCATTACGTAGCAACTCATTCAAAGACCAGACGTTTTAACGCAATGCATCACGAAAAGGGAGCCAGCGCATTTGTCCCAATATTACACGAAGAAGTGAAGCTAGTGGAGGGAAACAGATTTCTCAACAATTCATTTGGACTGCCAGGTGATTTCGCAGTCTTAAACAATGACATCCCATAAAAAATAGAGGAACACACCCAAACTTGGCAATTGGCAGCTCAGTAAAGTACACGAACGTTTCACATTAGCTTGACAATGAGACGTACCACTAATGTATTGTTCGACCCTACATTTCATGAAAAAAGGAGGGACACTCTGAATTTACGACCGCTATCAGTGCCAGGCAATTTTCCAGTTACTTGAAAATGGGATCTACGTGCCAAAAAGGCATCGTTGGCCCTATATTTTATGCAAAATGAAAGGAACAGCCTGTTTGTTCGCCAGGTCATCGAAGCGCCAGACTAACTGCCATAGACTAGTAAATAGGATCCAAATACAGTCGAACCTGTATATAACCAGTGTGTAACTGTCACCTTCGGGACTTGAGGAACTGGCCACTTAATACAGGATAAAAGAAAACTCACCGGGCGTGTTTTAATGCCAAGGAAACAATACGACAATCAAAACTCTTTCAAGCGATCAATACTTGAAACAAAGTTCGGTGCCAACTGGTACCTTAACGGTATAAAATACGTAACATTATGTAAAAGTACTATGCAATAAATCTGAGGACATCTGAAAAGCGTTAATGATACTAAACGCCCGAGTATCAGCTTAGAGTACCTTTGTACCCCGGGATTGTACATGTTAGTTTTCTATAGTCATGATGGATCGCATTTTAAACACCATGAAATAATGCATAGAATGACATATCGCTTAGTGGCCGCCAAATACAACTAAAAATAACAAAGAAAGACAAACATAGGACTACTACACAGACTACAGGGTGGCCGCATAATACAGGTAACAAATACAGGGTTTGTATGAGCGAAAAAGCAGGACTTTGAAAACTGGCGGCTTACTAGAGGGTGGACGCTTACATGGCCGTTAAATACAGGTTCGACTGTACCAAAAAATGCACTGCTGACCCAATCTTTCATGCAAACTGGAGGGAACGGCACGATTTAACGGTAAAGCATCTATAGTACCCAAAATTGCACTGTTGAACCTATCTTTCATGGAGACTGGAAGGAACGGCCCGATTTTACGGCAAAGCATCTAAGTACCCAAAATTGCACTGCTGACCCTATGTATCATGCAAAGTGGAGGGAACGGCCCGATTTTACGGCATGGCATCTAAGTACCCAAAAATGCAGTGTTGACCCTGTCTTTTATGCAAACTAGAGTGAACGGCCAGATTTTACAGTAAAGCATCTCAGTGCCCAAAAATGCACTGTTGACCCTGTCTTTCATGGAAACTGAAAGGAACGGCCCCATTTTAAGGCAAATCATTTAAGTACCCAAAAGTACACTGCTGGCCCTATCTTTCATGGAAACTACAGGCAACGGCCCGATTTTACGGCAAAGCATCTAAGTGCCTAAAAAGGTGCTGTTGACCCTGTCGTTCATGCAAGCGTAAGGGAACCCAAAAATGCACCTTTGATCCAACCTTTCGTGGAAACTAGAGGGAACGACAAGATTTTACGGCAACGCATCTAAGTGCCTATAATGCACTGTTGAGCAAACCTTTCATGGAAACTAGAGGAAACGGCCAGATTTTACGGCAAAGCATCTAAGTACCCAAAATTGCACTGCTGACCCATGTATCATGCAAAGTGGAGGGAACGGCCCGATTTTACGGCAGGGCATCTAAGTACCCAAAAATGCAGTGTTGACCCTGTCTTTTATGCAAACTAGAGTGAACGGCCAGATTTTACAGTAAAGCATCTAAGTGCCCAAAAATGCACTGTTGACCCTGTCTTTCATGGAAACTGAAAGGAACGGCCCCATTTTACGGCAAATCATTTAAGTACCCAAAAGTACACTGCTGGCCCTATCTTTCATGGAAACTACAGGCAACGGCCCGATTTTACGGCAAAGCATCAAAGTGCCTAAAAAGGTGCTGTTGACCCTGTCGTTCATGCAAGCGTAAGGGAACCCAAAAATGCACCTTTGATCCAACCTTTCGTGGAAACTAGAGGGAACGACAAGATTTTACGGCAAAGCATCTAAGTGTCTATAATGCACTGTTGAGCAAACCTTTCATGGAAACTAGAGGAAACGGCCAGATTTTACGGCAAAGCATCTAAGTACCCAAAATTGCACTGCTGATCCTATCTTTCATGCAAAGTGGAGGGAACGGCCCGATTTTACGGGAGGGCATCTAAGTACCCAAATATGCACTGTTGACCCTGTCTTTTATGCAAACTGGAGGGAATGGCACGATTTTACGGCAGGGCATCTAAGTACCCAAAAATGCACTGTTGACCCTGTCTTTCATGGAAACTGGAGGGAACGGCCCGATTTTACGGCGGGGCATCTAAGTACCCAAAATTACACTGCTGGCCCTATCGTTCATGGAAACTGGAGGGAACGGCCCGATTTTACGGCAGGGCATCTTAAGTACCCAAAAATGCACTGTTGACCTTGTCTTTCATGGAAACTAGAGGGAATGGCCCGATTTTACGGCAAAGCATCTATGTGCCCAAAAATGCACTGTTGACCCTGTCTTTCATGGAAACTGAAAGGAACGGCCCCATTTTACGGCAAATCATCTAAGTACCCAAAATTACACTGCTGGCCCTATCTTTCATGGAAACTACAGGAAACGGCCCGATTTTACGGCAAAGCATCCAAGTGCCCAAAAATGCGCTGTTGACCCTGTCGTTCATGCAAACGTAAGGGGACCCAAAATGCACCTTGATCAAACCTTTCGTGGCAAAGCATCTAAGTGCCTAAAATGCACTGTTGAGCAAACCTTTCATGGAAACTAGAGGGAACGGCCAGATTTTACGACAAAGCATTAAAGTGCCATAATGCAAAATGAAGGAAACAACCTGATTTAAATGCAAAATGGGATCGAAGTGCCCTAAATGCATTGTTGGCGGAAACAGCCCGATGTTACGGCAACCGTGGAAGTGCTGAAAAATCAAAAGAGCGCACTGGTTCAACATTCAATAAAAGAAACGATGTACACACAACTAAATCCCGACAAAAAGGTAATTTTTGTATATTTTCTCGGTTATCCGGTAAAAAAATGCTGTAACCACTCATTTTTTACCAAGTCATTCAAAGTCATGACTTATCCTCATAGGTCACAAAATGCGATAACTAGTTAATAACGACCGATTTGATGGAAAACTTCCAATTTTTTTCAAAAAGAATGATATTTTCCCGTTTCAGTTGCTTAAATCAAGAAAGAAATGAATTCAATAAACAACTTTATTGAAGTTGTAATTGAGGGGTAATTTTTAAAGGGCTGCTACTTGGGGCCTTACAAGTAGCTACTTTCGGGGTTACTCGGAAGGTAGCAAATTGACGTTACTTTCGCATAGCCGTTATTTTCGAGGGGATCCTTAGTTTAGGAGATCAAAGTTAGGTTCTTGTATTTTAGAGGTACTTCTCTTCAGTTGAATTCTCAATTTCTATAAAAGAGATATAGTTGTTGACTAATAGAAAAAATTAACAAACGTGAGTCTTGTCCTGACATATATATACGTATTAAAGTTCATTTTTTTTTATCTCGGGTAATTTTCATTTTTCAACTTCATTAGCATACATTACCATACCAAAAAATAACTGAGATAAAAAGTAACTTCAACATAGACAATATTTATCGACAAATATTCATTGCAATCTCCTTTATACGATGCCCGTTTATGAAGACAAAATTACAGCATGTACTTATTTTGTCTTTTATAAACCTTTTTACATTGATACTTTTATTACTTAATACAGTTTGTTACCGTGACCTTATTTTCATGTAATATAAATATGCACTCTCAAATCCAAACTCATTGGTTAAAACGTTTAGGATAATTAAACTCCAACGCACACTTAACAACCTTCTTAACCTACAAGTAACTTGGCCAAAAGGTTCTTGTATTTTTGGCATGACAGTTGCAAATTTATAACAGGAGATTCTCAATCCACAAACAGCGGCACCCAACGACTGTTTTCTGTAAAATATCTCTTTCGGAAAATAATACTAAAACCCTCGTAATTTCGAAAAGACTCAATTTCTTCTAGGAGCTCCGAATAGATACAAATTATATAGGGCCGCTTAGAATGCAAGGCATTTCAAGACATCTAAAAGTACTTGGGATAGCCTAAAAGTATTTTCCGTGCTCCTTTTTAGTGCCCCTGAATCCACTTGGTTTTTATGTGTCTGTCTACTGTAGCTGTTGAAACACACACACTTATTTCCAGCTAACCAGGAAAAATTACGCATGTTTACCCCACACACTAATTTGAAAGCGCGATATTAAGGAGCAGGATTTTCCCATTCATTAGAAAATTGGATGAAATAGCGAGAAAAGCGTTCTTGGCACGATAGTCGATGAGAACTAGTAGGAAAACAACGATTTCACAACAATTGATTCAGGTGCTTGACAATTTTCATTTACTAGAAAATGGGAGCATTGAGAGTCCCAAATGCGTACTTCGCCCTATAATTCATGCAGACTAGCAACGTGGACAGTAGGATTGCGGAGGTCCAGAGGAGCCCGAAATATAGTGGAATAGTTAACGCTTTTCTAGTTTAAAGCAATATTCCCGAAGAACTAAAAAAAGTGCTGTCGGTATCGTCATAATCGCTCTCGCATTCTTTTTCACTGTCCACTTCATCCTCCTCTGTTTCCGGGAGGGTTAGCAACAACTCAGACACTTCGTCAGCCTCGTTTTCATCGTCCTGTAACGGAATACTGTTTCGATCAAAAATTAAGTTCGGGAGAGGGACTTCTCCGATGTGACCTTGGAAAACTCTTTTCACCTCTAAAAGCTGTCCCTCCAAAGACACCAGTTTCATTTTCGGAAATATATTTTTCCCTAACTCCTCTAAGGACAAAGGAGATATCGTGGCATCTTTTAACGAACTGGAAAACGTCGCGTGCTGCCCGCTGAAGTGTTCAACTACGTTTCTCATCTCTTCCTGAAGTAAGGTCACCTCTTCTTTAGCTCTATCCAGCAGATGGTACAGATCGATTGCTCTACGTCTAACGGTTATGGGTACTGGCGAGTCAGAACCAACAAACTCCGATCGTAACCAAACGTCTGCTTCCGGGTTCTTCACTTGATCGAACTCCAAGGAGCGTGGGAATGGGCAAGCATTACTGCATTCTAGGTTGTTGAATTTATCTAGAGCGGTTCGCATGCTCTTTGTTGCTGGACAAATTTGCTTGGAAAGCCGTTTGGAAAGGTCATGGCCATCTAAGTGATAAGGACAGAAGACAGTTCCAAGAAAAAACCAAGAAAAAGATAAAATCAAACAGTAAGTGAAAAGACAAAACCCCGTAATGTTAAGACGGGAAATTCCTGACACTTGTCTAGTCCTCGAGCCCAAAAGCATCTAGCCTCCCACGCAGGCGTTTTTAGGGGAACTCGTATTTCTTCCCTCCCCACAAACGCCTGCTCAACGGAAAACAACATTCCTTTCTCATTGTTTTATTTGCGTGGTAAGTGACCAATAAACAATTGTGCAATAAAGTGTTGACAGGCTAAACACGACCGAACGTGACCCTAGAGTTACCGTTTTCCTTCTTTTCTTTCCTTCGCTAAGGTTATGCAGTGCACGGAGTATTCTGAATTTTGACTAAATCTTATTTTTGCCGCTCTGAATCTAACATTTATTGCAGGTCAGAAAGCTTTCCCAGTGTTTAAGGCAGATCGAGTAATTATCAGATTACCTTGCGGTCAAGGTCAACTTTCCAGAATTTGGAAAGTACAATGTGATTGGCTAAGCTTGGGAAAGGAATGTTGTCTTCAGTTGAGCAGGCGTTTGTGGGGAGGGAAGAAATACGAGCTCCCCTAAAAACGCCTGCGTGGGAGGCTAAAAAGCATCAGGACTAGCAAGTTATTTTATGCCCTGGCCTATATTTTCGACAAAGCAAAACTGTACTACGTTGATAGCGCCGTGATGGCAGGTTTAAAGAAATCATAAAGACACTGCTTTTAATGGGTCACTAAAATCAAACGTTTCATGAAAACGGACCATGTCCTTGTTTCTCAAGAATGCGTTCTAGCAGCTTGGAATCATAACCGCAACAATTAGTAATGGTAACACGACTGAGTGGAGTCCAATTCGGTCTGTAATCATACGAGTGCTTAACAAAATCGGAGGACCGAGTTGCGGGAGTTTGATTTGTTTAATCATGAGCATGATTACAGACCAAATTGGACCACAGGAAGTTCTGTTAAAAATTAATCATAACTTTAACAAAACTTGTGATATATAAGGCTCTTTTTTTAAATCGAAACACAAGAAATTCCAATCTTTTTTCGGCTAGCAACGAAAAAAAAAAAACATTTAAGCGCGCGCGTGATGGTGCGTACTGTCCTTGAAATCAGGACAGTTGATAGCCAGTCAGATTTGAGAACTTTGTTATAGTTATGATTACACTTTTTATCATATATCAAATAATATCAAACTCAACAAGAACCACCGCTCAATAACTTTAGTATGCAGATCGACCAATGCCACCTTTTTGCTTCTGTCACAAGCAGCATCTCATACCGTTGTATACTCCACACAAGAAGTGGTACAGCGCTGACTTACACCATCTGTGTTCTCCAATTCAAATAAAACGCGTTCCAGCCTGATTCAAAATGACAATACAATACAAAATGCTGAGAAGTAACCTAATGGTTAGTGAACCATCAGAGTTAAATATTGTCTATGCAGTAGTACAATGTACAGGTCACCACATGGGAAAGAGTGTTACATGTAATAACTCCCTTAAAAGATGTCTACAAAAGGAATGTTGTAATAAAAAGTTCACATCCCATTGGTTATTCTCAGTGCAGCCACACCTCTCATACACATGTAGCATCAATACCATGATCAGGTTTGACGAATCACTGACCATCTACAGTGATAACTATCCAACCACCAATCGACAATAAGGTAATGTCAACCACTGATATCATAATACATACCATTAGCATAACTACATTGATGATTATTGAAAATAGAGCACTATGATTAGCTAGGAGCTTCGCTTCATCTTTATATAGGAGAGACCAGCTGTGACATAAAAATATCAACTACTGACAGTAAGTATCATTATACACTTAACAAATGGATATAATTGGTGCTTTTTGCTCTTTGTTTGGCTACTCAAACCACCCAGTGCTTATTCACACCAGTTATTCTGCTACCATATTTATAATGAAGAAGCTGTGATCTGGACGTTCACAAAGATGGCAATTAAATTCTGTTTCATTCGTGAGCTCAATTATATATCATGTAATTGTTTTAGCACAGTGTGTACATAGTAAAACAATACTATTCACCTAACCTAGCACTTCAAATGCAGCTCGCTAAATATTCACAAGCCACCTCCACTTCACTGAATAATATATAAGGAAACAACTAGTCTATTACTATAATATTATATTAAATAAGTCTTACTTATTAAATAAGTCTCGCACCCAAAAATTGAACCTAAGTAGACGTAAAAAATCAGGTTCACAACTACAAACTGAGCAGCAACAACCACTTGAAATCCTGTAAGAAAGAAAAAACAAAAGGGATATTAACTGATGTTCATGCTATATGAGTAATTGTTAAACAACAATTGCAGTCAGATCAGTGCACATATATAAACACTTGCATACATGTCAAAGATAATTAATACACCATAGGCACCAGATTAAATCAGAGAAAACAATAAAAACCAAGTAGCCAAACAACAGGCTAATATATATATAAGTACTTTCATGACAATTCATACCCATGGTATGCATTGTATCTAGATCTGTCGACCAATTGTTGATCGACAGTTGATAAACAGTTGGCCCACTGTCAGGTTGCCTGTTGGTTGACTGTTGGTCACAATAAAATTACATTTTTCTTCTATGGTTCAGTACGTCTATTCCGTCTTTGTGTACATTAATATTAGGGATGTACATCATGTCTGACATTTTTGTTAATATAAAATTGCATACTGCTTAGTGTTATACTGTACATTTTTCCATTACATGTTTAACTAATTACAAGCAAAGTCGCATACATATATATTGAACAAACACAAAAAACAGCTTTAGAGCTACATCTGATCTGCTTTACTAGATCATGCATGGGGTTGACACATAAAAAGACTTTTTCCTTACCTCGAGAATCTACGGTAGAAACATTACGAAAATGAACAGATGGGCACTGATGTCCGTTCAGCACCAGGGTTCTTGCTAAGATCAAAGGGAAATATATAATTATATTCTCCTCCTAGAATAACAATAAGTCATGATAGTATATGGCACTTCATGTATTAAACCAAGAATAAAAATTCAAACATTAATTAATTGACTAACAGGTCATTTTGTTTTAGTGTTTAAATAGATTAATAAACCAAAGTGATTTGATTTAAAACTCCCCTGCATGATCCTTAATTTAAGCGATACACATGAATGATATTAGTTTTCTCCGATCCTATCTTGCCGAGCTTAACGTTTGTTTGCTTTGCTCTCAGAGAAACTAATCTCTGATCTGGCAAGGTGGTCAAAAGTGATTGTAATTTACAATGTAAGCACGATATAGCTTCATTAATACTAAAAAAAAATAACAACCAAGGAAACCATGAGCTTCTAATGCACATAATTTAAGGATCTAAAAGCAAAACCTGGCCTGCTACTGCAGATATTAACATTTGGTAAATACTCCAGTTAAAAGACATTGTAATAACTGACAAGCAACATAGTTCAAAGATGAAAAATGACAAATAAAATCTGGGGCTATTTTAAGCTTATAAACATCAGCTTTACAAGTACAAAGATTTAAAGCAGCCGGGTGAAGCAGGTAATTAAGAGTCTGGCAGCTACGAATCTACTCTGTTGTGGAAACCTTCAGACCAACTTACGTACCTTAAGAATTTCCACACTATGGAGAATATTTACTTCGGTGTGCATTGATGTAGCACAAAATTCACAAAACTTTGCTGTTGCACTACAGTCCAAGGAACGACAAATGCCACTTTCCGAGTCACAGAAGTGACACCTCAGTAACGTGCTGTTCACAAACGAACCTTCCTTCTAGAAAGTGGTCGAAAGAGCAGCTTGCCGTAACTTAGCCCATGTATCTTCTGCTCTTTGCAATCTTTCATAATGACGAGTATTTAAGCTTACAGATGAAGATATTGCTGGCTCATCGCTGACATCGAAATCCTCAGCACAAATCACCTACATCCACGTTGAAATCGTCGTGACCATCTTGCTTATCAACATTAGTCACATTAATACAGCCCATTACCGGTAATAAGCTTTTCGCTCCTTCTCACTGCAGTGTCCTGATCGTGATAGCGAACTTGAATTTCAGCCTTAAAGCGCTTCTTCCTGCAACCAAATGAACTGGTCAACAACAGAACAAACTTATTATAAATAAGTGGCCGGGTATGGGCTGACTGCAAGGCAAAACGACTACGAGGCGAAAAACGTAAAGGAATAAAATATTATGAAAACAAAATAAAGGCTTTTAAACAACTTACCGGCCCATTAAATACTGCTTTGCACGTTAAACGTAATCTAACCTCAATGTGCTGTGTCGGATTGTGTAATATGAGGGATAAAGGTGAATTACATGCACGTTTATCCATCATATTGCACCATCCATATTAGTCGTTGACTTAGTCGTACTATAGTACGTAATTTGATGGGTGATACCCGGTAATTTGGGCATCATTTTTACGGGTGATACCCAGTACCCTCCGTGTGAATCGGGTGCGAGATGCCGTGATGATGTTACTGGCCAGCGGAGCTACTCTAAAGCTACTCACTCTTCCCAGATCTCCTCCTTTTTACTTCCGTAGCTTAACTTTCATTTAGGTCACCGGTTCATGTACAATGGCAAACCATAGCATTGTCGAATATTTTGGAGATTCAGGAGGCCATCGATGTGGTTATTGCAATAGCAGCGATACTAATTTTTCGCATGGTAAGCCTTCTTCCATACCAGTTGCAACGTCGTTGCTTGTAAATTCCCTGCTTGCAAACTGCAAAACTGGTCTACTTCCAGAATTGTTTATTGGTGAGAGAAAGTCTATACACCCTGGTTTCTCTCGCCAATCCAAAGAACGGAAAGTATACTCCACCTGCAGCACACTTTGGGTTTAGTTAAGCTTCGTTGCAGCAACGGTTTTATGCTTAGCCTTATGCATGAGAGCGTATAGAAATGGTTGTATTTCCAACTTAAACCTTTCATTTTTTTTAAGGGATGTGGGCTCATAAGCTAACATGCTTGGATTATCAGGATCTTATTGATAGAGGATGGAGAAGGTTTGTAATTATGTTCAGTGTTGTTTGTTTGTTTGCAGAAACTTACATAACAATTCTCTTTGTAATAAGTCTTGCTTACCTTTGGAGGGTGCAGCTGGAATTGACTGATGCATTACACTGTAGAATTGTTATGGTAAATGACCGATCGTTTGTTGCGTCCCAGACGGGGGGGAGGGGGGCGGGGTAAAGTTTTGTAAGAGGCATGATTTTAAGGGGGTCAATTTTAAAAATCAACAGAATGTGAGGGGGTTCGAAATATTAAGACACAGGACTGGCCTTCTATGTAAAAGTTGTCAAACTATATTATGATTGAAGCAAATCCACGTTTCTTCAAAAGAACACCAAAAAATACACTTTGGCGGTTCTTTGTCAGCAACAAAATGTTACCCATATAAAGCTCGGCCCAGGAACCTATCAACTATTTCTCGTACCAGGAATGTAGCATGCATGTGTGTATATACATTAATGCATACAGCCGAAATCTAGAAAAAATATATAGATTTTTTTTATAACCTGAAAGCATTTTTATCATTAAATCAACATAAATATTTTGCATTATATTGGTGTTTTTGTGCTAGGATTTCCTTTATCCTTTTACTGGTTATGGAGTGAAATGGATCTGAATGTGAAGCCACAGACCTTGGTTGAGACTTTTGACCAAGCTAACTCCAATTCTATCACGGAGTATATGTCACGGCAGTGCTTGACACCAACTTTTTTGGACACTAGGCAATGGGCTAGTGAGTGAATTAAATCACTAGCCCAGAAGGACAAGTCACTGGTCCAAAAAAAAAGTACTAGGGGAGGTGGGGGTTAGTTTTCAACTCTTTATTACACCTTTTGCTGTTCATTACGAGGAAATACGCAATCATTTGCGTGAAACGGCGACCAATAGCGCGAAGATACATTCATTAGCGCAAAAAAGCGAACATTTGCACGTAAATTAGATTCAATTACGATTTTTGCATTTTAATCAACATTCAATAACATTTTTGGGTATTCATTTGCATCATTCGACATACAAAAGAGAAAAATATACTTTTATTAACACCAACATTCAAATCATTAACATTATCTTGAAAATCATTAGGGAAAATAGACAAACATTTAAGTGCAAACGCTATTCATTAGCATTTTTATGACACTGTTTGCAATTCAATAGCATTCCTGGACAGCTTCAGAATGGATAAGACATACATTAATGCGTTTGCGCAATCAATTGAGCGTTCTTTACATTTAATATACAAAAATATGTTTTCAATTAAACAATACCAATTCCCCCCCAAAATTGGTCTGAATTTGTTTAAAGAATCACGCCGTACTTCGCTACTGTGTGTTCGGCGACGGCTGCGGCTATACATTTACCCTAGACGGCCAGAAGTCATGGTGGGGCGCGACAGGGAGTGGAGGGCGTACAGCTAGGACGAAACTTGACTATGACCATGGCAATATTACCTATCAAATGTTTGTCTCGGGAGCTGCCAGAGTAATGAATACTGTGTCGGTTTTTCGGTGACTTCCTGACACTGACGAGGAAAAAATGGATCCCGATAAGTCGGTGGTCTTTGCGTATGACGGGGTGCCAGCCACCTAGATTTGGCCATTCCCGCTCCATACGTACACAGCTTATGCTTCCCCCCTCGACATCGTTGAAAAGGAGTTAAGTTGTCTGAAAGAACACTCAATCGATTGTACAAGTACATTAATGTTTGTCTTATCCATCCTAAGGTTGTCCAGGAATGCTATTGAATTGCAAACAGTGTCATAAAAATGTTAATGAATAGTGTCTGCACTTTAATGTATGTCAGTTGTCCCTATTGACTTTCAAGATGGTGTTAATGACTTTGATGTTGGCGTTAATGAAAGTACATTTCTCTCTTTTGTATGTTCAAAGATGCATATGAATGCCCAAAAGTGTTATTGAATGTTGATTAAAATACAAAAATCGTAATTGAATCTGATTTATGCGCAAATGTTCGCTTTTTCCCGCTAATGAATGTATCTTCGCACTATTGGTCGCCATTTCACGCAAATGATTGCGTATTTTCTCGTAATGAACAGCAAAAGGTGTAAAACAGTTTATAAATCAATTTTCATGAAAATTCAACTTAAGAGGCAAAAAGAGTAGACATCAACAGTGATAAAACGAATGGCTTATGTTGCTTTGTTTCTTGTCAGTCCAGAGTTTAAGAGGCAATCTGAATGTCTTGTGTTGGAAGACATGAAAATGATTACATGTAGTAACCTTAATTAATTATTAATAAATTATAAGGCACAAATATCTATATAAATATATTCAAATGCCTTTAGTATAGTAATAATCTTTTGTTTATTGGCTCAGTTATGCTGTGATCACAATGATATGCTTGACTACAGGTCGAGCATGGTTCTATAATCATAGGTGATCATTTACAAATTCCCTTCAAGTTGGTGGCAAATCTTTGAAAAGCTTCTGCTAAAACTACTGGTAAAGCATTTTAGAAAACATGAAGAACATTATTTTTGTTCATTAATCTGGTCCAGTGGCTTAAGTGGGAGTACGCTTTTACTAGCCCAGCATGAATTTTCACTAGTCCTGGGCTAGTGGACTAGCATTAGTGTCGAGCACTGCATGGGCTCTCATGACTTTGTTGACTTATCCTGTGTCAACATTCACAGATGAGTGTAGCTTCAGTAGTATGAAGAGACTGCAAACTCCTTTACAAAGGACCATGACAGACACGAGATTGAGCTCTCTTGTAATTCTGCATATGATCACAAGGACGTAATTGATATTGATGGCATTATAACAGAGTTTGCCTGTCTGAAAGGAACACATCTCGCCCTTTGCTTGTAACCTCCTTTATGGCGGCATGTCAACTCTGTACCTTACTGATAACACTAGAAATGGGTAAAATAAACAACTAATTACTGCATTTTCCTTCATCAATATTTACTGAGAATGTCCTGCAGAAAATACAGGAGATGACATTTCCAAGACCCTAAATTGAAAAATTTTCTGGGGGTACTCCCCCAGGTTTGGGGCACCTTCGGTGCACTAAGTTTTCTTCTCCTTCAAAATCTCATGCTACGCTTCTGACTACCGCCATCTTATAGCTTATGAAATCAATGCCCAAGTTTGGAAGAAGAGACTTTTTCTAGAAGGGGTTAGAGCGGGGATTGTTATTGCCCGGGGTACAATTTTCATATGTAATTATTTTGGGGGGTTTAAGTTTTGATACACCACTCTTCTGGAAACCCCTGCAGCCCTCTGGGATGTAATAAACGATCAGTCCCCAACAAAAGGAGTCACGAAACATGCAAGCTGGATCGAGTCAAAGACAGTAATATTTCGCAGACTGCAGAATTGAATCGAAGGGTTTATAACATTGCAAGTTGTGTGCAAGAAATGCAGATGTGGCATGTAAATTGTAATAATATTATTATTTTGTACTGCTCGGAAAACTATCCAAAGACTTGGAGTAGACTTATTTGCAATGTCTTTAGAAGGAGTTTACGTTTCCAAGAATTTCAGAACATTGTTTGGACTTTTTATCTTCTAATCCACAAGTCTATGGTTTGCATCTGTTGCAACCATTTAATTTCCCTGTCACTTGAAATCCAGAGTACCCCACTCCCCCTCCCCCTGGGAGCATATCCGTGGATGGCTTTGGGGTTAAACCCATGGGATGGCCTATCATGCCTGCATAATTTATGTATAAAACTGTTTGTCTCTTACAGGAGTGGTAAATATTTGTATAAACCAACTATGAAAAAATTATGCTGTCCAATGTACACTATCAAGTATGTGAACTTCCTTAGACTGCATAATTATTATTGGTAATTATTATTGGAAATTATTATTTGCATAACAATGTTTTTCTTACTAGCAAATTTCCAGGTTAACAAAAGTTCCTAGAGGAGACTTTTTTAACAAGAAAAAAACAATCTATACGTAGTTTCTATCTGGTAATTTTACAGCTCAGGTTTTTCTACTTTAGCCCGCAAAGGATTTCATTCAATTAATCAATCTAGGTCAAGTATACTTTTGCCCAAAAAATTTAAATTCAAAGTCAAAACAATTAAAATTTTGCAAAGAGTGATGACAATTGCTAAAAAAGTTGAAAAAAATGTTTTTCCTGAACAATAATATTATTATTGTCTAGAAGAATTTGTTTCCATAAAAACTATCGTCACAAACAAGTAAATAGTTAATTACTAATAACGATTTATGGTAGAGGTAGCACTTAGTGGTTCTTCGTCTACTATCCCTGATCCACATGTAATTGCCATTTGTAAATGTTGGTTTTGAAGAGAGGGGAAAATCTGAGTACCTGGAAAAAAACTTCTTGGAGCAAGGGCGAGAACCAACAGCATACTCAACCCAAATTGTTCATTTATCTTTGTCTGAATGCAGCATAATGAAACAAAAGATAAATGGTTTCTTGAGTTCCCAAGCACAGGTGCATTTGTTGGCAGTGTCTTTAAGTGCCGGTACGAGATTATACGAAGAAAGTGTGATATGTAAAGTAGCATGCGCAAGTGTGGATTTTCAATTTAAGCGGACCTCGTGCTCGGCAGACCGGCGCTTTCCCAACTGAGCTAGCCAGGCGGCTCCACTGACTTTAACAAAAGAAATACCTTTGATTATTAATATTATTATTTTTATAGTTGATCATTTTATTTAATATTTATCTATTAATTTTTCTCTTTATTTCCCAGATGCAATGCTACTGCCTTCCATCCTTCCAAGTCGCAAAAGAAAGTTCTTAAAAAAATGACAAAGTTCCTTACTGTTCCTAAGACAGGTAATGATCCCAACATTAATTGTTATCTTTTTAGAGCTGTGTGAGATTTGAATTGAAAAAAAAGCAAATTTGTGAGTGAGGGTAGCAAGAAACAGAAATACCTTAATACTGAATCATAAACATGATTACGTAAACTATATTATAATTATTATTTTTTTCAAAACTTTTCCCCACCTAAACCTTTTCCTTTCTCTTTTAAGTTTTAGCATAATCACTTCACTTACTTGTACTTCTGCCAATCTCCAGAGATCAAAGATCTGAAGAGATTTTTTTCAGCTTGCTCTCTCTGTCATGTTTTTCAGTAAAACCAGTTTTTTTTTCACTGTTTGTATATTGTTTGAAGCTGATCAACTTTTCCGTTTACTAGTGAGCAAATTTTAAATTCCAGAAGCAAGCACAAGTGCAAATTGTGAAGAAGATCAACAAGATGGGCCTTCAGAAATATGTGAGGCTAGCAGTGCAGCTTTTGTTGAGCCTGTCTTGGGCAAATTACCATCAGTGGTTGATAAAGTTGAAGATATCAACATCAATAAACTAAAAATGAAAGGTAATGTAGGCAAGAGAGATGACTTAAACCTGGGCAAAACAACTAGTAGCCAGGAACCATCTTCAATGGAAAAATCAGTGGATGAAAGGGTCAAGAAAAGCAAACACCCAAAAGGCAAAACACCAGGTATGTACTGCAGAACCACTTTCGGACCCCAAATCTTCCCAAGTTCAAATCATTTCAAACTTTTGCTCAAGTGTGATGATAACCAACCCTGTATTTTGTTATTGAATGTGAAATGACTTGGACTACCTAACTCCTGCCAAAGTAGTACAAAGGTCATTAGAAAACTACTTGGAAACCCTTAATTACTTAGTGTTTTATTTGATTGTCATCTGTAAAATGAAATGGAGTTGTATCATTGTTTCCTATCAGTTTTACTATTAAAGCATCGCAACCTTTAGCAGTAGGATTGTTTAGTGAGAAAATGATTTAATCACAGTATTGCTATACAGCTGTAACTCTTCTCTCTTTTTGTAGAACCTGGATTAGGACCAGATCCAAACAAGCCTCGTTGTCGGAAAGCCAAGATCGTTCGTTTAGAACGGAAAAGAGAGAAACTTGCATTAGGCAGACACCAAGGGGTAGGCATATATGTACATGTATGAATCACTGTCTTCTAACCTTGGACAACCCTTGTAATATACTCTTGTATCAAACATGACATGTTTTCTTATCCATGTTTTCTCCTTTATCCGTACACTTTGTCAATTTGGTATTGCGGAGTATTATTTTGTTTAGGTCAAGGCAGTTTAAGTGTATATTTCAATCACCTGGCTCATGCAAGTACATTTGTAGATGTTAGGGGGCATGTGCAATGTACAGCCAGGGTATGAACGTCTGGTATCTGTTTATGCACAACAAATATTGTGGTTGTCATGTGACCACACAAAGTACAGCTGTAAGTACAACATGTATGTTGTTACCTCCTAGTCTCCTTTACAGTTGTTTTTGTCTCGTTTTGTTGGGGAGGAGCATTGCGTGACAAGACAAGGGAGATTACACCAGGTACCCCCATACTACAGTGGGCCAATGAGAAATGGCACACTTACCAACTAAAAACAAGCCATAGTAAGAAAGCATTGCCATGTCATTTATATCACTGTCACTTGACCACTGGCAGAACTCTGGTGTACATACATGTTCTTTTTGTAAGTTTGCATGTCCCCTCTACTAGCAATGCGTGCTCATATACCAGTACAATGTAGATACATGTAGTTTTTCTTAGTAAGGCTTTAATCATCACTCTTGAAAGCCCTAGATGACATTGGACTCATCCCATTCCTCTTTGAACATGACGCACACAACTTGAGAGTGTGCGGTAGTGGGTGAACAAAGTGTGATTTCTCCCTACTCAACATACCTTGCCTTCCCATTGTAATTACATGTATCCATAGATTATAATAAAATTTTAATGAATAGTGCCTTAAAAAAATTTATGTTGTGTGGGTACACTGTACATTTTATTTATTCAGCATATATGGCATATATGGGTTAATGCTAATTTTTTGTAAATATCTAGAAGTGTGCAAGGTCAAGCAGTTCTAAGATGCCAGTTGTCAAATCTTTGGAAGACCTTGTGATTGACAGATTACCCAGCCAGACACCAGTTCACAACCTTAAGGTGCAATTTTTATAATAAAAATAATAATGATAGTAATTGGAGTCTGAAGCCTCGGTTGGAGACTGAACTGGAATTTGTTTCCTCAAAGATTATTTATTTTTTTGTCTTCATTCACACCTGGAGCGCTTAAAACCTCTCAATAACTTATTCAACTTGAGTTTAGGCATTCTGGGTCGAGTTTAGTTTTGAAGATGTTTGTTTTTTCGGAGAGGAAAACCACTGAGGTACTCAGAGAAACACCTTACAAAGCATAGGCTTGGAGAGAACCAGCAGAAGCTGCATATGAGGGTGACAAGTGCTCATATACTCATCAAGTACGCATTGATTTGGAGTCAGATCTCAACAATCGGACACACCAGGCTGTAAGCAGACACATCGTATAGGTAGCCTGTGTGGCAGGCATGAAAAAGTTAGGGGAAACGTGACGTGAAGGAGTGCAAGGGTTCACTTGATGGGGGCGCACCATTTATGTACTTGTCGCCCTTAATTCCTCCTTTCGCTTCCCCTTCAATGCCTAGCACTTACAGTAGGCCATCCTAATCCAGGTTATCCCATTAGCAGTTGCAAGGGCTGTGGACTTCAAGCAAGCTCTCCATTTTTTTAGCTTATCAAGCCGAGAGGGAACGCACAGGCTAATCATGAAGCTCACGGGTGACCTCTCGCGACCGCGCCCTCCTAAAATGAAGAGCTTGCTCACAGGCTACCAGGGCTGTCACCAAGGGTGCTTGCCAAAAGTCAGAACTGGCTGTTCGGATCCGTTATTTCAAAATGAAAGAGTAGTCTTCCCCTGAAATTTACACTAAAACCCATTTTTTTCCTAGCATACCAAGTAGGATAAACTAATCTGGCTGGATAGTACTGATTAATAGTGGAACTCTCCTCACAACTAGCCTTGGGAAATCCCCAACGCGACCTCCTGTCTGTAATGACAGCACTGGGACTCTTTACCAACTCCAGAGGCTCTATCCTTATGCTTAGTTTGACTGCACATGGAAAATTTTTCGTATTATAGTAGAACCCCGATGACTCGAACTCGGATAACTCGAATTCCCGGCTAACTCGAACTAAATTTCATTTCCCTTGATCAAAAATCAATGAAATTTACCCCGATAACTCGATTTTTGGTTCTTGTGGCACCACTCGGATGCCATCCCATTAACTCTTCTTTTTGTATAAACACTAAAACTACCTCAATTTGATTTTAATTGGTGCAACGAACAAATCACGTTTTATCATAAAAAATTAATTTAGTTATGTTACCGTTTCTGATTAAATAGGTGAAATTTGCACTGCTACTATACACTGAAGTGCTGAAAAATCAGTAACTATCAATTTTTAATGTGGCAAATTAAATTTTTCAATCGGCCCCGTTAACTCGAAACCTCGCTGACGCGAACTGGTTTTGGTTTGCCTTCAGGGTTCGAGTTACCAGGGTTCTACTGTATTTTGACATCCATCATACAGTGAACTGCATTAATAAAAAAGATAGCTGATATGACATGCATTTAACTATTAAAATTTGTTCCAGGTTAAGCTTATTCCATCAGATCCATGCAACGAGGAATTTCAACAATCTTTCCAACAGACTGCAGCTCTGTTTTTTAAATACCAAAGAGCTATTCACAAAGATCCCCCTGAAAAGTGCACTGAAAAAAGGGTAATCATAAACGTTTCTGTTATCTTCTGTTGTTTTAAGAGGCAGAGGACACTTCTGTTCCCTGTGAAAGAGATGAAATGTTTTGATTTTCAAGTTTTGCTATTTCTTGCGTTGAATCACTGTACAGTGTGTGCCGAACTTTGCCTTATGGTTTGGACAAGTAAACCAAATATCCTCAAAAGCGATGTGATATTTTATGAATTCTGGTTTTGTTTAGAAATACTTAAAACTCTTAATAGTTAGAGTTTATTCTGGAGGCTTTCCGAGTGGACGGAAGCGACGACCAGAAATATGTCTGCGTGGCTACTCACTCGCTCACTAGTTCGTCTTCGTAATTAGTCAGGTCCGAATAGATCTTTTTAGCTTGTATGTGTTGTTTTCTCATTTCAGACCACGTAATGTTACCCCAGAGGATTGTTTCTTTCAATTGTCGTCCTATGCACTTGCATCCATGTGTATACAGCTATTTCGAGAAAGGTTGTCGGAAAAATGTGCACGCGACAATCCCGAAAGGTAATATGGGATATGATCAATACACTTTTTCTGACGACTGTACCTGTTGAACCTACTTTGGTTGCTTTCCTTTAGCACTCGCAAACACATTTCCGCGGCCTTTCGCACCAATTCTTTCAAATTTCTTTAAAGAACAGTGAACTTAAAACCACCCACAATGCCTTTCGGGATTGTCGCGTGCACTTTTTCCGACACCTTTCTCGAAATAGTTGCATGTATGGATCATTTATGAAAAGACGAAAGACAAATTCCCTGGAGAACATCACGTGGTCTGAATTATGAAAACAAATTCAAGCTAAAACGGTCTATTCCACAGATATTTGAACTAGTTTTCTCCCTTTGACGGTTAGTACTGACAAGCATTATGGTTGTCTTTTCCGCAGCCGAAATTTTTCAGAATTTTTTTAAAATATTTTCTTGTATCATCTGACTTTTTTGTTTTTCTAAACAACGTATCTATCAGGTCACCATAGTTACCTACCGTGTGATTTACAACTCTTTCAGAAGCTTTTTAGGGGGGATCTTTGTTGCAGTCATTAAAATACACAACTGATGTATTCCTAAATACTTCTTATCTATTGCCTCCAAATCAAATTAATTTTGACAACTTAAACCCTGAATTGAGGGGTTTTAACGTTGAGTTTGAATTTCTCAGGTCAAATTAGTAAAAGTACAGTTCGATTCAGACGAATTTCAAGCAACATACAGTCAGACTTGTGATTTATTTGCTAAATATCAAATGGCCATCCACAAAGATTCCCCCGGCGAATGCGGCGAAAGACAGGTTAGACTTTTCTCATAAACCCTTTCTGTGAGACCAGCTCTTTAAAAAAAAAGAACGTCAGCGCTATAAAGATTTACTAAAATTTACATAACATGCTAAGACTGGTTCCCTAAGATGAGACTATGCCATAAGCATAGTAACCTCATGCATTTCTGTTTCAAAAATGAATTAACTCCTCATGCAGGAAGCAAAAGAAAATTGAGAGAAATTCACATCAGGCTCGCATTAAGGCAGCAGTTATAAGCCAATGCGCGAGCGCCTTGACTTGTTTTTAAACAGGTTTTGCCTGTTCAAAGTTAATTTATTTATCCATGATGCTGTACGGCGGCGATACGGCGGCTCCATCAAAGAAGCAAACGGTCGCTCTCCCTTCGTAGCGTAGCGTGCGGCCTGGAGAAACCACTGCTCGCAGGGTAGCAATAGATCGCGTTCAGTCTACATTAGGTTCCGTGCTACTACGTCACATGACCATATAGTGTTCATGGGACCTATAGACGTCAAAAAACACAAAGTGATGTTGTTCAAACGGCCGAGAGAAAAAGTTTAACTTGTTCTCCTGTACTCTACTATATTTATATGTTGTTGGGTTTGTCATAGATTTGAACAAAAAAGAAAATATATATTTCTCTCATTTCATTCATAACAATGTCCCTTAGGTGAATGAGTTAGTGGCACCAGCAAAGTTTTATCCCTCTTTGTACTAAATCTAAAAACTGTGTATGATCATATACCTTAAAAGTCGTGATAAAGCCATTCCGTCAGGTATGATCATAAGGAATGTTAGACATGTAGTAACAAAGGCTTTAAAAATGACAGCGTGCCAGGGACGTCGCGAACGTAAGGCCGGGCGTGATTTGGGGAAGGGAACGGTGCCGGAAAAGCAGGAGAGAGAGAATGCTTTTCATTCAATCAAAACCTTTGAAAATTTGGAAACAGCAGCAAATGGTACAGAAATTTTCCGGAAACTGTTGAATCTCCGAAATGCGAACTATCCAACCGAAAATTCTAGAAATTCCGGAAGCAAAGTTGAATGAAAAGAAAACTTGCGGGAAAAATTTTGGGAAAATTTAGGTATACCTCGCGAGGTTGTCCTCTTTTTTGGAAATTTTGGAAAATGCTGTTCCATTCGCCACTGCAAGTTGCCGAAAATTCAAACCGGACGTTTTTGGTAAAATAGAGGGCGCCGTCACTTCCTGTCAACCCCAGGCCCGTCGCGTCAGTTTTCGCATCAGTTTTCACCGTCTCTGCACATTACTATCTTGGAACCTTGAACAGGCTATAAAAATGATTGTCTCTGTCAGCGGTGGTAGTTATAGTTGTATCTCTGTTTTCTCAGTGTAGTGAAGACTTTGACATTCATGTCATTCCATTAAAAGATTATTTGTATTTGTTTGATTGCAGTTCAAGAGATTTTTGGTCGACTCACCGCTTCAGGTAAACATGTTCAGTTTGGGACACTTCACACGGGTCTTATGGGATGTAGTTATACCTTCAACATTACTCCATGTCTTTGTTTTTCACCCGGTGAGATTATCCGGCAGCCGGCTCTAAGCGACATCCCTGTTATTGCTAAGTGTAGCTAAGTGCAACTTTGAGACATCGAGTCCATTGGTGATACCCTTGTAAGTTTCACCATTCACATGAAACCTCTTGAGAAGTACCAAAATTGTCAGGATTCACTCACACCTTGAATGTTCTTGAACTTCAATTAAAAATTCAAAGCCGTAAAAGTACTGGAAAATTGCAGTTGGTGCTGGAAAAACGGCCTTAAAATTTGCCACTTACCTCATTGGAACCAGACTTTCAAGTGGCTAATACCACATTAATTCTTGGTTTGCAACCACGTGACAAGGCGGCCATACTGGGGTCAAAACAAAAGAATATTTCCTCGAAGAATTTACATGAAAATAGAGTTTCGTTCCTAGAGGAGAGAAATACTTTTGTTCTTGACCACCAACATGGCCGCCGTGACGTCACGTGCAAACCAGCAATACTGGCAGAATTGTAGCACCACAAAATAGTAAAAAATATTGCCTTGATTTTGCACGGCATGGATTCCTTGAAAAGTGAGAATGGAAAAGTCCTTGGGGCGGAATTATTGGTGTAAAAAGAGTACGAACCCTGAATGGTTTTTTGAATTCTTCAATTTTGCCTTTACGTGCTCAAAAGTAAATGGTTGCACTCAATACTTGAGAGGTCTTAATATGGCGAAATCACACGTGACAAACACAGAGACAAACAACAACTTTAATACTGCAGTCTTTGATGAGTAAACAGTGTAACTTTTTATACGACTGAATCCACGAGCGGTCAAGATGAAGCAAATCCTTTGTTCTGATTGGCCAATCGAGCGCATCTTGCCCGCTCGTGTTTTCCTGCGAGAAAAGTTTTCTTTTTAACCATATATTAATAAATCTTTTGTCAGCCAAGCTTGTTCAATCCAGACGGCTGGATATTGGTTCTTTTTGCATTGTCATTGTCCTCGACTTCGTCTCGCTCCACAAAGAGGAAGATATATCATTTTCTTTACGTGATAATGCCGTCGTTTTATCGCCAATATGATTTATGGCTTTCGCTTACTGCTTTTCAAAGAACAGTGTAAATGCATTAAGGCCTGAAAACGAATCTTTAATCTCGGGTCTGTATCCTTAATTTTTTCTGTACCTGAGTTCCTTTAATACTTTATTTTTTAATTTATTTCCAAAAAGCATTTTACTGGACCTGGTTCTCCACCAATGGGGTTTGGCTCGTTTCATCAACAGTATTTCCTTGATGGTAAGTGCTAATATTCTCTCTGGTAAAGGCAATACTTTTACAGAAAAAGTCGCTTAACGGAAACAGAATTAGAAGTCTGGCCACTCATAAAACACGTGAGATATCGTGACAAAAAATCATAATAATAAAATACAAAATTTATCAGAACGGGCTTTTTGCGGTTTTCTAAGGACAAAAAAATCACTAGCAGAAAAACAAGAGAAATGTGGTGGTGGTAGTGGTGGTAGTGGAGGGAAAACAATGGAAATGTGATGGTGGTGGTGGTGGTAGTGGAGGGAAAACATTAGAAATGTGGTGGTGGTGGTGGTGGAGGAGGGAAACAATAGGGACCTTAAGATACCCTGGACGCGGCGGTAAAGGGAACGGAGAAAGCCTGGAGCCAGGACGCCGCCACCTTCGCGGGAAAAACAAATTAAGATTGAGCAGGTTGGGTGAAGCGGCTCGCCTGACGAGAGAGGATAAAGTAATGCTTTCGTGTTTTAATTCCATGACGTCTTTTAGAAAATCTCGTGTAGTCTTGCTTGATTGATGCCTTAACGATCTTTTATTGGAAGAAAAATTTGTGCTGCCGGCTATGACTCCAGTTTCTCTCTGAAAAAAAACCAAATTTCGTCGAGGGAAACTTGAGGGTATGATCGGAGTTCAGGTTATCAGCTATTTGTTGCCAGACGTTTTCGCTTTCCGTTGTTCTAGATCTTGCTTTAAAACGATATGGTTCTGTTATGAGAAGTTTCCGTACTAAGGCGAGATTTTGATCTTCAGACCGCTCCATCGCTGAACTGAAAGTGAACAAAATAAAATTATAAAAAATAATAGATTAACCATGGCGTCTTGTTCAAGATCTCAATTTTCTCCGACATGTTCAAGTTTATTACAAGCCTAGATTTTTGTTTTCCAACAATTTTTACAAAATGTATTCGACTTCCCGTCTCTTAAATTTTTCAAATACTATCCTAAAGCGAGAACGTTGTCCCCTTAAAAACAAGCAGTTATAGTGTTACATTTGTGTCGAAAGACTCAGCGCTTTCATTCTCAGTTGTCGCCAAAACACTGAACCCAAAAGGCTTGATAGCAAAAAAATAAGAGTCAATCTTGAGAGAGCACCACACCAAAAACACGTAACTGTGTCTCTTGAAGTAAAATGGATCGAAAATCCTGTACGGAAAGGAATTTCTGCACTGAAAACAAGAAAACCAACTCACCGTTTTACGAGGCGGCCAAACTTCTAGTTTTCACCGTCGCGACTTCAGGTCGACGCTGTGGCATTATGCTAATTATTCCAAGAATTGAACATTTCACTTCCGGTTGACGTCCTCCTCGGCCGCGTCCAGAGTATCTTAAGGTCCCTAATGGAAATGTGGTGGCGGCGGTGGTGGTGGTGTAGGAGGAAAACAATGGGAATGTGCTGATGGTGGTGGTGGAAAGAAAACAATAGAAATGTGGTGGTGGAAGAGGGAAACAATAAAAAACGTGGTGGTGGAGGAAAACAATAGAAATGTGGTGGAAAAAAAGTTGAGGGTATGGTCACTGTGGGGTTCATGTATGGTCGATGTGGGGTCGATGTACGGTAGATGTGGTCATAGATGGAAATTAAAAATAAAAAGTAAAATCAAAAAGGGAAAATAAATCAATTGCGGAGTAGTAGGAGGGGTGTGGGGTAAGTAAAACATTGTCTATGGTGCTAAAAACGGCTAGTTTGCGTTTGACGTCATTAATATGCACGATTTGCCCGCCAAAAAGCAGTGAACCGGAACTAGGACAATCACAGCAGCAGGAAATAGGAATTGCATAATTACGTTACGTCTCAGTGATTTTAAGTCACAGACAAGTTTGACTTTACTCCTCAGACACTATGAATTAACCAATGAAAACGTCTCTTATTTTCTAACTCACCAATCGAAAACAAAGATGTTTATGGACCTTAAAGTAACTAGAAAAGCTAAACCAACTAGAAATAGCACACGACCTTATCTTCACGAGATTCCTGTCATCGGCGTTAATTTATTCCAATTCAAACTAATGAGATTCCACTTCAAAAAACCGGATAATTCGGTCCCTTCCCCACTACTTAACAGCCAATCAAAAAGCGACAGCTTCGCCGAAACCACGAGTCACTCTCGTCCCATACTGCAAATCGAAACAACCCCGACAGAGACTTGCGCTCAACCTCAAAATAGCCAATAGACTACAAGTAGTAACTTTCCACCCAACCCAGGAATAATAGAGCAAGGGAAACACTTCAGCGGTCGTCAAAACGCACCTGAAAATCGCCACCCGCGAGTGCAAACGCCACGCGTGGAAACGGCCACCCTCCTCGCGAATGGCGATTTTCACGCGAGCTCGTGTAATTCGCCCTGAGGAAATCGAGATGCTATTTATTGTTGGCTTACAACGAGAAAAAGCGACACTCTTCTCTTATCGGGAGGCGATTTCTTGGACCGCCTTTTTTTCTCGTCCTACTATCTATTATCCTAAGGAAAATAAAGAGACGACTCATACGCTGATGGTTTACCGGTGATTATTGTTTTCTGTTCCAATGTCAGGTAAACTGGTAGCTGTAGGAGTGATTGACATTCTTCCTCGCTGTGTCTCGTCAGTATACCTTTTCTACGATCCCGATTATTTCTTCTTATCGCTTGGCGTCTATTCTGCGCTAAGGTAGGCAATCACAGGGTAAATTAAAAAGTTTATTTTTGTTGTTATTTGAGGCCCTTTGACTGGGGGCCCGTTGAGCTAGGGTGGGTGGAGACCGCTACGTGTAGAAGAACACAGTTATTTACAAAGTATGCAGCTGTTTCGAGGAAGGTCGGAAAACGTGCACGCGACAATCTCGAAGGGTATTGTGGGTGGTTTTGAGTTCATTCTTCTTTGAAGAAATTTAAAAGAATGGCACGAGAGGCCATGGACGTATGTTTGCGAGTGCTAAAGGAAAGCAACAAAAGTAGGTTTGACAGCTACAGTGTCAGGAACAGTGTATTGATCATATCCCATATTACTTTCTGGGATTGTCGCGTGCACATTTTTTCCGACAACCTTTCTCGAAATAGCTGTATGCGCAAAATCAAAACTCCATCAAGTGCTCTGGCAGTGAAGGGGTGAAGGATTAAGTCAGATCAGCTATATTTTATTAGAATGTCACAGCCACCTGCAGAACTAAGCGCACTAAAGGCTTTTTTTACTTTTTAAGTACTTCTAAGAATGTGTGTATAGTTTTTATTAAAATGTATCTAGAATATATCTAGTCAATTTTCAGTTGAACTCTAAGGACGACTCAGAAACAACTCTAGCTAGTGTATAGCAGCCGCTAGCCGGGCAGGAGGCAGTAAAACACAAATGGGGCCCGTTTCTCGAAAGAACTTGAATTCGCAGCCTCCAAACGCTCTACTTTTTCGGTCTCGCTGACTGCTCAAAATTTTTTGAATCTCTATTTTACAGGGAACTTCATTTTACTCGTTCACTCCAAAGAACCACTCCAAGTATTGAGAGTTACTACATGGGCTTTTACATTCAATCCTGTCCTAAAATGAAGTATAAGGTGTGTATGCTTATTCACCTTTGAACTTAAAGGAGCTTTGTCACGAAAAAGTAGCCAAATTCACCCAATACAAAACTTGCCATTAAAATTGAGCGAAACACAAAAATACCCGCTTTGAACACTGGAATTTTTAATGTAACCGTCCATTTGTTTAGGAAAAGAGAGGAGTGATTCTTCAGCCAAATTGCTGGAACGAGTCTTCACTTTAGAAGCCGTCATTTTGACACAGCACTCAGTACAGAGGAACCTCGATATAACGTAGTCCTCGGTATAACGAACCTCTATATAACCAAGACTCATTCTCTCTTGATATAACGAAGTCCTCGGTATAGCGAACCTCTATATAACGAAGTCCTCCATTTAACGAACCTCGATATAACGAAATCCTCGGTATAACGAACCCCCACATAACGAACCTTGATATAACGAACCTCTATATAACGAAGTTTTCGGTATAGCGAACGATTTTCTGTACACCAGTAATAGTAAAATATAGTACGAAAAAGAACCTCCATGTAACGAAACCTCGTAATAGGGAGCGAATTTTGCCAGTTCGTTGGCCCTTCGTTATATCGAGGTTCCACTGTATATTAGAAAACGGCAAAAAATTCCTTTAGCCTCGACAAATGAATAACTTAGACAACCTTGATAAGAGTAAAACTGCTCATTAGTTAAAATAAGGGTCGCCGAGAGGACAAAATAAGGCAAAAATTAAAGCATTTATAGACAAATAACGGAGCGGCAGACACGTGTCCGACTGCCATGGCTGACCGCTCAATCTCAATCCGAGATTGCCATGTCATGGCGTGACCGCTCAATCTTATACACTGTAATATGCGTTTGAGTTTACATGACGAATGTCCATCACCGGAGGTTTCAGTAAATCATATACTTAGTTATGATGTTGCTATTTATGAGCTATCTATACCTACTTATATCCATCTCCTAGTTGTTGTTGTTGTTGTTGTTTTGGAGGGGGCGCGGGTACGGCTCTAGAGGCATACAGCTACTATGGGGACAAAATTGGATTCGGCCCTTGTTCTAATAAGCTTTCAATATGTGTCAAGAGTGGCGCAGTGGTGAGAGCGCTCGCCTCCCACCAATGTGGCCCGGGTTCAAATCCCGATGTGGGTTGCGTTTGTTGTTGATTCTCTCCCTTGCTCTGAGTGGTTTTTCTTTGGGTACTCCGGTTTTCCCTCTCCTCGAAAACCAACATTTTCAAATTCCAATTCGACCAGGAATCAGGTAGGTGAAGAACCACTTTGTGGATGTACTACCTCCAAATCATTATTTATTTTGTGTATTAATTTTATTTATTTATTTTATGTGTCTCTACAGGGTCAGTACAGTCCATCCTATATTCTCTGTCCAGAAACCTACAACTGGATCCCAATTGAACAGTGTCGTCCTAAAATTGCTCTCGCTAAATATTCTCGCCTAGACGACTCGGAAGAAGGTAACGCTTGCATTATTTTCTAGGAATTGAGATGAAAATTGTGGGTTGCGTTTTGGTGCACAAGGTACACATTTCATCCTACTTGCAAAGAGCCAAGAAAAGAATCATATATCATTGCGTTTCACTCAGTCATGGAGAGCGATTACAAACTTAAAATGATTTGTTTCATCTACGATTAGAACGGACCAATGAGACCACCTTTCTCATAAAACCATCCCGTCAATGAGATCTTCCAGTTGGTTGACCGTCCCGTCCCGTCCCGTCACTGCGGCAACCTTTTTGAGACGGCTGTCCCGTTCGTTCAACCGTTCTGTTGACTAACCCATCATTAGTATAACTACATTGATGATTATCGAAAATAGAGCGCTAGGATTCGCTAGGAGCTTCGCTTTATCCCGCTATAATCACCGTGCGGTGATTATAACATTGAAGTCTAGCAGTTTTCAAAATGGCAGCCAGATTTTTTGATGTTTCGGAGGCGGAAATTGATCAATAATTTTATTTTCTCGAATAATCATCGACGTAATTATACTAAAAGAATTAGTCGCCTCAGGCAACTTGAATATCGGCTAATAGTCACCTCGACATCGTCTCCGTGACTATTCGCCGATATTCACGTCGCCTGAGGCGACTAACTGTTAAATAATGGGACGAACTGATGGGTTAGATTCAAGGTTTTCTGACGGGAGAAATATTTTTGCAATGTAATTTCCAACTATAATTATAAACGGACCATGTAAAACCATTCAAGACCACGCAACCAGTCAAAGCGCTTGATGTTTTCATACAATTACATTTTTCCTTTCAAATCCTCACTTTCAGAAACGCCTCAGGGTTCCACAGAAGATGTTCTTGTTTTGTTTAATCGCCAAGCCATGCCCTACCAGGTATTCATTTAAATTCAGTAAAACAGTTGGCCATTTTGTCGACAACTTCCAGAACACATTTCGTTTTTCCTTTAATGGAGTTTATATTCAACAATCCAGGTGAGATCTCAATCCAGTGACTTTAATTTGAGAGGAAAACAAAGAATTCTGGAAGTTGTAGTCAAGTGACGAAAAATTGCAAAATGTGATGCGTGTTATTGAACAAAAGCACGTCTTCATTTATCGATTTATTATATTGAATTTAGTGAAAAAGTGCTAAGTTTCATAAAATCCCGTAGAAAATTCCCTGAAACAAGACGGCCCAAATTGTCAGTGTTTAAAGAGAAGGAAGAGCACGCATTTCTTTTTAAATTTGGACCCTCATATTTACGTAACTTTTTCGCTGGTTTTTGCAAAACTTCGATGGTTTACTAAATTCAGTAGAAAGAATAAGTCTCTGAAAAGATGTTTCTGTTTCACTAAAAAGCAATAAAAAATGCAATTTTGCGTGACATCTATCTGAAGAATGGCGATTAGCTATAGCAATGAGTTTTAAAATATGTTTATTTTAAGGCTTTTTTTTGTGAATTCTTTACAGCTTTATGCGGCGTTTAGAGGGGCAGATGATCGTGATGAAGTGCAGGAGTACGCAGATCTTGTGGGGCCTGTGGTCTCCTCTAGAATGCTTCTCTTTAGATCTGGTTAAGATTTATGGTTCCTTTTGTTTGGGAAAACATAAGCGGATTTTTCACCTTCAATTTCGAAAAATCACTCGTGGTATTCATGCCAAATATCACTACAAATCATGCTA
Source organism: Porites lobata (assembly GCA_942486035.1). Classification (NCBI taxonomy): domain Eukaryota; kingdom Metazoa; phylum Cnidaria; class Anthozoa; order Scleractinia; family Poritidae; genus Porites; species Porites lobata. The sequence continues at coordinate 3,193,352 of CALNXK010000001.1, read as the reverse complement.
TTACCTATACAAATTTTCAGAATTTTACCTGTGTTTCACAATTCTTGTGAAATTTGATATTTATTTTCTCGGGCTACCACGAGAAATAGTCTTTGGTGTTACTACAGATTTCCAATTATATCTATAGCCTTGAAAAGTGTAAAAGAGAATGCGATATTGCTTAAATTATTCTGGTACAAGGTTTTTGTCCACTGAAAATGAAAATTACTCAATTTCCTAATGGATTTCGTCTTAACACTCCTTAGTGGATTCGTTAAAAATCACGAGGATATTGCTGTTTTAAGTAGATTCTGTGCTGAAGTCATTACTTAGTCTCTTACCCATACACAAAATGCTCCTCAGTTTGAAGTTACGAAAAAGATAGCAAACAAACCTTATTAGGGGGCACTAAATATAATAGTTCTTGGGGGGTTGCGGGCATAGCACTAAAACTTGAAAACAGTTGGCCCAGCTTTTTCAAGTTTCAATCCATATCCATCCTTCCCATCATCAGCTACAGACAACAGGAAACAGTTAAAATGTCTAAATATAGTCTTAAATAACAAAACTGGACCATTATTTTAACCCTTTCACTGCCAGAGTGCTTGATGGAGTTTTGTAACGTGACTGTAACTTTTGTGTTTGTGGATGAAATCCTATGATGTGACCATTCAAATGAAAGCTCTCTGCCTGTACTTTCACATGGTGCTATTTTTTTATTTTTTTTCAAAATTTCACAAAATGAAATTTGAACATTTGGTTGAAAATTGCTTTTGGCTAAATTTGTCAGTGAAAGGGTTAAGCATTTAATTTATGTGAAGACACGTTCCTGCTTTTTGAAAAGGTTGAAGATAGCGTGACATAGTCTCTTCAGAGTAGGACTTTTAGAATTCATGAGCTGTGCCTTTTAGGGGTGCGGACAAATCTAATCTTCGATTCTCACAAAGAAACGCACCCTTACTTGCCTTCGATTGAGAAACTAGGGTTTTTCCGGATTTCTCATTAATACGCTCCACTTTTCTCCACAGCCGAAACACTAGAGATAGACTAGCTTGCCCGTTTGTTTTATTATTAAAAGTCTGATTATTCTGTGAATATGAATTTTAATGGTTTCAATGTACTGTTTTGTAAATGCGGTTTTAATGATTTGAAATGATGGTCTAGCTTACGTGTTTAAATAAAAATGTCTCAGTTGCTTCTTTGCTTCTGAAATAACTCTAGTACGTTACTTCCCCTCTCATCCTACTCTGACCAGCATCCCCTCCTCTGCTAGCATTATCATTTCTTACTCGTAAGATTTATAATCTATTTTTGCTGTAATTTGACCGTCAAACGCCGGAGCAGCGCCGGTGACTTCCCAATACTCAGTATTTTCCATAACCCCCCTCAAATTCAAAAGATTAAAAAGGGAATTTTCCTGAGATAAATAGCCTGGCTGTGTTGCAGCCGGCCCACGTATCGTCGTGACCACTGCTATAGTCCATCTTTACAGGCGGTTTGGAGGGTCTGCGACGCAGGCTAGAGATGAAAAGTAAATCGTAAAAAATAGCGGGAATACATCTGCGCGATTGCGTCATTAGGGAGCTTTAGCATCGACGACGGCAACTGCAGCGAAAACGTCAGTTTTAAAATGAATTTCCGTTTTTACAATCTTTGTCGCGTTTATTCCAATTTGCTGAAAATGGCAAGTGTAGGCGAATTTCCCTAGAGTTGATTTCTTGAGGACCGCACTCAAGTTTAGAGGGAGAAAAAGAGATTCGTTGTCGCTTGTTTACGTCCTCCATAAAACTTGGAATTAGGCATTTTCACGTCGTAGTCGCGCAAGGACGGTAAAGAAATGTACAAAAAAGCGTGATGCACGTGCAAAGTTGTTGCTTTGCGTAATAAACCTATTGCTTTTTTGACGTCCTCTTTGCCGTCGCCGTCGTCGTTGCTAAAGCTCCCTAATATCACAGGCGGGCTCCTCTTTGTTTATGTACACTACCTAAGGCGTTACCGCTCAAAACAATTCTCGATCATCGTATGATCCTACGATTTAATGGAAAATGCGCGTTGAAATCGACGTCCCCCGGTACAAAAGGCTCACAGTAGACTTTCTCAAAGCCTGTTTCCGGTTTCTGCTGGTTAGGTGGTCACTCTGTACTCGCGACTAACGTCACTCGCTTTCTCTCGCTTTGCGAGCGTCCCTCGAGCCTTCAGCGCTCACGTAGTCGGTCGATTCGTGGCAAGTCTAAGGCTCACAATTGAGAACCTACTTCACCAAAATTGCCCATAACAACCCCAAAATACAAGAACCTTTTTGCTAGACTTTAAAAAATGTAGGTTCTAACACGCGGGTTTTTACGGTATTAAATTGTAAAAGATAGCCTGAGTTGCAGCCGGTCCACGTATCGTCTTGACGAGTGGTATTGTCCGTATATACAGGCGGGTTAGAGTGCTACGACAAAGGCAAGCTAATAGAGATAAAAAAAATTATTAATAAATATCTTGCTCGCGTCTTTGTCCACAGCAGTTTTTTTTTTTTACTTTAAGGCCCACTGTTTAATTTCTAGCCGGAATATTCGTTTTTCTTTGTGAGGGGGGTGAATAGGGGTATGCAAATACACAGTTAAATTTCGCTCTGAATCCGAAATCCGGGCAAAAAAATTTTCAAATTCACCCACCTCCTTTGTGAATAATTGCGTTCACAAAGAAAACAACTGAGGCAAGTTTCCTTTGAAGGAAAATTAGTGATAATGACTAGAAAATGGGCAACAGGTCTTCAGAAGACGACGGCGACGGAAGCGAAAACTTGACAACGTCACTTTTAAAGTGAATTCGCTTTTTTTCAAACTTGTCGCGTTTATTCCTAGCTGAAAATGTCAAATGTAGGCGAACTTCCCTTGAGTTAATTTCTTGAGGACCCAACTTAAAAACTCGAAATTAGTCGTCGCTTGTTTTTGTCCTCAATAAACCGTGAAATTAGGCTCGGTTCTGACACCGAACTTTTCATGAGACGAACCTAATACATTGGATTAAGTACATGAAAAGTTATGCGTCTGAATCAATTAGGAACGCCTGTTTCAATTTAGAGCGGCTCAGCCGTTCTTCCCGCCTTTCCCGCCAAGCCCAGACTTGTACCCAGTCGCTATTTATGTGTTTTTGGGGTGAGAGAAGATTGGGGGTTAGGTTGAGGCGCGCGAGGTCTCACGGGAAGGTACGAAGGAATAGCGACGCTATTTTTCCTTCGTAGCTTCCTATGAGACCTCGCGCACCTCAACCTAACCCCCAATCTTCTCTCACCCCAAAAACACATAAATAGCGACTGGGTACGAGTCTGCGCCTAACCAGGCCAGGAATTTCGACTTTGGATCGACTTTGGAACGGCTTTGAT
>CALNXK010000001.1:3172500-3185000 GCA_942486035.1 Porites lobata | reverse complement strand
ACTGCGAAGGAGGCTAACTGACTTTTAGCAAACCGTACTTGTCAAGAGGTGAAAAATTCCAGAGACCAAATGAATTTCCATACCGATTAGCTTCAGACCAGAGTGGAACAAAACCTCAGAATATTTAAGTCCACAATGGTTGTAGCCTGCGTGCAGACATCTCGTCTGGCAATTAAGGAAATAGGAGATGTCTCCAACCAGGGGGCCGGGGGGGGGGGAACCCCCATATGAAAGTGATGGGGATGCTCTTCTGAAAGTTAAAATTAAACCCCAAGGGAGACCAATGTGAGTGTGGCTCAAGCTTAAACTGACCCCTACATTAAAGGAGACCATACTAAAACAGACATCACAACATTTTTTGTAAATTTCTTTATGCACGGCCCTAAGCCATACCTGAATGAGCAAATATAGTTACTTTCTGACCCAAACACGGCCTAAGCGAGACCAAAACCTGTAATTTACACTCCTAGGCAAGGCAAGGAGTATCCCCATCACTTTTATATGGGAGACCCCCAGCGTCTCCACCTAGACTACAATGGATAAAATCTTTACCCATTTTCAGACGAAGAAAATGCCTGCGAAGGCTGAGCAGATAACTATAGAATTGTGCCTTAGACATCATGACTTTCTAACAGTAAGGTGCCAATTTTGGGGGAATTTTCCACTCACACATCCAGCATGTAAAGGAAAAAATTAATTTTGGATTCATTTGGTAATGCTGAATCCATTAGCTTATACCAGACCATTTTAAGCTGTAATTTTGCCACCAATTGTTAGAGTAGGTTGTCTCTTAACAATCTGCCCTAACTTATCCTTATAACGCTCCTTAGTTATTAATTGCAACTATAACATTAAGTTTCTCAAATTTTATTGGCTATCAACTGTCCCAATTTCTGTACTATATAAATAGGACAGTATGCATCTGATGCCTGTAATTGGACAGCACACCACTGCAAGCAAGAAAAACTTTCGGAATTTCTTGTGTTTGAATTACAAAAACCTAAAATATCACAAATTTTGTTATAGATGTTGTCCAATTCGGTCTGTAATTATACTCGTGATTAACAAATTGGACTTCCGTTACACGGTTGTTCAATTTTGTTAATCACTCTTATGATTACAGACTGAATTGGACTCCACTCAGTCCTATTACCATTTTTTGTTGGCTTTTTTGGAAGAAAAATTTTGATTTTGCAGCAAAGCTAACTTTATAATAGTTTCATTTGCTTAACTCAATTTTTAGAATAAAATTCCATTTGTACTGGTTGATGTAGAGGAAAACAAGCCACCAGATTTTGCAAATGTAAGTCCTCTTGGTTTGGTTCCACTGCTACAAGATGGAGATCTCACTATTTATGGAAGGTAAGGGTCAGCAAACTTCAAAGCCAAAGTATCTAAACTAATAATATTAAAGCATGCAGCTTAAAAGAGTACACTCTCTTCTAGTGGTTTTGAAAGCCTCTTAATTTTTAAAAAATACACCTCCTGCAATATTCTCTTTAAAATAACCCAGTAAGAAAGAGACCTGGAGGTCCAAAGATTTCTTAAACCACGGCCTAAGTTAGACTTCATTAATTTTAAAAAACCAACCCACAGAGTTTTATGTGTGGAGCTATTTTTATTTCTTTGTATTGTAAATGCGCCGCCGGCAACTGCAGCCATCCTAGAGCTTTACTGCCGGCATGCCTGCGAAGTTGAACTTGAGTCAACTTCATAGGCATGTCAGCGTTAAACGGACTGGAATGACCAGTGTTGCCGGCGACTTCTGTTCTCATATCGAGACAGAATCTTAGTTAGTACCGGCAGTTATGTCGCAGGTGCATCGGCAGCTAATGAGAACCAGGCTTAAAGTTGGAGGTCATTCAGCTGAAGATCAAACGAACAAATTCAAACTTCCAGCACCTGAATAAGCTATACTGAATCAGTACATAATTATGAAGTGTTACAGTCATGGTTGATAAGTACAGACTATCATAATTTTAAGACTAACAGGGGGAGGGTAGAGGGCCTAAAAAGAGAAGAGGCTCTTGAGTTAATAACTTCCTTCTCCTGGAAAGGGGTGGTGGGGAGGGGGGAGGGGCTTATTTTAGAGGGGGGTTTAATAGAGGATTCAAGCTATGCTTTTAAGAGAGAAAATGTATTACGTTCACCAATTTACCATTTTTGTGTTAGAGAGCAAAGCCAGCTTACAAAACTGGAGTTTTTTTATCTTGCTTTGTTCAAGGGCTAGTTAGCCTTAATCCGAGATAAATTTTAAACAAACCTGACAAGTATTCATCGTGACTAACCCTGTATTTGCTTATTATCTTTTGAACAAGTTAGCCTCGGTTTGAATTCTTACATCATTCTAACACGTCTCCAGAGCGCAGTCTACCCTCACAATTTAACATTTCAGTCCTTTAAGCTTGCAAATGATGTACATTTGTACCGCTGGGTTAAAAAGTATACTGATTATCCTGTTTTTGTTTCAGCCAAGCCATAATATTTTACTTGGCAGAGAAGTTTTCGAACTATGTAAGCTTTGGAAAAGGTGATGAAAGACCGCATGTGGAGTCCGTCATACACTGGGCAGCAACCACACTTCTAAGGTGCTATAACATGAACCGTGGCAATGCTCCTACAAAATAAGTAGCCTTGAGAAAACAGCCCACATTTCACAACACCACCAGGAGGAAAGAGCGCAAAAATTGCATACTGATGACTTGTCACTACCCAGATCTGGGTAGTGCTTTTGATTGGTTGTTACAAATTTCCCTTGGGGCACGACCAATCAGAAGCACTACGGTACCCAGATCTGGGTAGTGTCACGTCCTCAGTATGGAACTTTTGCGTTCGTTCCTCAGACGTCACTTCGTGGGGAAAGCAGTGGTGCATCGCGAAATGTGGGCTGTTTTCTCAGGCTACAATATAACGGCAGCTAAAAATCTGTTAAATGTCTGTTCACAGAATATATTGTTGCCAAGAAATTATAAGCGACCTTAAGATTTGACTATGCGTAGGACTTTGGAATTTCGAGCTGACTCCAGTTGCTCAAAATAAAAAAAAGGTGCAAAATGCTATCCACTGAATAAATTTCCATCCAGTGGAAAGCACAATTGGTTTACTTAATACTTATCCGCTGAATAACGATTTATCTGGTGGATTGCGCTATCCAACGTTGAAACAACTGGGAAGAGAATTATAAGTCTTCGTTGTTGCTTACTGACAAATTAATTAAATACCGTAAGTGAGCGTTACGATTGGTTGCACATGAATTTGGTTTGAAAACTGGTGCCCTGAGTACAGTCTAAAGGTCGATGATTAGCTGCAGAAAGGCTTAAAACTTCACTATAAAAATAGGGAATTTAACTCACTAACTTTCCCACACCTGGTTAATCTTGTATGAATACTATAGGAAGTGCGTTTGACTTTTTATTTCCTCTAAGATGGAATTTCAGTAAGTGGGAGTGACGAATCCACAAAATAGAATGAGTATGCATTATTGAAAGGGGGCACACTAGACTATAGACGATTATTGCCGGCCCTACAAATGTCCAGCTGTCGTAGCCTTTCATCAGTAGGATGCCCAGCCTGAGAAAATGGTCGACATTTTGCGACGTCACCGCTGGTTTCCCTGCGAAATGAAGGAAATTTCCAACCAATCGGAAGCACCACCCAGATCTGGATAGTGACGCGTCATCAATGTGAAATTTCTTCATCGCGAAATGTCGGCTTTATTCTCAGGCTATAGGATGCCTAAAACGTGTGCACTCCACGATTGGTTTCGAATCCATTAACTCGTTCGCCAATTGCGAAGCATTTTGTGGGGAGCCACCCACAATGTGAACACAATTACTGATACGACATATTACTGAAAATACAACGCAAAACAAATCTATAATCCGTTACATCACTGAGAAACCAGGTGAGCGCGTCAACCAAAGCACGCTCTCGACTTAAAAGTTGTTAAAAATATTTTTATAGGGACGTCGGAAATAACTACGTTTATCCAAGTTTAAACCAAGCAGAAGACGCGTTATCCAAAAGAGCCAACATATCTCTAGTTGAGTTCGCAAAGACTGAGGTGAAGTTCCATCTGGATACCCTAGAAAAACACTATTTGTCTCAGCGTAAGTTCCTCTGCAGCACAGCCGCTCCCACGCTTGCCGACAGTTGGACAGTCATGGTTTTGTCGCTGCTAGAACTGGTCTCTTTTGATCTCACTCAGTGGCCAAAAACAAAGGCATGGATGTGCTCTATGAAGTCAAGAAGTGATTATGTAGATGTGAGTTACAGCCACGAAGAAATGGTGCGAAAGTGTGTTTGTAGCTCGAGGAACGGTGTCCCCGATCAAACGAAGATCTGAGCAGACGCTTAATCAGAGAAAAGACAGTGCCCGATGTCTTAAGAAGACTGCCTTACTCTTACTTTTTTCAATTCCAGAAGTACCCAAGATCAAAATTGATGAAAAAACAAGGAAAGTGAAACCACAAAATCATGGACTCTGCAGAACTATTTTTGACTAAGATGTTTTAGCCAAGCCATAACCATGAATTTTTCCACAGCCATAAGTAAAAGTTAAGTCGTAAGTTTTAGGATCGTGATAATAATAGCTCTTTCAAGTGGATCCGCAGCGTTATTCCCACATCATATTGCACTGTTAGATGGTATTCGATCCATTTGAACAGACCTAAAAGTTAAAACTCATTCATCATCCATCACCGGTCAAGAAAAGGAGTTCCAGTCCTGCAAATAATTTGTGTTTTCAAAGGGGAAATTTGTCGGACAAGGTCATCGTTTTAGTTGGAAAAACCAGAAAAATTGTCGCACATACATTATTAAAGTTGACTTTTAATTTTGTTTATCGCTATGTAACTACTGAACTCTTCAGCTACAAAAATGATAGACTTATTTGATTAGTCCGGTCATTATGTCCAGCCCAAGTAGGATTTCGTTAGTCGGATATTGCATGAATAAAAAACAATGAGTCAAGTACTCAAAGCGGGTTCAAACCGTTAGACTGAAGGGGCTTTGTCTTTGCGAACAAAAATCAATTTCGCCTAACTCAGAAAAATATGAGCAACAATGGCAAAAAAAGTCATTCATTCATGACTTAAGTCGGATTTTCACTGTCTCGAAATTTTTACGTGAGTGCACATGTAAGTGTTGCGCGCGTAAATGAAATAGAGGCAATGTTTGGAAAGTCGCGTGTAAACGTAAAATTTGATGCTATTTCATGATATGGTCTCACAAGATGAAATGAATTTGAAATATAGAATCTAGCAACAACCAACGACACAGTTTTTTTCCCATCACCTTTTTTTATTGTTATTATCTTTATCTCTCAGTTTATCGCGTTTATACTGTTCATTGCCATTCTCTCATCTGGCATTAAAGGAGCAATGTTGGTCTTAAATATAGGTTAAGTACTTTAAAAAAAGATCGAGGGTTTCTCAGCAATTAAGCGGTTTTCGCGTATTTTCCATGTCCCAAAAGAGAGGAAATTCATACTGAAGTGTGTCGCCCCACGTAAGAGAATCCGGATTCTGGAATTCGCGAAATTTTTGCTTATGGAACCAGAATCCGTGAATCTCGCTCAAGGAATCCGGAATCCCGCTGACGGTTTGAGTCCAGACTCCAAGGTCCACAGACCTTGGAGTCCAGAATCCACAATCCAGAAGATAAGATTGTCTTGGATTACCTTACGTGAGGTGATGTGTGTTTCCCTGTAATCAAGAAATATAGTTGTCATAACGACCAGATTTACTCGAAAAAGCGCCGCGTCAATATATTTTTTTGCGGCGGTTTTTCGTTGCGCTAGTACTTTGTGATGTTTCTTTCATTTTAGTTGTTTCGACCAAAAATAATAAGAAAAGCATACAAAATTAATTTAAGTCTATATCCCGTTCGAAGTAGTCATCATAGTAATGCCAAAAAATAAACAATCGATGCATTGTTGATGGGAGGGGCGCTTATTTGTATTTGTGCTTCGAACTATGGAGTTTAATTAAAGAAGGCGCTCTTTCCAGTAAATACAGTAGTCCTGAACAGAACTATTGGCCAAAATGACTGACGTTTCAATATTTTTTGCGGGAGTCGTCGAGAAATGCATCACAACGCCTAATAAACTCTGATGGAAAAAACTGATTATATCCCATACCAACCTAACACCTTGCTTACTTCTAACGGCAGTAACCCTAATTATTTAAATTCTTCTACCCACTCATCATCTCAGACTGAGATCGTTAGTGGGTTTAAGAATTTCTGAGATTCTCAGATGCCCGTTGAATTTGGAGTTTTTCAGCACACTTCACGGACCATTGCTTTTCACTCGCCCTTAAAAACGGTGGGTCACGTGATGTTGTCTGGTTCCCCGCGTGGCGGCGAAGCAATTGCTGCTTTGGCATTTATTAACTACCAACAAAGAAACAAGAAATACAGTGAGCCTTGTCACTTGTATCTCCTCAGAAAGGTTTTTCTTTTTTTTCTTTGTTGGAAATAACCCCGTTTTTCGATGCTTCATTCGTACTACACTTTAACGCCAGTAGAAATTTTTATCCTTTTACACCACGTGACCAAAAAAAACAACATCATTTGAGCTTTGTTTTTTTGAAACGTGAGCGTTAAAAAAACCAACTGTCCACGCGAAGAAGCCTAAAAAATAAATCGCCTTTCAAAGAACGTCTGAGATGGTTTACTTAGTAATTTATCCCTGGTAATATATGATGATACTGATTTCCTTGTTTGAGTTTGATTGGCCGGGCTGCCGTTGTTTTCACTCGTTCTCCTCTCCGGGCTAAAACAAAAGCAACAAACTGCGTTATTACGGTTCAGGTTGTAATTAAAAAGGTACGAGATTAAAGAGACTTTAGAAACAGTGGTTTAGCAGTTTAGAAAAAATCCACCCATAGCTAATCGAGCATATAAATAGAAAAAAATGCTCAAAACAGTAAAGGAACACACATGTAACTTTGTAAATACAAAAGAAAGCGCTGATGGACAAAAACGGAGAAGATTGAAACGCCGGATTGCAATGGCTGGTATTAGCCTGAGAAAACAACCCACTTTTCGCGACGCTACTACTGGTTTCCCCGCGAAATGACGTCTGAGAAACGACCGCAGAAGAAGCAAACTTTCCACTAATCATTTGCACTACCCAGATGTGGGTAGTGACGCGTCATCAGTATGAGATTTCTGATCAATTTATGGAGTTTCTCGCGGGGAAACCAGTAGTGGCGTCGCGAAAAGTCGGTTGTTTTCTCAGGCTAGCTGATTTTTGTCATTATCAGTGTGACCGGCCTTAAACTGTAACGCTCGGCTAACACACAGGTCTATCATGAAGCTATAGCGACTGTCAAATTATTAAACATTGCTTTGAACAGTGACAAACTAATTGAATACGCAGCTTTGAAGTACTATGGGCGATAGTTAAAGAGTTCAAGAATCTATCTTTTTTCATTGGGCTAGTAAAGATAATCACCGTCACTAACATCTTTTTTTTACGTTTTGGGAGTCGATGAGAATTTTCAGATACAAAGACAGGTCATCCCGTTTAAGGTGTGCGGTCCAAAAAGACACCCTGTTCAAGACCCTAAATATTTAAATCATCATTGGATGTAATCTCGTACCCAGATCTCCCACGGCCAACAGAGTGAGATCTGGGTACGAGATTACATTGGATGAGGATGAGTATGATCTGAATAATTATGTAAAACAAGGACTTGTATTTTTTGCTGTTTTTAGGTAGTAGTTCTTCGTAAAACGTGAGAAATTCTCCGGCTAACACAATCTCGTCCCCAGGGCTTCTCGGTTGCCGCCCCTTTATCCGGCAATAGTTATTGTTGGTTTTCACATGACGTCACTAACATTCAAACTACAAAACTATCGATCCTGCTGAGATTTTACTTTACTGATGTATTAGAGCAGCTGAAAACTAATTTTCATACAAATTTTCGCTTCAAAAGGGTTCTTGGTTTTGTGATAGGGTACGCTTGAATTTCTAAGCTTTTACGTGATTTGGCATTTACACGACGGCCGAGAGAGCTATCATGAAGGTTAAAAAAGTGACTTATTTTGGGGAATTTTGCTATCTAAAGAGTTCATGGATTAGAAAAAGTATTACTTTAATGTTTTTGAGTTCCTCGAGGAATAAATTCACCCTTTTATACCAAAACTCGGTAACAGATGTTTTTGTTGGTTTCCTTCCGCCATGTTGGTGCCCATCCAGATGGGCACCAGCATGGCGTCTGCATACAAATTTCTATAAATTTGCGCAAAACATTTCTTCGGATATCGCTTATACGGAATATTCTTCTGACCTGAATCTTGGCGAGGGTCTTTGTATGTTTACCTCCTTTCATTTCCCATATTTCTTATTTTATCTAGTGAACCGTTTTGACTTTTATTTTGATCTATTTTGAATGGCGTGACACTGAAAACAAACAATTGTCGTCATTTTACCGACTAGCGCAGAAGTCTTGGTCAACGCTAGCTTGTTATGAAGAAATATCCGGGGGATTTGAGCCAGTCTGCTAATAGAGAGGAGAAGTATGACGTCACGTCACCATGCTAGCACTAGGCTGATTTAGGAACAGAACGGGAACGTCAGTTGACGACGGCGCGCGCAAATCAAACAACTGGCTTGACCAATGGCAGAGCGGCAAATTGAGCACCGGAAGTCGTGGTTTAGTCCTTTCCGCGCGCTTTCCCATCGTCAACTGACGTTCTCGTCCTATTGCTAAATCAGCCAACTGTTTCTGGATGACAACAAAACCAACGACGACGGGACAGAAGGAAAACGGCTAAAAAGTAAAAGGTTTTTATTGACAAAACAACAAATTTGCACGTGCATCACGCTATTTTGTACATTTCTTAGCCGTCGTTGCACCACTGCGACATGAAACTTCCTAATTTAACACGCTTGCTTTATGGAGTAGGTGAACACAACACAAAAGTTGTTTTTTTCCTCTTCTAAAATAGATACGCTCCTTTCGGATTCAACCCAAGAAATTTCGCCAGCATTTGCCAAATTAAATGAAATTGAATAAGATCGATGAAGTTTGAAGAGGTGCGAATTCACTTTTTAAGTGAGGTTTTCGCTTTGTTGTCATCCAAAAAGTTTGCTACCATGGCAACTTGACGTAACGAGTTCTCCTCTCTATTGATTTCTCTTATGAATAACTGATGACATAAAAATTATTAATATTACAATATGAACTTGAAGTACTTACAGATGGACACAACTTCCGCAAGATCTTATTCATGCCATATTTGTAATAATACTTTGGCATATTGCCTGTCATCAAGACCACGTCATCACTGGTGGTTGCTATGTTTCCGAAAACCGACTGGGTGCTGCTGTCGACGCCTTCTTTTATCCCAACAACCACAACGAGAACTCCGTCATTCTGGAACAATAGAATTTACAGAAATGTGAATTGAATAATCTATCTATAGAGCAGTGAGGGTGTTAGCGTACCTGGTCAAGTTCAGTTGGCTTTCACTGAACCGCAGAAGTCGAACTAGACCGCGAGCAGTCTCTTATTCTGCACATGAAACTGAAGCACGCTAACGGCGAAGCCGCGAGCCGTGATAAACGAGGGCGTCTCGTCCCAATCCCTTATTGTAACATAACGTCGTGGTTTGTAATCGCGCAGGCTGAGATAAGAACTAGACGGACTTTAAGAGAAAAAGCGGACTGCGAGCGGTCTAAGGTCGGACAGGCGCCGGGTTCAAGCGCTGCACTGACCGGTCATTGGCCGAAATCAATCCTTCGTTCTAGCGTGTCTGTCTTCCAGCCACACACGCGGACGACGTACTTTTGTAAACAGCCACGAGCGGACAGCCTTCATTATTAACCCTTAAGAGCCACTACAACATCAACGGACTCGTGTGGTCACAGTCTCGTGAAGTTGGCGTAAGTTTCCAAAATGCGCCCCTCAAATTTATTTCACATCGGCTAAACTCAAAATAATCACCTGACTATCAAACCTGAGAGGACGGTGCGCTCATCCCCACCCACCCCACCCCCCCCTCCCTCTCTCTCTCTCTCCATCAGTGCTCCTTTTCACGGGTATTCAAAGCTACATAAAGCTACGCGGAAAGAAAATAAGTCGAGAGAAGGATTTGTGGTCACGCCTGGGAATCCAACTCGGGACCTCCCGCACAGAATGTCATAGTCATAAAATCACGGCATCTGTTAGCTCTGTCGCGCTTTTTCACAGACCGAAATGACGATTTCCCTATCCTTCATATACTTCAACTAGTAAAATCATTACTCTTTCAGGGGGACGTCTGTACACAGGCTATCATTTCCTGGTCAAGCCTGAAAAAGGTGCCCCTTTCGGGCGAAGAGCTCCCGTAATTATAGAGCTCTATAGAGCATTATAGAGAGTAACCTCCAGGGTCTCGGAATTGACAGATTTCATACAATCCACTTCTCTACAACGCAGACACCTGTGTGACTCGGACTCTTAGCTCCGTCACTGTGTTGGCCGTATTAAGATGGTTTGACTGTAATAAAACCCAAGGTTACCTGTACATAGTATAATGTAAATTACCTTCAGTCCATCGAAGGCAGACGGGTTAATAGCAATCCCACTTGTTGCATCAGTGACAAACAGCAAAACGTCTCGAAAGTCGTGCCTGTCTCTGGTATAAAGCTCCTCCACTCTTGTCAGAGCGTTTACGTAATCATTTTGCTGTGAGACAAAACCTTCCGGTTTCCCAACATTATTCCGAATTCGCGTCAAAAGCACTGTTTCATCGGTAGAGGCTGCCTGATTGAAATCAACTTGAATGGCATTGGCTGTATTGATGGACACTATCCCAGCTTTGTTGCCTCCTTCTGAAACTTGCAGAGTGTCCACAAGGGTAACCAGGTAGTGAACATCAACTTGCTTTATGTCGGCAACAATCGATATATCCCCTTTTCTTTTCTTACCTGCTAGACAGGGCGCATAAGCTAAAAGAAAAGAATTAAACGCCAAAAAAATTAGAACGTGAACCTGAAAGCCGCAAAATATTTATATCAATTTTGCAATTCGTCGCCGGAAAATGCTGAAATACTTCACTGATCTGAATTTTGATTTGAGTCGACTTAGAGTCATTTACACAGTTGCAACGGAACAAAGGGCCTGAGCTGCCATTCTCTCGCACAACTCCAGTTGCTTATCTGTTTTAGGGTGAGAGAGGCCGATCGCAAATAGGTGCAGTCAGTGTGAGGGGGGAACACCCTCACATTGACAATGGTGTCGGGTTAAATTTTGTCGCGGATACTCCGATTTTGAACGTGGAAATGCTGCTGGCAACGAGATTACAGGGTAATCGAAATAGGGCGTCGTTAATGTGGTGACTTAGCAGCAAACAGAAGTAGTCACTCCGAGGCAGGGGCGGATCCAGGATTTTTTTCAGGGGGGGGTACACTCGTCTCTTGCTCTACTTCAACAATAATAAACCACATAGTTTTTTTTACCAGTTGTATTAGAAAACCGCAGGTCATCTCGGGGGGGGTGGGGTGCGCACCCCCTGCACCCTCCCCCTAGATCCGCCCCTGCGAGGCTATAACTACAACATACCAGATAGCTTTTCGTGTTGGCACGAAAAGTTATATACGGTGCAATATAGCAACAACAGCACGGAACTGAACAAGTCGTTCACACACATGGGAGCGGTTTGGCGCGGTAAATTGCTGTCCTCACCCCTGTCTGTCAGTGGGTTCCAACCCCTTACCCTTTTATATACCATTTTCGACAGAAAGGTACCCCTCTCGTATACCTTCTATTGATAAATGGTACCTCTTTCACAAACTAGTTTAAAACGCTGAATCTCTCTCTTAACTGCTGTAATTTAAATGCACCGTCTTTTAAAATACGGAGCTTTACCTCGCTTATTCCATCTCGTTCAATTCGGCAAATAATGGCCAATTTTTCTGTAGCTGAATTCTAAAGGACTGTCTTGAAATTCAGGGGAAGAAAACGAAAATTACCGTCTTGTGTTTACGTCCTCCATGAAACGTGAAATCTGAGGCATTTTCACGTCGTAGTATACCTGCCGAAGCTTGTGGATTACAGGACGACGTGATTCTACTTTGTTTGGCGTCGTCGACGACACCACGACCACGAAATTTACTGGTCGCGCTTGCGCATTACAGTGTAACTCACTTCCGGTCGTCGTCGACCAAGCCGTCGTCGTGGTTCTTAAGTTCCCTATTGTACAAAAAGGCGTGATGCACGTGCAGAGTTGTTGGTTTGCTAATGAAAGCTGTTTATTTTTTTGCCGTTCTCGTTGCCGTCGACGTCGTCGTTGCTTAAGCACCCTAATAGATTACTAAACCAGAAAGTTTTTTACAGTCTTAAAATGTGCCTGCTAGCCTTTTAGGTCCTTTGACAGATTTCAATAACTGATATCCCTAACCTTTCTTCAACTCATGAAACCGCTACCCTTTCATACACCTGAAGCCTGATAAAGGTACCCCCTTTGGGCGGAGCCTCCCCGTATAGGCCGTTATAGGGAGCACCCCC
>CALNXK010000001.1:3160000-3167500 GCA_942486035.1 Porites lobata | reverse complement strand
AAGCAATGCTAGCAAAATTTGCATTTTTGTCTAGTTTAGCAGCACAATGCAACCATTTTTTTACGCGAGATGTTACGGGCAAATTTGAGAAACTGAATCAATTTTTTGTCTGCTTATTGTCGCATTCATGGAACCTGGGTCCCACAGGAAGCGATCTTAGCCTGACTAGGGGACTGCGCATAACTGACTAGCCCAGTTACCCTAGATGGCATCCATGCGCTCCTTTTTGTTTGATTTTTTTTAGTTCCCAGAGAATGAATTATGCACTCTTAGAGTTTCTAGATATGAATTGAATGATATGTTTGCCATTGACTTGTTTTTTGCATTGTTTTGAGGTATTTTTACCAAATTTGAAATAAAAAGTAGAAGCATAATTTCAGCATATTTGCTAAAATTAGCATAATCTACAAAAAGTAGCATAATTACTGGCATAATTTTGAGAAATATACGAGCACTGCTAGTAACATATTATGCTACTTTTTCTATCATAATCTATCAAAGCCTATCTATCCTTCGTCTGTGGACAACAGATCTATTTCTTTAATATTTATTTATTTGCCAAATAATAATGAAAATACAAAAAATATAAGATATGAAGAAAAAGAGAAGTGACGAGAAGACCTAAGAAACTACGGGAAGCTTAGAGATTGGGTCTCCTCTAACTACGGGCTATAGCTGTTTACATCAGGTGAAGCAAGAGATGACGTAAAGTCTAAGGTGGAAAACATTTCAGATTGTTTTTCACATTTACTTATGAATTTAATCCTTAGTATTTACTTAAGTAAGAAGGAGATTGAGACTTGATAACTTCGTTATCAAGTGAATTAAAAAACTTTTTTCCTTGAAAAAAAAGAAGAAAACTTCATAGTGTTTTTTTTTCGACAATGGGGTAGACAATAGGCCTAGGAGTTTCATGTCTTTTAAGAGTGGAATTGATTGCTTTCGAAGAAATTGTTTTAAAACATTGGGGGCAAGAATGAATTTTTGCAGGTATATACAAATTGTCCTAGTTGAAGCAAATTTATATCATTAAATTTTAGTATACTGAGTTCCTTAACTATGGGGTCTGTATAAGCATTGAAATAATGTGTTTTATTTGTGATCTTAATTGTGCACTTTTGCAGAATTATGAGACGGCAGAGATAATTCCTTTACTGGAAAGATATGTTCATTATCAATACTTATTTGAATATCACAATCCGTACGTTTTTCACGTGGTTTGAAGACTATGAATGTAGTCTTTTTTGATTTAGTTTGCTTATCTCCAAATTTAACATATCTAAAAGATAGCCCGGATCTTTATGCGACAAAAATACATTTCGTTGGCGAAATTTAATGTACTAGAAGCACTGATAAAGTCGTTAATGTTAACTAAGAAAGAAAGAGGTCCGGAGATAGAACCCTGAGGGACCCCACAAGAGACTCAATTTTTTAACGAACGATGGCCATTAAATTGAACATATTGCATTCTGTATGAAAAGTAACTTATCCACTCCAGTGCTAAGCCACGAATTCCGTAATGTTCGAGTTTATCAGAACAAACGGTATTATCTGGTCTATCTACGGTGTAGAAGGTAAAAAAAACAGCGATGGCAAATAGGCCCTTCCACGGCGTTATAAAGTTTAAATGGGGATCATTTGACACCGCTGAAAAAACACCCTAATTAACATTAGTAAAATTGCCAAGTCTTGAAGAAATACGTCTGTGAGCGAAGATATCGCTCCCCAAAGTCGCGGAATTTTACAGACGATTGTGTGGTGTGGCGCTCGAACTCCCTCTCTTCCCCCCTTCCCCCCCTTCAACCATACAAACGCAAACGTCTGTAAAATTCCCTGAATTTGCATAGCTATATCTTCATTAGTTTCCATCAAATCACTTTCAAACTTGGCAACTTTCTTTCTCCAAAAGTTGAAGGAACCGTGGAAGGATCTATTCACCTCGGTCAAAGGCCGTGAAGATCTTATTATACAAGTCGATCAGAGCAATTACAAATTGAAATCTAACAAGTATAGTATTTTTCTCCAGTGCTGCTAAATATGTTGTTCAATATTGTTCTATCTTTTTATCTAGGAATGAAATCTTACAAATTCTCTCAAAAGAAAGGTACCGAAGATATTAGATTGGCCTCTTAAACTTTCGTCAGGGAAACAGAATTTTTGGTTTGTGAAAATTGGTGGCCACTTGTTCATATTCATTAAAACCCATCGTGAGCCTCCCTGTGGGTACCTGCGGACGTCGTTTTCGTCGCTCGTTTTTCATCAAATCGTCGGTTTTTCACCGAAAACGTCGCATGTGAAGAATGGGCTACGAGCAAGCCGAAGTAGACACGACGACAACCACGAAAACGAGAAAATAAAAAAAACCAACAGGTTTAATGAGCAAAGCAAAAGACTTCGAACGTACAGTATATTAAGTTTTAGCAGATTTTCTTTTCCGTCATCGCACGACTGACGTTGAAACTTGATCGAAATAGCAATGTGATCGTCGTTTCATCAGCAGGGAATTTAAACGAATCTGTTGGCCCCACCGATGGGCGGCATATTTGCAGCTTTCACAAGAAAAAAAGACAAATGGCCGAGAAATTCCTGGCGGGCTAGGAACACTTGGAATTGACTGAGCCCTTTCAAAGAATTATTCAGGTAGTGAAACTAAACTTACCTTTAAGATAATAAACCACATTGGAATCGCTTCCACCTCGCTTTTCCGTGCAGTAGTCATTTGAATCAGGATGGCCACCTTGGTAAAATTTCGACGCCACAGAAGCTAACAATGAGAACAAGTACACAGTGAAAAGCAATTCGTTGATTTGTATAGGTTATAGCATGATTTGTAGTGATATTTGGCATTAATACCACGAGTGATATTTCGAAATTGTTATACGTAATTTCACGAGCCGTTAGGCGAGGGAAATTTGAGACAATTTTGAAATATCCCGAGTGGTATTTATGCTAAATATCACGTACAAATCATGCTATTATTTGTTTATACTACTACCCGCAAAAGGTTTGTAATTTTCACATGTAGGTATTTCAAATTAAGCTGAAATACCACTGCTCTAAGCCAATCAAATTGCAGAAATTTCTCATGTAGTGGTATAAACGGGGAAAAATCAAGAAAATTTTCATGATAAACTGGCACCTATAATAATTATTAAAAACTGGAAATTAACCCACAACACCACGCGTGCTCTGTAAAAACAGGGGAAACCGCTTGGGAGAAGGTAGATCACTGAATGACAAGTAACAACACACCTGCGGAACAGCCATTATCACCATCAACCGCAAAATATTTATGCCCCAGTTTCCAACAACACCAAGCACATCTTTCAAAAGCCTCTCTCCGCTGCAAACTTGTATTACTTAAGAGCCAGCAGTTTGAATTTTCTATGGATTCCATCGCCGGCTGTATATTTTTTCTTGAATCTGTGTACTCAGTGCTAAAACAGCCAAACTTTTCGATCGTTAGGAATCCTGGCTGACTACCATCTGTTAAAAAAGCGAATATATAAAAACGGAAATCACCTTTAGAGTAATGGTGGTAAGAGAATAAGGCTACAAGTGCGACGCACCTGCACTAATTGTTACGCTTATCAATACGTATTGCTTTTATGACGTTCGCATTGCTCTCCCGTTGTACCATTTTCCCCTTATTTTCCAAGGGAAAGCCCGATGGACGAGGTTGTCCGTTTTTTCATCTGTTAGGGACCGCAAGATCCGACAATGGCGACGGCAAAGACAACGTCATTCAAGATATATTTTAATACGCAAGAAAAGCCCATGATTGACGTAGGCTACATTTGACGAAGTGAGTTGAAACAATCACGGTGAAGTCAACGAAAGCATCAGTTTAAGCGACGTTTTCGCTGCCGCTGCCTTCCTCGAATCTTGAGTTCCCTATTACCTCGCGCTTGACCTAGCCTGTTTAAACTAACAGGTTCATGAAAAATCGCTAGTTGTTCGTCCCTAGCATTTTGCATAAGCTTTGTTTTCAATTTCTGCAGGTTACTACAGTCGTCTCAAGAGAAATTGAAGACAGCGCTTTTTCAAGAACTTTTATTGTTGAGGGTGTGGGGTGGTAAGTGGCGAATTGGTTTTTACCGATTTGGGGGGTACATGGTAGTCTATTACACAGGAGTGGTGCGTGGCGACGCTAAAAACGGCTGTCTAGCAGACTATGAGGTACATGGCGGCAAGAAAAAGGTATTGATATGGCTCAGTCTCCGAGCGAAAGAGAATATTGTAACGAACCTATAATACATGTCTTACCGCATCTTTCAAAATCAAAACGATTCATAATGTCGTTCAACACATCATTTGAACTTCTTTCCCCTTTTTGTAAGGTCCAGTCAATGACCTCATCCGCAGTCCTGTCGAGTACATCTCGATGAGCGTTTGCCTCTTTCCCCAAAGCCACAGCAATCACGTAGGTATTAAGAGGCTAAGCCGGAACGAAAAGAATGGAACAGTTAGACCTGTTTCAAACGTCGTGCTATTGCCGTGCTAAGCTGGCTCGACTGTAGCTCGACTGCAGCACGACACTAGCACGACTTGGTTTCACACGCCGAATTTAATTCAGTCGAAATATTAGAACAGCTGTTACCGAAAAAAAAAAGCAAAAATAAAGAAACGGTTTAGCAAACTTTTAAATATATTCTAATGTATTTTATAATTTATGAATTGAGTTCGGCACGGCGGTAGCACGACGTTTGAAACGGGTCTTAGTCTTTATTGTCACATACCGAAGCGAAAACCGCAGCACTATTCTATATTTTATTCAGCGTTCCCACTAGGTGCCGGGTGACCGAGTATTCTAGAGTAAGGTACTTACTGGGCACTAATACGAACACACCGTCATTTAAAATACCTGAGCTAGAATTCGGGCACAAGAGAGATCTTGTTCTTAGGGACATAAGAGGACACCGGGTCCCTTTGCACACACATTATTTGTTAAATTGGCGGTACTCCACTGCTTTGTATACCTTGTTTAAGCAATAGAAAACGTTTTCCGTCTTTGCATAGCCTGATATAAACACGAGAGGGGTTGGGACAATTCTCG
This sequence comes from Porites lobata, assembly GCA_942486035.1. Classification (NCBI taxonomy): domain Eukaryota; kingdom Metazoa; phylum Cnidaria; class Anthozoa; order Scleractinia; family Poritidae; genus Porites; species Porites lobata. The sequence goes on along the minus strand of CALNXK010000001.1, from coordinate 3,162,444 downwards.
ACAGTTATGCAAACCCGAGACGAAGTCGAGGGTTTGCATAACTGTCGAGAATTCTCCCAACGCCTCGAGTGTTTATATCAGGCTGTGCAAACACAGGAGAAAAGTTTTCTATTGCTTTTATAAAATAACTTTCCCGTGAAAAACGCAAAACGGCACTGATTAAAAGAGAAATACTTTCCAGTCGCAAAGTCTTGTCCGAAAAGTCTTGCATGCGTAATCAGTCCTTGTTTTGCAAAAAGATGCTTTCCAAAATACCGATTTTTCTAGCTTAAAATGTCAGCTTAAGCGAAGAAAAATTGACACACCTTCTTTGCAGCTATTTTCCAAGTTTCAGCAGACGAAGGAATGGGTAAATAAAGTAAACTTGTTGAGTTTTGAACTCGAAAACTTTTTTTAATTCGTGCTTGCGTGATTAGCGCTCGAAAAGTAAAACATCTTGACGCCACAACCATGTTTACATACTCTCATCCAAACACTCCTCTCGGCCATTCAGAGCGCGCGTACTATCTTAGTTATTTTATAAGTACTTATAACTTACCGCCACGCTGGCAAAATGTATCTATATCATGCATAATTCAGTCTTTTAGTGTTATTATGTATTCGCGGGATGTGATCATGTTCTCTTTTTAAAAAGGTGAAGTATTTCTCGAACCCTCAATTTCTCGAAATATACCGTAATTTTAACCAACATTGATCTCCTTTAGTTCCCCAGTCAAACCGATGAAACAGGGGTATTTTTATCCCCGGTCCTCCAGTTAAAGATATCCGGCAGAGATCTTTAGATTCGAGGACTAGAACGACTATGACTTCGATATTTGAGTTTACTTTTTTTCGTGTATTTTTCTTTCTCAAAAATAGACACCTAGGAAAATTAGCACTGTTATCTTTATTAACTCTCCCGATCGCAAACTGATAAAACTTCTTTGCATTTGATAACCTGTTTTTGCCTCTTTTTGTTTGTCTTTGACATTCTCGCAATAACTCGGAGTAGAATGACGACGGCTATCACGTTTTCCCGCCGCGCGCATTGTATTGATAAAATCTCGTACTCTTAGTCATTCTCGTCTTAAGAACTAGCAGGGGCACCCGACGACAATTTTCGGAAGAATATCTGTTCGGAAGAAGAATTGAGATCTAGAATTTTCGAAACATTTGTTGTAAAATTTCTTGCTTGCCTGCCTCTCCTAGGATTTTCGAACATCTAAAAAATGGTATAATTGCCTATTTTTAACGGATTTTTACCCTTAAAAGGTCACCTAGAATTTCGGGGGCCTTTTTTCTGGCTGAAATTTTCGAAAAGATAAGTTTTGATCTCTATAATTTTCGGATGACTAGACTTTCAGCTAGGAAATCCGAACAGATAAAAAATTTTTAGGGGATAAAAATATGCCTATATCTACCGTTTGAATACTAAAATAGGTTTCACAATGCTATGTTTAAGTGGTTTTGAACTATATTCTCGTTGGGTGCCCCTGAACTAGGAGTCTATGTTTCTATAAGACCTTGAGTGTCGGCCAAGAATTTACTCCTATTAGTGAAGTAAGTTACCTTTGACTTTAATACTGCATCCAGTGCAGTTTCGTCATGTGTTTTGCCATCTGTGATAAGTATCACAATATTGGGAACGCCCTGTCTGTCCTGTTTCCCTTCTGTGGCATACGCTTGGAAAGCCAGGTCCAGTGCGATGTGAAGATTAGTTATGTTATGTAACTCTGTCATAGCTTCAATCTCTTTCTTGGTCGCGTATCCTTTGCCTAGGGTCCAACGCCTAAAGCTTGCTTTATCGTCATTTCTTAATACAGTTGCGTCTTGTCCAAATGGTATCACGAGGAGTCGAGTTTGAGTCGGTGAGACATAAAACCTAACAAACACCAACAATTCTTTAAGAAAATTACCGCATTCACTCGAAAAACTTCTTGGTCTTGTAACCACTGCCCGGAATAAACACCACACGCTTAAGAGCAACAAGAGATATTTGTAGGCTCTGCGCCTTAAACTGAGGAATTTACTTCACTGCAAGACGTGTAAAAAAAGAGAGTATGCCTCTTTCATGCTCTCTTAGTGTACCCTGCAGATATATGCTTTTTCAAACATGTATTCTTAAATCTCTTTCTCCAGCAGGGAAGTTAAGGAAGAAAGGGTTTGATCTAGCAGAAATGAAAAGAGTACCAAGGGTAACGCAATGCAACAGAAAAGCTACTCGTCTATAATTTTAAAACTTTAGGACAAGAGGTCCCGAGACAACGCACTAGTTTAATATTTACAAAACCTCTTGGCTTTCCGCCAGGATCCCTGGACATGAGAGCTCCCATATTAAACTGAACGGACAGGAATGCTCAACTTCTCGCTTACGAGTTGTTATTTGATTACCTGTTTTTTCTGTTGTTGTTGTTGTTTTTAAATTTACATTGTGCGCTTGCTTCAGTTTACCCGATCCTAGTTTC
>CALNXK010000001.1:3147500-3155000 GCA_942486035.1 Porites lobata | reverse complement strand
CCTTGAAGTCAGTTGAAGTATCTTAAGTAAGTAAGCGCCAAGAGTGTCTGCGCCAAGAGCGAAAAATCAAATCATTACGGTATGTATGTCGGCCTAATGATGATACCCAAAGTTTTCCAGGCTTTACTGCGCTTTTCACAAACATGTGAATTCTGAAGTTCAAAAGCCAACTGACGATTGCGTTTTTCGCTGCCGTCAATCATCTTAACAGACCTCTTAGGAAACAAAACTTTACTTTAAAAGGTTGAAAAGGTCGAGGTTTGTGATTTGTGATTGTTGGATTTCGATCCGTTTTGTGTGTTTCTGTGCTTCCAGGTTCGTTGCTTGTGATCGTAATTATGATTGACGGCAGCGAAAAACGTAATTGTGAAGGCGGCTTTTGAACTTTAGAGTTCGCATGTTTGTGAAAAGCGCAGTAATACGAATGAGTTAGTTTATGGAAAGGTGAGGGGTTTTTCTAATTAAAAATTCTTTTAAAGGTGATTGAGGTAGATTTTAATCCTGGAAAAGCACCTCAACCTCTTTTTCCTGTCTCTTGGACCACACTTACTCGGGAAACAATAGCTTCTCATGTAGGATACTCTGCTGAGCAGAAAAATTTCATCGAACCTCAGTCAGCTTCTTAAAAGAAGGATTCAAAGTTTTTTTATGTCTGCCGTCAAATTATAGGACTCCAGCAATATTACAATTTTGACAGATTATACATCTCTTACATTGAGTCAGAACTAAAAAATCTGATTGATGTTTTCCCAAGTTTTAAGCACTGTTTTCTGTTAGTTTTCGGGCACTCATTTTCCTGTTAAAGCTGAAATGACTTGTACTTTTTTGTAATAAATGTAATAAACAAAATATATCCTTTTAAACTAAGCGTTCATTTTCTTTAGACACATTTGAGCACAGTTAACAGTGAAAGCGTATAACAGTTAGTAATATAAAAGGTAATTGAACTCAAGGTAGATTAAGCTACAAAAACTTACTGTTTGTGATGTCGTTTCATTTATACTTGGACTGTACGTTTTTCTTCGAGGTAATTGCTTATAAACCGTAAATTTTAAAAGCAACGCAGACTTGCTAAAAACGTACCCATCGTTTTCACGTAATTTGTGCTCACTTTTAACGCCGAACAGTATAGCAGTTTAAGGGGTTTCAACAGAACTGTTCTAAAGTGTTTTAAAATAGAAATTTATATCGCAATTAAATTACATTGTTAAGCTATTTATTTCCTTAAGACAGAACTCCGACTCACGGCGCCGTTCAGCGAAACTGCAGTCGATCGTCTCATATGATGACGCGCGTTTCGCTAAACAAAAAGAAGCTATAGGAACATATTGCCTGCTTTGACTACTAAATAATTTCCAGACTTAACATACTTACTGCGTATAGTCGGTTTTTTAGAATTCTTCAGATCCCTACGAGGATCCTTTACGTTTGCCCTGTCTCATTGAAACTAACTCGTTTATCGTGTGTAAATATTGTCGTGTTGGCGGGAAAAGGATAAACTTTTTTCACGAACAACAAACAGTAATTAACGCAAAAAAAAGTATAAAAGAACCTGAATTTTGGTTTTGATGAATGACAATGCAAAGGAGAACATAGAAATGAAAGGAATTATAGTTATTTGCCTCCTAACCTCTTGAATTAACTAACGAAGTCCATTTCCAAAAATAATGATAATAATAATAATGGTAATAGTTACAGTAATTTTTAATATTATTTTTTCTTTTCAAAAAAGTCGACACTTTTTCAGGCACAAAAACCTCCGATATCGTCGATGCTTTGTTTTTATAACCATGTTTGCTGTAGTTTTTTGTGATTCTGTTTCTATATAATACGTGTGAAAATAAAAATATTTAACAAAAAGCCATTGGGATCCATTGGCGACTATTCCGCCCGGATCAAAAAGCGCTTTCATTTTTATTTGCAAAAAAGGGCTGTTGTTGTTGTTTGAAGCAGTGGGTTTGACTGAAATTATAGTTATTTTGCCATATTTATTACACCATATCGAGTTAAAAGGCTTAAGTCACCTATTTAACAAATTCACACGATTCAGTTTCCGTATTTATCGGTGGAGTGCATCATATCTACTTTGATTTTTAGAGCAGTTCCACACGCGTACGTCAGTCAGGCTTTCCTTACGAACTCTATTTAATCTTAAGGAAGCAGAGAATTAATTCTTTGGCGATTGCCAGCTGGCAGCGAAAAAAAAAACCGCATTTTTTTTTAACGAATCCTCCCTTTTTGACCCTTTTTTCGCCAACATGTACATAGCTAAATATGAGATCTGCGACACTAAGGGCATATTAATTTTTCTGCTTATTGGAAGAAACCATCTTACTCTCTTTCTATTTTTTTTTTTTTTGCATTTCTTTTTTTATATCTAGAGCTGCTTCCCCATTTTTCGTCTTTCTTTTCTATGGCATTGTAGTCAGTGACTAACTTTCCAGAAGAGAAGGAAAGTAACTTGGAATGAGTAGCAGACATAACCAGTTTGGCAGTAGATTGTTCCCAAAAATATTAGTACAATTTTTTAGTGTGTTGTTACTCTTGCAGGATTGGTCAGAATTTTCAAAACAAGGTTCTTGTGCCATTTTTTGTGTTTTACTCTTGAAATTCGAAACGAAAGACGGATATAACTGACAAATCATTCGTGTTAAAATCGAAGTTAAAGTGGACATGATACTAGACGATTGGATCGTTTTTCCTTTGCATGAGGATTTTTTTTTTTTTTAATTTTCCCTCAGTTATCGGGGAAGTCTTATTTCATTAACTTATGCCGACTGAGGTACATACGTTTAAATGAATTGTTACGTCAGTTTGAGGGATGTTAAAGTTATTTGGGAAACTTTCCCGGCGCTGGACAGACAGCACCGCCACAATTGGGCCACGGACTAGGTGTTTTATGTTTCATTGTTCGACTGCTCGTACGATTTTTCAGACTTTACAGGTCAATAATCTTTCTTTTTTCTCCCCTTGATTTTTAGGCTACAAAGTTTAACATCGCTCGCTCAGATTTCAACAATCATGTTATCGAAATACAATAGTGCTAATTAGTCCCTGTTTGTCCTTCCGCTCCTATAACATTAAACGAAAGCATAAGTAACATAAAGCAAATCAATGTTCAAACGATTTTAACAATTCCTGGATAACTAGTATAAAATCACATTTTATCTTAGCCAATTTGTCTGTCCTTTTTAATTTTGACTGACGCCGAACGCCGTCAATTCTGATTTAATAACTCTTGTTTAGTTTGAATGTCCTTTCTTTAATTGGCAGTCTATTTAAGTTTTGCTCTGAATATCCTTCAAGACATTAGACTAGACTGCCAAGCGTCCTTTAAAAGTGTGATTTTCTTTCTCTGTATTCATATAGTTATAAGATTTGTGATAAATTTCGCACTCTAAAAGGGAATGATTTTAATTCTTTCCCAGGCCGGTATCCGAAAATAGTTCTTTTACGAAATATTTTAATCGTAAGGCAAGCTTTTCACTGGGGCTTATCTTTTTCAAAGTCTTCAAAGCGCGCCCCTTTGTGAGGGATAAATGAAGGAACTTATGTATGGAAAATTTAGCGTTTCACGATTCTATGGGCTATATAATTGAAAGGAATTGACTGTGTGAGAGATTTTGCATGTACAGTAAATAATATTGGGCATTAAACTCTGAGAAATTTGTGGCAACATAATTCAACTCATAATTCATGCAAGGCTTTAAAACAAAAGTAATAAAACGACCCTCCCAAGTTCTCCAAGTAAAATCTGGGTTTTGCTGCAGCAACATCCCGGCACTGGATCCACAAGAGAAATTTAGGAAACCCGGCTTTGAACGGTTAACAATTTTTGTATTGATGCCACAGGATACCCACACAGGGGATGGAGGATTCTCCCTCCCCCGACACGTATATTACTGATTTCGTTAAGGTTTAAGCTCAATGGCACCGACGTTGTCAAACGATTTGCAAAGAAGGTACACTTTTATTCATGAATTGGCTTTTCAAGTGTTGCGAACTTGCTGTTGTTATGGTAAATATATTTCTTCCAAAACACCAAAATCTTCACGCCACATTGCCTAAGTGTAGACGCACCCTCTCCTGCCGACAAAGGAAAAACGGAGGGGAGTGCCTCAAGTTGTTTCTATGGTAATACCGCTGGTTGAAAATACAATAGTCTCAAACGAAAAGGCCGAAGGTAAAGCAACCAAGCGAAGTACCAAGGGAAGGATCCGAGATTTGGGCAAATCTGGCGGCTGTCTTTTCCACATCAGCACAAAATGTCTCTTTTTGCGTGTACGAACTGTAACGGCCGGCATCCATTTGATCAACTCTCCAAGGGTGATCAACTTTGTAAGGTAAATGATGTATTGCGAACGTTTTGGCGATTGGAGTAAAAATTCTATAATGTATCCGGTTTAAGATGGAGTGCCCATATACGAATTACACGCATTATTTTGAACAGATTGGGTTACATGCTTTTGTGGTGTAACTTTTGCAGAAAAATATTACCTTGTGCTCCTTTTCTACATGTGGTCATAAACAGCTGAAAAAAGTTGTTGTTACATCCGTTCTTGCACACGCGGGGTATTTTGAATTCTGTTTTATTGGCCAGGAGATTTGAAAAGTACGGTAGTCTCGTGAAATTAGAAATAGTTGATGCCAGATTCTTTACAGTTGATGGCAGGCGTACATTGTACTAAGTCCGCCCTAATACCTTGTCTTGAACGTCTGAAACGGAACTCTGTGATAGTTTAAAATAAATGAAGTTGCCTGAGGATCCCTAGTACTGTCCGGCATCCTTGTATTTCAACACGTATTGGGGGTCCATCAAGTGAGAGTTGACTAAATTGCATGATTTTTGGGCTTTTGACCACAGTGAATACGTGCGTGAGTGCCTCATTGGAGAGTGGAAAACTTGATAAATAATTAGTAATTACTTTCTTTCAGTCTCTTAACTCAAGGGTGATTAAAAAAAAAAAAAAAAACTTGTGACCGAAACACCCAACAACCATGAACAGCTCAAATGTTTCAGGAATGCTTATTGTGTTATGAGTACACTCAACTCTCTGTTAAGAGACTCCTCTGTGAGATGAAAAATAACAGTCGCCTGGAGTTGGTCCCTGCCTTTCTTTACTCCTTTTGGTTTACTCTATAAGATGGACGTCTCTCTAATGTGGAGACATACAGTGGAACCCCGTTAATACGGTCACCAATGGGCCAAAAAGATTTGGCCGTATTAACTCGGTGGCCAAATAAAGTGGCCGTAATAACAAGGAGACCGTATAAGCAAGGTGGTCATAAGACAGGGTTTCACTGTAGTGCTGGTCCCAAAGGTGTCTGTCTTAGAGATATTTGATGATTATTACTACTTGCTAGTGTCTAAAGTTGATTTGTTTTCTTATAGGACTGCCGCAAGACTTATCCCTTAGTGACATGTACTTACTGTCGCTTGGAGTTTCATCTGTTAAAGTCAGACATTTTACTTGATGATGAATAAGTCATAAACTTGCTGTTTTCTCATTTTTTATGTTTTATTAATTTCCAGTTGACTTAAGACTTGCAGTTCCATGATGTGATTTTTTTCTGCTTTGTGTATTCTAGGAGTACTGAAAAGGACCCTGTGTGTAAGAAGTGCAGTTATAATCTCAAAATGTTTGGCCAGGTATGAGAATATTGGCCAGTTAGTAGTACTGAGTTGAACCTCCATTAAGCGGGGCACCAGCAAGTGGCTGATTTAGGTGGCTTGACACAGTACATCTTCCATCTTTGAATCTCTTATACCAAAACAAATTGATCTTTATTATAAAAACATTATAACACATGTATTACACATGGACTAAACTTTATTATGATATAAATTTTTTGGGAGATCAGAATATATATCATGTGACAATGACGTCACAATAGTTTAAGCTCTAAATCGAATTACGGCCCTTATCAGCATTTTCTTTGGAAATGCTTTCTGCTACGTATTCTTGGGGTGCTTGTCATCTGTTGTGTGAAGTTTCACAAAAATCTATTAGAGGAATTTCATCAATTCGAGACATCTTTGAATTCCTACAAAAAGGTTATAAATTATGCTTGAACTTAAGCTGGACTTAATGCAGACAAATTTGCAACCTTTTTGGAGGTTTCCAAAAAATTTTTATCACTCATTCATTTTGCAAATGACGTTTATACACTCTACAACTGGCTGAGCGCAAGTAGACTTGCACGATTTCTTAAAAACATGAAAACATGTGAATCAGTCAAATGCAATGCTGAGCTCTTTTTGTAATTTCAAAGGTTGAAAACAGCAATTCGACCAAAATAAATAAATAGCAATTGATCAGTTTGCTATAAAATCCCTGTATTTCGTGTCCATTGAAAACTTTTTAAATTGTCTAATGTAGGCGCAAAACTGAGTAAACATTGAAGCGATGTCATAGATCTGGCTAGGTTTTTGCTTTGGGATTTTCTATTGTCTCGAGTTTAGCACAACATCAAATCCCCATCCAGCAGGCAAGAATTTACTGTGCCTGGTTGCCCTCTGAAATCTTTCGGAAATATGGTAATACTGTAGAAAGAGAGAAAACAATAACGAATAGATTACGGAGGAAATGAATGCAGCAATAATGCCCTGTGAACAAAGCAGTCTTTTTTGGCATCCCAAATTTTTTATTTTGGTGAGAAGAAGACAAGAATAATATAATGTTGTTTTCCATTAGACTATAGACTGGCTCAGACAATCACAAAAAAGTTTTTATTGACTTAAAAAATTGAGTCATGAAGTGTGATAACCACCAATTGTTGGGAATATGATGGAACATTAATAAAGATTAATATTATCTAGGAATCTTTGTTATAGCATACTAATACATAAAATAATCATAAAACTCTGAGATATCCAGAACAATGTAGGTAGCACTACATTAATGTTACAATTAAAATTAATGTTAAAATTTTTTGACCTAGGTCAGTTCTCAATTTCCTTTGTCCCTTAGGGCTAGGAGACAAAGGAAATTGACAATCAATCTAGGTTAAATCAAAATTAGGCAGTGTTTTGGTGTGTTTTCCTCTTGTGGTTCATGAAATAAGAGATGAGGCCGTGCAAAAGTTGAACTGAGGCTAGACAAGAAAAATAGAGGGTGAGAGGAAGAAGAAAGAGAACAACAACAACAAAAAAAACACGTACATGTGCATTTGTTCTCCTCCCCCTCCCCTCTCATTTTCTTGCTTCACCTTGCTCAGCTCAAGGAAAATACACACCAAAAAAGGACCTGGTAGGCAAGTTATGGTGACTATTAATAGGTATGTCACTTTGTATGTTGCACACAGCTTTATGGCCATAATGTGGAGAGGTTATTTTAGCAGCTGGGATGCACTTGAAAATGAGGTTAACGAAAACAAGAGTGGATCTATCTGTATAATTACCGTCTGTTAGGGTACAAAATATGTGCCCACGATAATTGGGAGGGTTTGACTGCACATTATTATGTACATGTACAGACTGCAGATGTCATGTCTGCATCC
>CALNXK010000001.1:3025000-3142500 GCA_942486035.1 Porites lobata | reverse complement strand
CCCTTACTGTTGCCCTGTACAGTAGTATGAGCAAGTGAGTTTTTATGGGATTAATCCTTTATAATGACAATGCCGTGATCAGAAGAGTCTTGTGGAAATTTTAAGGTGAACTTCTCAAGCTTCTTCAGTCTCAGTTTACAATGTAATTAATAGCACTTCTCATTGTGTGCTAAAAATATCATAATATCATATTATTGGGTATTTTGGTGTTGTAGGTGAGACTGGGTTGTAGTGTGGCAAACAGGAAAATTGTATGATGATGTCATTTTACTACGAATACCAGAATCCTTCATTTTGTTGTTTTCTTTTGCAACTTAGGGCTATTGTTGTTTAAACCTCAGCAGGATTGACAAATCTTAGGAAGGATAAAGCAAGAACACCGTAAATTATGGTAGTTGTAGTCAAATGTCATCATTGTGAAAGTGGCCTATAGTGCCAATTCACCAGCAGCTGCAAACTCTTTGCATCAGTTAAAGTGACTTTGAAAAGCTTTATTAAAAAGTCACAATGTTGGAATTATAATAAACAGTAATATCTTTTCTAATTCTATTTTTATTTGGAATCAAAAACAATAGTGATGCACTCAATGAACCGATTGCAATGGAGTCACACATAACTGAACTTACAGAACTCAAAGAACAGGTAAAGTTGACAGTAAAATCTTTTATATGTAGTTAAAGAGACAGCTGGTTCACGGTTGAGCACATGCTCATTAATTAAATTACTTTTCTAAAATTTATTATTAATTCTATTGCTTAATAATCTCTTTCACATGTACAGTGTATCTCAGAGTGTATTTCAAAGTAGAAGTGTATTTCAGAGTAACCTGAAGTAGGATGGAGGAGTGCTAAAATTGCAGAAAAATTAGTGGATTATGCCAACACTACCAACGTTGAATTTATTGTTGACCTGAAGGTTTTATTCCACTGTTGATTAATTTACAACTATTTGCACCAAAGTTGATCAAGTGACTGTCAGGGGAGTGTGCAGATTGGTTCTTTGACAACATTATAACATTATCATATTGCTTTCATAGCCAATACAGCTCATGTCCCAGGAGAAAAACAGCATTTTGATTAACAGGCACGCGCTAAACTGTGAACCTGTCCCTTTAGTAGTGAACAGAACTTGAATAATTTATTCCAGCATAGTAAATACATATATGAGCATACCTTATTTACATGATTGGATACATGCGTCTTTGATTTTAATAACGTTATGTCAAATGCACCTTTTAAATAACAGACATCGTACCATTTAATCGAATATAATTATAATAGGTGTGTGTGGTTTTGCATATTTTGAAAGAACAGTAACAATGAATTTAGCTTGTCTTTAAGCTTCTTCCTTTAAACCGTAAGTGTGACAGATATATCTTAATCTAGCCCCAAAACCTAAAGTTTGTTACTATGCTTCATAATGCTTGTCATGTTGACATCATGATCAAGTAGCATTGAAATGGTAAAAACTACAGGAAAGTAAAGTTGTAGATAAATCTGAAATTAAGTGCTGGTGCTTAATTTGAGGGATGTCAGTACTGGTTAACAAAAGGTCTTTGCTATTGATTAAAGTTTTATAGAAAAGAAGGTTGTGGGAAAAGAGAAGGCAATTTACAATATTTTTAGGGTGAAACAAAGAGTTGCAAAGGTTCGAGAAACTGTTTTTTAGTTCGAGTGACTTCATCCACTGACTAGAGGCGAAATTAATGGTACTGTCTCATAAAATTAAATCAATCATTTTTTTGTTTGTTGAATACCCAATGTTTGACCACTGATACATTCCTGAGGTGATCATTTTCAGCTGTTGTTAAAAGGGAGAAATACTTATTCTAATTATCAAGGCGGGAGAATCCAAATTTATCAGATGACATATCAAAGATATGCGTACTTGGTTACAATAATCTGAGATGCCATATTCATGAAGAAGTGTGCAGTATTCATCCACAACCAACTGTCATTGTTTAGGGTTGATGTACAGACTAGAACCTCGATAACTCTAACTTGGATAACTTCGAACTTCCCATTATAATTAACTTAAACTAAAAATTGCCTTAATCTTGATGAAAAATTTGCCCTGAAAACTCGAATTCTGGTTCTTGTGGCTCCACTCTGATATTGAATATGCAATTGATCCCGATAACCTGAACACGCGCTAACTCAAACTGTTTTTCGTTACCCTTCAGAGTTCAAATTACCGGGGTTCTACTTTGCATGTACATGAGTACAGAGTTCTTTCTGGTTAATAACCTTTAGCATGCATGCTAGTTTGACAATGACTGTAATTTTTTTTGTCATCAGGTTTTGAATCTAAAGAAACAGTTGCAGCAGAAAGAACAAGCACTGATTGAAAAGGAGAAAAAGGTACTTACTGTACACTCTTTTTATGCAAATAGTACATGCATCGATGCTTGTACATGATTGTAGGTAACTAGTACTATGCATTGTATATTTGAATGAACTTAGACTTTGTTGATTGATTCTGTAGGTTTTCAAAAGTTATAATTTGCTATGATGAAGCATTCGAAACATCAGCCTTAAGTTTGAATCTTTCAACAGTGGACAACTTGCTTTATCAACCCAGTTGCGATACATGTGCTTCATGTTGTGATGGAAACAGCAACACAGTTCCTGTAAATACTATAAACCACTTTATTCAAATGTCATTAATGCCATTTGTACATTAGGAAAGTCTTCTTGGATTTGTTTCACAAGTGCTTTACAGTACAGCTCAGAGATAAGCAACCAACGGATCATACACAAAACACACGCACGTTTTCTGCATTAACGCAAAATCGTTAACTAGTTTGAAAGCGCGCTTTTGTCAGTGTGTGGGCATGTTTAAGTTTGTGACAAATATGACTGTATCACATGTAGCAGGGAGAAGCTCTCAACAATGACTGCATTTTAATATCCTACATTCTATAATAATTGATTCTTCTTTCTGGCCATCATAAAAAAATGAATGACATTTCTTCAGTCAGTACATTCACATAGTTCAACTCAATAGCTACATTGTACAATAGATACAGTAAAACCATGATCTTGTTTTGGCACAAACTTGTGCATAAGTAATAATAATATAATCATTTGACATCATTTTCCGTTGCTTTTTGAAAACAAAATAAAGATAACAGAACTTAAAGCAGAGCACTGGGAAAAAGAAAAGGAATTCCGACAAAAGATAACACAGATGCAGAAGGATCATTCTGAGCGGTTAGAAAGTCTTCAGGTATGAAATTTAGTAGTAAGTTGCGGGACCTACATTGTACTTGAAACTAACTCAAACAAGGGATTCAGCTATGACAATCACAAATCCTCTCATTGGCTCCCCATTTTATTTTGTTTGCACCTTAAACAAAGATTTGTAGGGGCATCATGTCTAAACCTCTGAAATTTTTTGTATCTAATAGATTCCCCTCCCTGTTCTTTGAAAAGTCTTTTCTGCGTGTTTACTTTAATTATTACATGTATGAAATGATGAATATACGAGTTTCGGATCAATTTTAGGTTTCTGGGAAACTGCCCACCTACCCCTCCCCTAACCCAACATTTTGCCCCAAGTGAGACACAAAATTAATGTTAACGTTGAGTTAGGGGAGGGGTAGGTGGGATGGGCAGTTTCCCCAAAACCTTAATTGATCCTGAATTTCATATATTTGAACTGTGGAATGAAGAATGAATGCAAAGATGATCATTGCGGTTAAATATGCAACTTATGCAGGTGCTAAAGGAAAGCCTGAATAAAAAAATCATGCTTACCAGGATTTAATCCTTGATTTTTGCGATACCAGTGCAGCACTCGGACCTAACCAATAGACCAATTATGATATATTAACATTCATACTTGGCTCAGAAGCTTGGAGGAATAAAACAAAAGAAATGATCTTGAGGCGCAGCAATGAATAATACATTTTCTTTTGTTTTTTCCCCCCAAGCCTCAAAGCCAAGGATAAGTTTTAATATTTTGGAATTTGGTCTATTGAACTAGGAAGCCAATTGTGAGCTGGTGTAATAATCAATTCATGTCATCATTTCCTTCAGGTGGAGAACAGAAATCTCAAACGGCAAGTTGCATCACTTTCAAAAACAGGGAAAGAGAAAGCTCCTGCAAGCTCTGGCTAATTGCTGGTTATAAGTCATGATTAGTGCTCAACTGTGTACTTTTAGAAAAGTTTTTACTTCCTCTAATTAGTTATTTTAAAATTTTTTACTCAACGATGTTGTGGGTAATTCTTACATCTTTATAGTTTGTGAATAAGTATCGTACAAGCAATTACTTTTAGGAATCCATGTTTCATAATTATATCAATCTGTTCAGTAAATGTTTAGGTATTTTTAGCCTGTTAATGCTATTAATTTATTAAATTTTGAATGTGGTGGATCACTCTCAAGATAGTAGGGAGCTGAACTGAGTAACCAGGCTGGTTAAATCAGTCTCCATCCTTTGAAACTTCATCACCATTTTCCCAACTTGCTCCATGCCAAGATTAGAAGCATTTTACTGGAGTTGAATGGAAAAAAGGAAAACTTTTTGTTTTTCACTTCCCCATTGTAAAACATTGCATTTTTTTAACCACTTTTCTTGGCGTACAGTGAGTAGAAGATGGCTCAGAAATGTATCCAAAAGTGCCTTGCATTTGGCAAGTTTTTGTTTTGCTTATTAAACCAATTGTCAACCTCACTGCAATGTAACATTCCACATTTCCATGGTAGGAGATAGTCTTGGCTTCCTCCTTCACACCATTTATGCAACTAACAGTGGTGTCATCAATATTATTATTATTATTATTATGTTTCCAGAAAACTTTTGGTAATTCTTCTCAGTGAAGTAAACCAACTCAGCGGTTGACTATTAAATTGTGTATTTTATTGCAATGATTATTATAAATAGTACTTTTTTTATTTGGCCTTATTTTATTCAATATTAATATTATTTTTGTAACCACTGAAATTCAAATAATTAAACCTCTAACTTTGTTTTGGGAAAAAATAATATTATAATTTATGACATAATTCTTGCATTATGTTGTGTGCAGGTCAGTCATTTGTTTAAATTACAGTATAGTCAATTCCCATTAATACGGACACTGAGGGGGCCATAGAAAGTGGCCATATTAACGGGGTGTCCATATAAAGCGGATGCCAGTAACATGGGGCTTGACTGTATATTGCAGTGTACATTTGCCTTTAGTGGATATTGGTTAAGCTGTTTTATTGATTGTCTTATTTATTTACTATCAATGGAACATTGTTTGTTGTTAAATTTTTAAAGGACTAATGTTGCGGGGCGGTCATAGACCAATTCGGCTAACTCAGTTTTGTACCCAATTCAAACCCTTTGGGGTTAAAACGTTTTGTTTCAGGAATTTCCATATCATTTAAATGGGAATGCCACATTATAATGCAAATACAATACACAAAGAATCTTAACCCCGGGAGATTTGAATTGGGTACATCATTGAGTTAGCGGAATAGGTCTATTAAGAGGCAGGGGCCAGAGATTCCCCCTGGCTACTTTCATTGGAAAATAGAACCAAAAGAAATCACTAGTTGTTTTATTGCATGCCTATACTTTCTTGTTGTATTTACCCAGCAACTTGAAATCTTAGTGACATCCCTGTAATGGTCAATGAGTTTAGCCAGTTAGATAAGAGAGTAAGGCCTTAAATACAGTCAACTCTCTTTAAGATAGATTCCTTTACAACAAGCTTTGGGCTGGGTTGTTCAAACCTGACTTAAGATTACTCGAGGTTAGTGCAAAATTCGAATGAAGAAAGCTTAAAAAGCAAATTTAGTTTTTAATTCCTTTTGTCTACAAATTGATGATTGGATGCTCTAAAAAGAATACAGAAAATTACACTAGAAAAATAATGCTTTTGAACAAACAAACCAGAAACTCGCATTAACATGGTTGACTATTCTTCTGAGTCTTTCTTAATGAATGTTTGTGTTTCAGTTGTTCATGGAAATAACCACCCTGTAAAATATTGTATTTTTCATAAGTTTGTGATATATTTGGGAAGAATGTACAGTTTGCATTGTAAATATACACCAGTGGAATAAAGTGATTACGATAAAACACAGATTTAGGCCACATACTACATTAAACAGTACTGTTTATAACTAAATAATCATGCTCAAAGTGCAACTAACAATGACAATTTTTTTTGCTAGATAAAAACTCCTTATTTGTTATTTGCACATCTCCCATAATACACCTCGGTTGCCCCCCAAAATTTTGCATTTAAGCATTGTCTTCAGTTTCTCTTGTGACCACTGTAATACTCGGGAGAAATGACAACAAAGGCGAGATGCAAACTTTTGGGGGGGGAGGCAAGATGTATGGGAGATGTGCAAATGGAAAATATGATTATAAGTGTGAAAACATTTTTGTTGTAGCATTTTTATTCTACAATTTCAAAGAGTGTCAAATTTCGTGTTCTTGCAGCCAATACCAAGCACTGCCAAGAATGTCATCAAGGGATAAGGATCTCTCTTTGCACCTTTCTTAAGGTGTAAGCTGGAAAAACTCCCAATGTTTTTGGCTTTAGTGATACAGCAAATCCCTAATAAGAGGCATTCGGCTTATTAAAATTTAGCAAAATGAACAAGAAAGTGAAGCACTGTCAGACTGGCTAATACCATTCATTGTTATAACGAATAGTCAGTTTCTACTTTAACCCTTGTACTCCTAATAGATGCCAAATGAATGTAACAAAAATATAAAATTATCCAAATAATTTCTTTCTGTAAAATGTAAAAGTTCAATACAAGAGTTAATCATTTGTATGATAACACTATAGGATTTCAAGCACAGAACAAAAAGTTTGTCAGGTAAAGAGTAATATTAATATTAATAATTTAATAACTTGCATAGTGCTATAGTATTAACAAAAATGTTTGCACCATAACTTCCAGGAGTGAAAGGTTTATTTATCAGGGTTTGACACCTATTTTCTTTTTTTCTTCTCTTTCTTTTTATCTGGCCTATGGTAAGCACTGCAGTTTATACAGTCTGTAAATGTTTAACCTATCCTTTTGGCAATCATAAACCAAATAAATAGATGACTGCATTAGTCTTGCAGCTGTTCAGAACCTCAAATTAAATTTTAATCGGACCCCTATATGTCGCAGCTCTTTTATTTTTGGGTGTTTTCAAAGTTTTCCCAACTAATCCAACCCATGAGGTCTTTGAGAGCTGCACGGAAGGGTGCCCGCTGACTGGTGCATTTGCGGGACTTGTCTTAATGCCTTGCTTTCACAGCACAAGCTGATTTATTGACCTAAAAAGCACGGAATTTTTCCAGTTTTATCTGACCAGTGCTGAAACCCTTTTTTGAAAAAATCAAAGAATTCAAGGACACATTTCCCATTTTCAAGGACTCCATTCAGTGCAAAAAAGAGCCTTTTTTAGTTCTTCCACAACATGAGCAATTTTATCATCTGAAGGTCTTTCAGTGTCTGCTCATATCAGGCACTTGAGAATGTGGGTTGGATAAATTTAGCACAGAAATTAAAGGACTTTCCAGCACCAACTGCAATTTTCAAGGACTCTCAAGGTGCGAGGGAACCCTGTATCTCGGCATTCACTGCAATTATAACAATACTGTAAAACCAATGACTCATTGCTGAGATGCTACATATTTTCTTCTGCTTCTGACTTCCCTGTCCTGAAGTGTTTTGATCTGGGCATCTTTTCTTTTAATTTCCTCTCGTGCAGTAAGGTATAAGCTTGAGATGTTCTTCTTCAGTATTAGGTTTTCATCTCTTAATTTCTGACTCTGAAAGATATAGGACACAATGATATTTTATTGTCATCATAGAACCATTCACACAGTCTAATGTTGCAAGACACATGTCTCTTAAGGCAAGGTACTGAGAAAAGTCCTGCGAATGCAACATCTTGTAGACCTAACCTCAGCTTTTAGTTCTTTAATTTTCTGCTGACTTTCTTCATAGAGCTTTTTCAACTAAGAATAAAGTAATTCATTGAATTAGAACAACAACAAAATCTCAAAGTGTCGGTAGTTTGACACCAGACCTTACAGTCACAATAATAATATTAATGTACCAAAAATAACTGTTACCTCAGGGTAAGTCATTTCTTGATTGAGGTCAACAGACAGGTCCCCATATAGATCAAAATCGAAAGAGTCTAAGAAAAGAAAACATTCATTAATTCAACTCTGATTATTCAGAGGCATTGTATTTTTTTTTTTGATCAGTAACACTATAGGGCCATTTTTTACAAGCAAAAATAAGACACGGCTTTCACAAGACACGCCCAAAATAAGACGTAAACTATCCTGTGTAAAAGGCACATTAAGATGCGACTTAGCTAAGACGTGTCTTAACGAAGAACAGGTGTAAGAAGGTCTGTTCTTAGATAAAACATGTCTTACTAAATTTCAGATGAAATGTGCTGTTTATACGCGATAGCTTGCATCTTATGTAACAAGTGTATTATTTTTCGTCGTATAATTGGCCCTATTATGTCAGAACAATTATACAAGGGCTGTCACTAAGATTTCAAGTTGCCATGTATATAATTTTATATGCAATTATTTGGTAGGGAAATGAACAGCTACGATATTCTTTTGTTTCCTATGAAAGTAGCTGGCGGTCATACTCCAAGTTACTGGCTGCAGACTAAAATCCCCAGCTTCCAGCCTTTAGTGACAGCCCTTTTAAGGTGTCTTCCTTATTTGAGTACACAGGGGGTGGTAGGAGGATACAATGACCACCCATCTAATGAGCCTGATATTCACAAATGAATACAAACCTTTCTCAAATCTGAGATAAAACTGAAGTATTCTGGATGCATAACACCTGCATTGGCAGTAAAACTGCACTTACTAGGGATTTTAATCTAAACTTTTTCTGCTAGTATTATTAATAGCTACACCCCCCATACGGACGAGGTAATACATTTGAACCTCTGCTTATGGCCACCTCTCTACAATGGCTACTTGTTTTCATCCTGGCAGATAAAAAATAGATACATTGACTCTTGTTTGAACCTCTCTACAACTGCCACTTTCTTTGGACCCCAAGGTGGCTTTTGAAGAGAGGTTGAACCATGTAGGAGGGGGGCATAAGGGGGGTACAAATACCTCAAAAGAGTACAGAATTATGTATAAACACTGCACAGTATAACATAGGAAAACCACATTGAAATTACCTGAAAGTTTCTGAAGACCGCAAATCACTTGGTTTTGTAAAACGACAATACCACAACTTAAAATAAAAATTCCCACAAAACCACTCCAAAAATTGAGCGAAGCTGCATCACCTCAAACCCTTACGCCCCCTAAGTATAGTTGACTATACCCCAAGAAAACAAGAACAAAGGTACAGACACAATAGCCCCCTAAGAAATAGCCAATTCTTTCTCATACACCTTAGAAATTCCAGTGATCAAAGGTTCCGACACAGCCACCCTACTCAGAAATGGCTTTCATAGCCGTCTCAGAAAATCTCATCTATGGGGGAGATGGATGTTAAATGGAATGAAATGAAGATCAAATGGCTTTCCCCCGAGGGGGGCGGGGTTTCCTAGTAATAAGCTAATGGGACTGTGGAGCCTGATGCGGTCGCATTTTCACAGCTAGATTGACTATAATGGGGATGCATTTTCATTAGAGTTACTAGAATGGGATCGCACATGAAAATTCAGGTAGGTAAAGATTTAAAAATGGGAAGATTTTTACTTCATTAAGTTTAAACAATGTGTCAATTCACTTTCAGGATGACCTAGTTAAAAGGCTTTATAAGGTGGATGCATAAACAGAAAAAGTTACCAAGTTGGGATCGCCAAAAATTACATTTTCCTAAAAGTAACTGAGATGGGGTCTATCTTTAGTCAGAGAATAGACTATAATGGGTAGGGGTTCTGAGATGCCAACGGCACATACCCAGCAAAAATTAACCCAAGTAACTCCCCGGGGGTTTTCCTCGGTCATTTTGCTCTATAAAGTTGTCTTGCAAGTGCAAGAGGTATAGACAAGAATAGAGGAATACAGAAATGGAGTATGCAGCGCAAGTAGACTACTTAAGTCTGTTTCGTATCTCTATGGTACCAGGAATGAAGCTCTCTGAGCTGTCAATCTATCCGCCCTCCTTTATAGGAAGGAGAAGAAGATGAGAAGTTCGATATTCGACTTTGGATGCCAAACGGGTAGAAAAATAGATTTTCATGTTTCGTTTGACTACAATGTATACTACCTTCGTCTTTAGGAAGAAAAGCTGAATTGCCTTTACTGTCCGTGGTGTCTGTTCCTTCGCGACCGTCATCATTCGCGGCCATTTTCCATTCAACGGCGAACAGAAAACGGCAGGCGTTGCAGAAAGGACGATCGAGTAAGCTTGGGCACCAAAACTCCTACCCAGATTACTTCTCCCGGCGCCGCCTGGATTCTGCTGCACTTTGGTCAGGGATTCAATGTCATTTAAAAATCAGATCCTCAATCATCAAGGAAGACTGAGCTTGCCGAGATGAAAAGGAAGGGGGCTCTTCTCGAGTTGCCTTCCAACCGGGGTATGGTTCATGCCACTTCCAATTTCAGTTTCGATTCCTTCCTCTCTCTCCATTCAGCTTCTCAACACTGAACATCATCGCGTCACGACAAAAAATCTTGCAGAATCCTCCCTGTTCTGTGGTTATTTATGAACCTTGGCTTTGAAATTTTTATAGACTACCGGATATGCACGGACATTACGAGCTTCTACGCTCAACGAGTAGCGAAAACCGTGATTTGAAGGCCGGAGAAGTAAACTTGAAGAGGCTAGGAGCCAATTTGCGATTCTCAAGTGACAGCGTTGCTGGCCCAAGCCTCTGGGCACGAACATCCTTTGGGGGAGATTTTATTCTGATCGCAGAATTCTCTGAGAATGAGGGGCCCAAACCCGTGGTAAGTCTCCCAGAAATACAACTAATTCGCTTCAAACCTCCTTCCTTTGAAAACAAGAAATTATTTCTTGTGTATTAATGGTTAATTTTACGATTAGATCGCGTGACTGTTATCTAGTAGGGTATTTATTTACAATCGTAAGTGTTGTTGATGTTGTAAATAAGAACAGTAGATTGTTTTGTTTGTTCAATAATAACATATTCACCCGCGGGGGAGGGGGGCGTTGTGCGACAATCGCAGACTAAAGTCTGGCAAGTAAACGAGGAAAACCTGGTTGTGGAATGCTTTAACAGAGTCCCTACCTGTAAAGTTTAAGTCATTGAAAAGTCTAGCTTAGGAATAGGGAATCTGTCAGAGCATTCTACAACAATGTTTACTTTGTTTACCTGCCAGTCTGCCGTGCAATCCGCGTTTGTCACCCTCGGGGGGGGGGGGGGACATTATAGACCCCATCTTAGTCACTTTGGGGAGTAATTTTACTAGTCAATCCAGTTGTGAAAATGTGACCCCATCCAGCCGCACATCCCCATTAGCCTCTTATAAGGAAGTAGCCCCCTCCCCGCCCCCGGATACTTCACTTAAACTTATAAATTAATTCTGTTAAGCAAACAATTAATTATTATGAAGAGTTATGCTGATCGAGGAAGTGTTGCAGATAACACCCCTAAAGGTCTGTAGAATTCTTCATGTCTTTAGAAATCCTGATTCAATAATAAAAAAATATTATTATATATTTTTTCATGCATAATATTTCTGAGTTCATAGCAGTCCATGCATAGCATGAATATCAGATGATTACTAACTCTGAGTCACTTTTACTCCCACAGTAACTACTGACTCGAAGTAGTCGTCTGATATTCAGGCTTGATGGTCCGTACATAGTACGTCTTCATGGATAATTCCCTTTTCCAAAACATATGCCTGTTCCCTATGTTCTTCATAGATCAGTATGTTGTTGATGCGTCAAACAGTATGCTTGTGTATTCACGTTGTGTTTTTCAGACTTTAATTTAGCTATTTTCCTGTTGCAGAATATACTTGATCTTCCACCCCAATAACTCAAATTCCTCCTCTAACTAGAACTGCTTTTCATTTCCCTTCAGAGTTTAAGTTACCGGGGTTAATCTACTGTATGTCATTCTTTTTTTTTGTCTGTTAATATTCCTAGATGACAATTCCAAAGAATGGTGGGGGACATTTTGACCTCAATGCTTTTGCTGTTCACGTGATGTCTGTGGATTATGCTCTAGCAAGGTATTAAAATGATGCAGCAAATTCATGATATAGTTGCCATTGTGATTTCTACTTTTCTATGACACTTAAATAACAATAATGGAAACTTTATCTGTGTTTTTGAACGTGCAATTGTAAATCTTGCTACATATAGGCAATTTACAAATGCTGCTTGAGATTGAATTATTCCCCCCAAAAAAGAGAAGAAAAGAAAATCAAAATTGCATGGAATTGGCTGATGCATAAGTTGATACAGTAGTCATTAAAGCAAAAAAATCACAGATTTTAATTATAAAGGCCAATAATTTAGCACTGCTGTATTTGTGAATATTGCCTTATAGTTCCTGTGTGGTAACCTTTGTTCACACCGTCAAGTCAAACAAAGTAATAATTATATTCATTGAAAACAATATTGGAACAACAGAATTCTGTGTTTTACTGGAAGTGGTTGAAAGTATAGGAATTGATTCTGTGGCAACAAGTCTTTTATGGTCTTTCATCAGTCTGCAAAAGTGTGGGTGTAACATCGTCAAAAATTATTGTTTCACACGTTTGAACTCAATCATGAACGAGCAGGAAAATCAAAGACAACTCTCCTAGAATTTAAATTCTGCCTGGTCTGAGCAAGAAAGCGTTGAGGAAGAAATAGCTGATATGTCCTTACCAGTGACAAATAATAAATTATAACTCATCCTCATCAGCCGTCAAGGTTTTGTGCAATTTGTACTTGACTTGTAAATGAAAATTATTCCTCGATCACCTCATGTATACCTGCCAACTCTCACGCCCTAGGCGTGAGTCTCACGCCTGCGGGTTGAAAACTTCGATCTCACGCCCGCTCACGCCTGCGGACCAATTTCTTACGCCTGATTGAAAAATGTGAGTTGTTGCCGTCTTGCTGGACACAATTTCTAAAAATATGTTAACTCAGACCCATGTAAGGAACGAAAACCATGTGTAAAATGAATAAATGACAATACCTTCCTCGCGATCTCTGATTTTGTGGATAAGCGTTTTCTCGATAACTTCGCCTTCAGCAGACTTTGGACGTCTTTGGAAGACTTCGGACTTCTTCGGGAATCTTCGGAAATGATCGTGTCGTTTTCAAAAATCCCAGCACTCCCAGGATAAAAATCTCACGCCTACATCTCAGAAAAAGTTGGCAGGTATACTCATGGGTTCTCAGTCATGAAGAGACGAAGGTGACAAAACCTGTCTAATTTGCACTGAAAGTCAGATATCTTGCTTGTAACCAATTGGTGCAGGGTTCCAAAGGCTCTTTTGTTTTTCGACTAATCAGACAAAAGTCCAGTTTCTGTACTATGGGCAGATGATGTGTAAAGTAAATGTATCAGGCATCCTTTTCCCCTCGTATCCAAAACAAAAGGGAAAAAGGATCACCTGGTCACAGGTTAATTTGGGGACTGTCAATTTGTGCTTATCGGGTGGAGGGGGATGCTTCCAATTATATTGGGGGGGTTTAATGCAAAAGAAAGGGTCTCCACAGGATTTTTACCAAATCTCCGGAGTTTTGCATAGATGTCTGAGTTACACTAGTCTTTCTTTCAGGGGTACTACCTTCTCCATTGTAGAAGATACACAGTTGCTTTTATCAGAGAAGAAGGAGGGCGTTTATGCTTATGTAAGTCAGTACGTGGTATTTGTAGTTTTTATACCACTATTTTGAGTAGTATTATAAAGGAAATAAAAGGAGATGTAAAGAATCAACCATAAGAGGACACAGAAAAAATCTGAGCCCCAGATGGGATTCGAACCCACCACCCTCCGTGTTCTAGATCGGATGCTCTAACCTCTGCGCTACTGAGGACTTGTTGGTTGGTTGGAGGCTCCTTCATGGGTGAGACATTTCTTGCTATTAATGTGATTTTGTGATACAGTTAAGCCTTAATGTGTTGCTTGTGATGGACTGTGTGACTGCGAGACGTGGTTCGCAAGTCCAACCCACAAAAAATGACCCTTGCTCACCAACGAGTCCTCAGTAGCTCAGAGGTAAGAGCATCCAATCTAGAACACGGAGGGTCGTGGGTTTGAATCCCATCTGGGGTTCATATTTTTTCTGTGTCCTCTTATGGTTGATTCTTTACATCTCCCTTTATTTCCTTTATAATATTAATATCAGTTGCATAGGTTGGTATTTTGAGTAGAGCACAAATTGGCAAAAAAACTTGCAAAATAATTCTCTTTAAAACTTTCTAAGAAGAGTTGTTTTGCACTTTTTTAAAGCTAAATGTTTTAAAACGTTGCTTCTTTTTAAGTACAAATTAGGGAACCAGAATTGCCAAATCTCCTTATCTGGCTGGCTTCAAAGTTGCAATTGGGTTCTAATGTGACTATGCTTGATTACTTGCAAAAGCCTGAGAAAGTTTTGAGCGGTAATGAAATGGAACTTGTAAAATGTTGTTTGCACTAAGGCCCAGTTTAGACATGGTACTTCACCTGAGGGAATCAAGTTCAAATTTAGGCTGATTCAAATTGATTAAGGTTAGCTTTATTGATTCAGTCGCTAATCTTTGTTCATGCGGAAGTGAATTCAGTAGGGAAAAACCCCATTGTAAGTTAACATTTGTGCAACTAATATTCAAATCATTGATATATACTAGTAGTAATCTCAGATTAGGAAGTACGATTAGGAAGTACGTTTAGGTTTGCTGTCAAATGTGACGTTTAAATATTTCCTAATAAATTGATGCTGCAAAACACTTCCTATATTTTAAAAAAAAAGAAACACAACAAAACAAAACGACTATGAGAAAAAAAAAGTCTCACCCAACAGGAGTCGAACCCGAGGCCTTCGATGTGTAAAGACAATGAATTATCCATTGCGCCACTCATCCATTGCTGAGACTGCATATCAAATTAATTGTATTTAACAATTTTGTACCCACAAGATAAAGTATTCAAGATGGCACAGAAAATGCAGACGTATGATGAAGTAAGTACCACAAAAGGTCACCCTTGAGTACCACAGGAATCCCAACTTTTTACCACAGGAATCCCAAGATTATGTGTTGTGTTCTCCTAATGTCGAACACAACTATGTGTAATTCAATTCTTACAACTTTGCCTTTTTACTGTAACTAACAGGTTCATCACTTCACACTGTATGACATCCATGCCCGTGGTTTTGTGAGGCCATATTGCATGTGCTATATTTCTAAGTGCAAAAGGTAAATGTAACAGCATTACAATGTGGAATACCGGTAACAATAATTATTTAAGTTTTGACAAAAGGAGAGGTATCTAGTCTCACCCCAGGAGAAAATTTGGTCAAGTAGTGAAAGGTACCATATGGTTAGAATCTTTTCACAAGTGCCCATCCCCCAAACATGTGGGGGGTGGGGGAAAAAACAAGAAAAGAGACCAAAAATATATTGCTATTGAAGAATCAGAGGCCATATAAAGCAAGAAAGAGAACCATTTATAATTGCGAGCTATTTTTTCAAAATAGCTCACATGTCAGTGGTATGTATGTATCTTTGTGGCTTTCTGGCTTTGTGTGTTTGTATGTGTGGTGCAGGGGCCAATAAGGTTGGAGGTACTGAGTTGATGCTAAGAACCAATGAGATTCTGTCCTAACTTTGTTTTGTCAACATGTTTTTTCTTTAAACAGAAAAATGTATTCTTTTCTTGATCGTCTCATGGATGAGTTTACCAAGGTATGAAAAACTGCATTCAGACTTTTAAGCTTACTGGCTATTAGCTGGTAAATCATTATGTCATGACGTGGGTGCGTCTGTAAGTAAGTTAGTAAGTAAGACCACGTCAAGGTTCTCTTAAGTTTTCCCCAAGTGTCTTTTTTTATTTATTTTGAAATACTTTGTTCAGAAAGATATGAAAGGCAATAGAAAAAGAAACTTATTGAAAAAAACAAAACACACCACAACAAGGTACGCAATGTTCCATGAATCTCCCGGAATACTTGGAGTTAGCAAAAGACCAATTATTGGCATAACAGAATACTCAATCCTGGCCCCAGTTGTTCAAAAGGTATCAGATAAATATCCATCAACTTGATAGTGCTATTGGTTTTCCTAATATTTATCCACTCGATAGTGATTTATCCGGTGGATGACGCTATCCATCGTTTGAACGTTAGGGGCCAGAAGTGTTCACTTAAGGATCTTTTCCACTTTTAGCTGGATTCACTGCAACGTGCCAGTAACCTGAAGCCAGGTCTAATGTGCTGGACCACTTTGTCCCTGAAAACACACGCACACAGTCAGTGTGTGACACACAAAAAAATATCTTTCAGAGTTACTGCATTTAAGGGACGGTTCATTATTTATGGGAATGACCGGGTCGGGAAAAAACCGAACGGGCTTTGAAAATTTTTCTTGCCGTGGCGACGGGCTTTTTGTTGTTTTCTTGAACAAAGAGACCGGGCTTTAAAAAAAATCAACATAAACTAAAACTGTGGTAGAAACGCGGCAGTCGTTTGATGAGAACAACACATGGAAACTGTATTCGTCGTTGAAAATTCGCCCGGTAAATTGTCGTACTTTCATATCAAATAAATATTGCTACAATATTTTTGGTAATGCAGGGATATACCCGCAAGAAAAAGCTCGCGCTTTGCGATTGAACACTCGAGAATTTTGACAGGCCACGGAATGACACAAATGTACTTTGTGAGCTGCTCTTTTATAGTTGCTTATATTCATAGCAATAAAAGGGGGTGGTAAGCCTACACAACTTTTACCTCATGCCAAAATGCTGTTTATTCCAATAAAATTGTTTTTATCTGCTGGATAGATTATGCTCTGGAAGGTTCTGCATTTTTACTGAGCAAATGTGATTTTAGCCACATGTTTCACACTGAGAGGTCATGATATACATATCGATTGACTGTAGTTATTGTTTTCTGGTCGGCAGGATTTGCCCTCTGATGCAAGCGTATTTTCTTTGACCTCTTTTGAAGCGTAAAGCTTTTTTATTACGGCTGAATAAGGGTTGAAATTTTCTCCAAAGTGCCTTCTGGATCTGAATAACTAAGCGATTTTCTTTAGTACGTGAGTGTAATATTTTTCTGCAATGCTGTATGACGCTGGGCCCCGCTCGTCCGTTTTCTTTGCAGAATGTTAAATTCTCACGGATAGTGACTTACAGATCCAAAATTATAAGAGTGAACTGCAGCTTAAACTGAAGCTACATAAACTTACTATGGAAAATTGAATTGTGACTCAGTAAACTCCAGCTTAGTGTTTTTCTAAAGATAGTGTGAGTCTTTTGACTGGAGCGCGTAGTTCCTCCCTTGGTAATAGCTTTGAATAAGCTTAACAGTCTTTAAACTGTTTTGTTGTTGCCACAGTTTGTAATCAGGCAAGACCATGGTTTCGGTTCTCCACACGAACCTCATCAGTTGCCGGGTTGGCTTTGTGCTTAGTTGCTTTTGCAAGAGCAACTTTAGTTGTACTTTGTTGTGGCGAGAACGGTACAGCCGTTCTATCTATTGAGCTTTGAACTTGAACATAAATACCCACGTGGTGGATCGAAGTTCTTGTTTTCCTATTGGCTTCTGAACGTAACCATTTACGGAGTGTGTATTTCGATCCTCTTGTGCTTCAAGCTAGAGGTGTGTTTTCTTGGATAGCATTTCGTGAAAATTTAAGCACTTTCTTTTATGGAAGAGTTCAAGGACTCTTGTAAATAGGTGCGCACAGAGTTTCCGTACACTCCCTCTAAAAACTGGACTGGATACGTTCCTTGTTAGGTGAGCATTGTTGAACTTTCTACTCTGTGCTTGGTTCTTATTAGTACCTGTGCCTGTCTCGCGAACGTGTTTAAAAACATGTTTGTGGAAACTTATTCCTTTAACAAAATGTCGAAAACTTTCAAGGAAAATGTTACTCCTCCACAAGAAGTGCTATCTGGAGAGGTTGGAAAACTCCAAACGCTTCTTGCAAGTCATTTAATACGAACGGTTATATAACCGTGTTCAAAGTAGCTTGCGTTGCCTGCGTGCAGACGTCTACAAAGGAAATAGGAGATGTCTGCAAGCAGGCAATAGCCTGTGTAGCATGGCGGTTATGCTTGGGCGCACTAAGCAATAAAGGCGGGCGAGGGCAGAGAAGCAGCGAGGAGACTGGGGCGGGAGTAACTTGAACTTTTATTTTTAGCAACTTTTATTTTTCTCGTGGCCTCGCCGCTCGTTCTCGCGCGCTTCGTGCAAATTTCGCGGCTTCGCCGCTCTTACACCCGGCTCGACAAAACTAACTGCCATGCTACGCAGGCTATGTTCAAAGATATATTTAGGACTTTTTCACTTATTTGGCAAACGATGAAATGCCTCAAGCGGGATGGCATTTGTTAACTTGCACTTTTCACAGATGTTAATAAATTATTGTTTGTAATCGCTGAACTCGTTTGATAGCCGTTTGCTGACTCGAACGGCGAACAGTTGTGTATTTGATCCGAACATGCACTAGTTGCTCTAGTCGTAAATAAACATTAGGGCCATTTATACGAGGAAAAATAAGACGCGTCTTACATAAGATGCCTCTTAAATAAGACGCGAACTGTACCATTTATACGAGCATGTCTTATCTAATAAGACGTGTCTTAGCTAAGCCGCGTCTTATTTTAGACGAAATGTGCCGTTTATACGGAAAGTTCGAGTCTTATTTAAGACGCGTCTTATGTAAGACGCGTCTTATTTTTCCTCGTATAAATGGCCCTAATGAATGATTTTCACAAGGTATTCAGTTCAATTTGAACAGGCTTTGAAAAATTTGACCCCAAATACTGAACGGGCTACGAAAAAACAAAATGCCATTTGGGCGGGCTTTAGAAAGAAAGAGGAAAGCTATTATTTTTTTCCCGACCCGGTCATCCTCATAAATAATGAACCGTCCCTAAACTTATCTAATGGTACCTTTGAGAGCCATTCTCTGGTGACTCACTAGTTCAAGGGTAGAAGACCACAGACTATTTGACTGTCTAACAATGATTCAAGAAGTCCTTCTCCTGGAGAGGTGTGGCTTGTTGCTCTTTAATACAGGTCTTTCATTTCTATGATCCATGAGGCATACTCTTGATTCTGACAGGGTCAATAACTTCTGCTACTAACACACTGTGCTTACCTCTTGGCCTCTAGTCCTCAAGGGAAACTGCTCTGTTGCAACTTACTGGACTGTCAAGGATACCCTTTTCCTCCCTCCTGACTGATAATCTGATAAATGCCTTCCTTTCCTCACTTTCCTCATGTCTCACAGTTCTTTCCTCTGGTGGCTATCCTTTTCCTGTGCTTGTGCAAAATAGTTTTGGTGTCTGGTGGTCGCCTGGCATTGAGCTCATCAGTATACACTTGTAATATTGCAAGGCCCTAACATGTAGTAAAATGGACCGAGTTCCATAAAAACGGCTTTTTGTAAAGGTAAAGCTTGAAAGCACACAGTAAATCAACACAGAATTGGCATTTGTTAATTATCTCCCAGGAAATAAGAAGTCACAAATATTCCTCAAGCTGGGTGAAAGGTGTGCCAAATTAGAGGCCATATCTTAAGAAGAGCTGGGATTTTGGTTTGGATATAACACAGCTGTGTTTCAAATAAATAATGATTCTGTGATAGCTTATCCAGCTATTGGTTCTTCATATACCTTATACTTTATCCTTACTGGAACTTGTAGATGCTTGTTTTTGAGGAGAGGGGAAAACTGACAGAAGTACCCTGAGAAAACCTTCCACAGCTAAAACCAACATCAAACTCAACCATGTGACATCACCCCCAGGGTTGGAAGCTGGGCTGCACTGTAGCTAACTGCTTTGCAGATCTGATGTGTTTCACCATGAAATTTTTTTTCTTTAGGTGTCAAGGCTATTTCGACATGGAAACAGAATAACATTTATAAGAGATCTTGAGCTGCGTTTGGCTGAAGTATTGGCTATGAAAGGTTTGTGCTTGTGTACAGTGTACATGCATTTTTGATGTTCACTCCTATTAAAAGTAATTGGACAATTTAAATAATCCTTCGGCTTTAAATGTTTGTTAGAAAAAATGAACCTCAAAACCCCCTTCCCCTAGTCTTGGTTGTATTGCAGCTTATTTCTATGTCTGTCTGGAGTATGGCGTTTTTCTTGTATGTGAAGGTTAGGGTAGACTGGCATCCCATCCCCGAGTTGCTTCTTTCTCATGCCCTTCGTTTTTCTCACATCGGCGAGCGCGAAACGCGAGTGACTGGTGACGAAGCGCAAGGGACCATGGGAAAGAGAAAGAAAAGGCGCGAAGCTAAGCGCGAAGCCCGTTTTCTCCTTCCCGCCTTCTTTTGCACGCAAATGTTCATCGAGAGAGAAAGAGAGACGTCTGGGTACGAGACAGCTCCCGGAGGGAGTAACAATACCTCTAGATGCTTCATGTTAGCCCCTTGACTTATTCATATACAGGCGTTACCTATCCTTTTTCTTGTACGTGCAGGTGGGGTTGGAATGCAATCAGATACCTTTAGTTAAGCTTCTTTTTGAGGAGTCCATAATTTGACAGATCAAATTTTTTCATGTTTTTAATCAGTGGAAAGCTCCAATTGTGAAAGGCCTTGTGACCAGAGATCCGAGGTATTTACACTTTTAATTGCAACATGTAAATTATATTTGTACACGATTATTAGCACTGGATTATACTATATTCAAATTCATATCATTAACATCCATAACATTTTTGCCATATCACAACAAGTCCACTTCGGGGCAGCGGAACCCCATAGCTAATAGGAAATGGAAACCTATTGATCCGAGAAAATTTGGTTATGGCGTGAGCGTACGCCCAAACGACCGTCCGTACAGACTCTGAGGGTACGTGCAGCACCTAGAAATTTGTTTGCCCACAGACTACTTGCCTGCAACTAAAGCGTTTATCATTTCAGTTAACTAAAGTTTTAAAATTATCGTGTTCTTGTACTGCCGCCACAAAATGAAACACAACTGTTGTCAGGGTTGTTTTTCTGTTTTTCAAAACTGAATTGTTTATTTGGTTTTGTGTCGAGGAAATTGTCGCAAAGGGATTCATCGATGGCTGCGTTTTTGACAAATTGATGCAGGCTCCTTACGACGGACTGAAAGAAAAATCGATGAATAGTTTATGAAATTATGATATTTAAAATGATCTTTTTGGACAGTTATGACAGTAAGGCAGTAACTATAATTTATGTTTAATTTTCTTAGGACACGGAAAAGAGCAATTTAAGTGAAGATTATGACTACATCGTCAAGGAGACAAGGAAGTTGATAGAAGTACTCAAACCCCACGTGGTAAGGGTGAATGGAAGTGACGAGAGGACACACCTAGAGGCAACCAGTCGTCTATAACATGATCAAGCTATCAGTTAACCCTTTCACTGCCAGAGTGCTTGATGGAGATTCTATGGTGACTCTAACTTTTGAGTCTGTGGATGAAATCCTACGATGTGACCATTCAATTGAAAGCTCTCTGCCTGTACTTTCACACAATGCTATTTGTTTTAAAAAATTTCACAAGGTGAAATGTGGACATTTGGTTGAAATTTGCTTTTGATTAAATTTGGCAGTGAAAGGGTTAAGGAAACAAAATGGACTGGTTTGTTAGCTAGGATCCGCGCCCTTTTTCTAAAAAAATTGTGATTGCAGTATTTGATTTCGGACCTGAAAAGCACGCTCTCCATTATACCAGGCATGATACATGGACGGACAGCCAAGAAGAGGGACAACAACTTAACATGGCCACACAGTGTGTCTTCTGCGAAATGACAACTTGGCGGAGGGGGGGGCGGTAAACACTTCAGACTAAGCGAGGGATTTTGCAGGTTTTGCCCTTGGTCGAATGTAGTTTTTGTTAACTTCTAAGTGTCCAGACTGTGCTACCACACCTTTCAACCACTGTGTTGTTATAACTATTTCTTTTAGTTCAAGCATGATAAGTCATTTTTGTTTGCTTGTATTGTATAAACGCGATTCCACTCTTCATAAGACTTAAGCGACCACCCAAAATGCGAAGACTCTGTTTTCGCTCGCGGGATGTAGCCTGAGACAGGCTCTCAGATAGTAAGATGTAATAAGATGCGGCGATCTGGGGAAGAGGGCCACGCCCTCTCTTTCTCTTTCCCGTTTTTCGCATCTTTTTTACTGCACGACTACACCATCTTTGAGCCTGGAACAGGCTACTTACGGGACGTAGTCGCGTACGAGAGTCAACCCACAGGAAGTGACCTCGCAGAAGAGTTCCAGAGACATCTACTTTCTGAATGAGAATTCATTGTATTCAATTTCTGGGTTATGGTATGTGTATTTCCATATTGTCACTAAAAGTTCTTCCTATGCTTTGTTTATCGCGGTGCAAAACGATCAACCCAATAGATCTTTTTCACGCACGTGATCAGGTGGCTTTGCAAATTCCGCGGAACAAAAGAAAGTTTCTACGTGAGAAAATCTTACAATAACCACAGGATTTTTTTGGGTTTACCCGCATGGCCGTCGTTTCATTGTTTTACACCCTAATATGGCCGCCGTGAAGTAATGCGAAAACGATCTTATAAAGCGGTCGCGGTTGCTTACGAGAGATGGTTGCCTATGAGAAGTTCCAACTGTTTGTCATTGACTGAAAAAAATTTGGCATTTTTGGCCAAGTGGTGGCCTGTAGGAGGCGGTCGCAAATGGAGGTTAGAATGTATTATTATGGCCGGCTGAAGGGACAAGATAAGAATTTGATTATAATTTGATTTAATTCGATTTATTTAATCAATTAATTGTTTTCTGTGATTACCAGCATGACTCCAAGATTGTGCAGGAGTTTAAAAGACTTGAAAACCTGGCTGAAGGGAGGAGTCGCAGTTGCACTGAT
Source organism: Porites lobata (assembly GCA_942486035.1). Taxonomy (NCBI): domain Eukaryota; kingdom Metazoa; phylum Cnidaria; class Anthozoa; order Scleractinia; family Poritidae; genus Porites; species Porites lobata. The sequence continues at coordinate 3,119,532 of CALNXK010000001.1, read as the reverse complement.
ACAACAGTCTACTCACTTATAAAACGCGGGAAAAGCTGTCTCAAATCACCTTTACAACCTCCTTTACGCAGAGGTAATCAATTCATATGTGGTATCATAGTTAATAGATTGGAATGGTTATGAAACCCGTCAGACGCCTTTGCTATATGTTTTTGTGGACTTGAAGGTGCACAAAGTTCAATAGCGTTCCTAGCATTTTGATCTTATTGACCAATAAAAACGCCACAATTTGCCAACAGAAAACAAGGGATTGTGCACCTTCACGGAGCTTCCAACAAACTGCCACACCGTTTTTTTTATATTTGATGTTTGTTGTTTTTCAAAACCAATCTCCTCAAATAACTATGGTGGCATTTTTGGTCCATCAAAATACTTTGTAGCAAATTCTGTTGTTCTTTCTTATTAGCAGTAGGTTCGGTACATGTGAAGTTTGACGTTGCAACATTCCTTAGTAATTTTAAATTCGTTTAATTTGCAGCTGTTTCACTGCCTGATCTAAAAAACCTGAGTGCAAACAGACAAGTGCATTCAACGTTTAACGTAAGTACCTTCGGAAATGATTTTTAGAAACGTTTAACAGTTCTTTAGAAAGGATTCGTAAAATATTTAGCCATTATTTAATCAAGCTGAATATCGTCTGAAAAATTATGGAGATCGAGGAGCGTGTTATCCGCCGAGGCCGATTAGGCCGACGAGGATAACACCCTCCGAAATCTCCATAATTCTTCATATGATACGAAAGCCGAATTCAATAATTGCTTTATTATTCATTCAAAATAATTCCTAGTTTAAAAACAAGCTAAAGCATGCTTACTTCCCGGAATGTTAAGTTCATCTTGAATTGTTTTTTTATCCGCAAGTTTAGGAGATGAAGGGTTGTTCAGTGCTGCAAATATTCTCCAAATAGCAGATGTCGTCCGTCAAGTTGCCCTCTTACTTTTCTTGTTATGTTTTGAGTCAATAGTTCGCCTGTTTCTTCCTCGTGAAACGAGTGAAGTGTTCCGCCATTTTGTACTTACTACCGAAACGACTCAGTCTCGTCCCCAGGTCTCCTCGATTAACTGTTCAAAAATCTAGCAAGTTTGCTGCACACTTGACGTCATTTTTCACATATCGCAAAATTCTTCCAAATATGGTCGGCAGTATCTGGTTATGATAAATTATGCCTAGAATTTTAGCCAATCAGAAACGGAGAAATATTTTGAATGAAAAATAATAGTAATTATGGGGAATTTGTGGAAGGTCATGGGGTCAATTATGCGATTTCTCTGGATAAGATTTCGCCAGGATAATGAACAATTTCTGTCTTTAAATTCACAAAGTCTTCAGAATAAAATTCCAGGGACTTAGTATCAGGTTTTCAAAGGAAAAAAGCCTCGAATTAGTATTTTCCTATGTTTTCTCTAATTTTCATTGTTAATATTATTGTCTTCGAGAATACCGTAAAATTCCGAAAATAAGCCCCTCCAAATATAAGCCCCCCAAATCGGTAACGCAAAAAGCCTTCCGTTAAATAGCCCTTCCGAATATATGCCCCCCATGGGCTTGTACTCGGAAAATTGCCCTCAAACACAAAGTAGAACAAAGCAAAAACGGGAAATTCACTTCCAACTATAAGGCTAGCCCAATCGATTTTGAAACGCAAATTTCCCCCTTAAAAAGGGCCTTTGAAAACTATAAGCCCCGGGGCTTATTTTCGGAATTTTACGGTACGTCATTAGATGCGATATTAGATCATTAAGCCATTTCCGAGTTCCACAAACTGTCACTTTCAAAACGAGGCTAAGTGCAAACATTTTGTTGTGAAAATGAGTTTCATTTGCGTGAGAATAAAAACTAATTTTCAGATCAATAGCTTCGCACTTTACCTCGCTTGGAAAAAAACTTGAGGAAACTTGGGGCCTGTTTACATGGAGGTGGGGGACCCCAGGTAGGTGAGGTAACCCGCTTAGGTGGGGTAACCCGCCAGGCCATCACGTTTACATGATAGGTGGAGTGACCCGCCAAATGTTACCTCACCTACCTGTGGTCCCCCACCTCCATGTAAACAGGCCCTTGGAAATGGTCTATTTATTACACAACATCACACCTCCATATCGTATCAAAATTAAAGCCCTGCTTTAAGGATTTGTGATGTGTCATAACATTAGAGAGGTTAAGCTTCACGTTTACGACAAACAGCAAACGCGAATTTGTACCACGTGACCAAGTTTCCTCTTTACTTGTCGTTTACTGTTCATTATTTCTACATGTAAATTAGTAGTTTCCCGCAATTTTTTACCCGTAAGAATTGTTTTAAACCGTTTTTATCTGCTCATTTTCTATTTTGAAAAATTTTCAACTTGAATCTGACGTTTGCCGTATACGTGAAGCTTAAACTGTCTATTATAGACCTCTCTAACTTTGTAAATTGGCTGCTCACATGATACTCTTCTCCCATTAATGTCCAGCATCAAACCGTGATTAATTATCACACGAAAATATTTGTATGCTTTTCAGATGACGCCCAAGTCCTGTTTGCCCTCTTACCTTAACAGTATTAAACACCTAAGGTAGGAAATAAAACCTATATCCAGTAACTTAGGCAATAAAACTCATATCATCAGTGAAATGTTTCGTTGCTATAAGTCCGCGATGCTGAATTATTACAAAAAGTACATGCACTAATTGTAAAAAACGTAGCAAGCGTATTGGATTTATAAGTACTTTCTCATTTCTAGGAAAATCGTTGATGTAGACCAATAGTGTGTACGCCTTTCATTTCCGAGTTTCAAAAACTGTCACTTTTAAAACAAGGCTAAGTGCAAAAACCTTTGTAGTGTGAAAATGGCTTTCATTTTCACGAGAAAAAACAATTATTTTCATATCAATGGCTTTGCACTTAGCCTCGCTTTGAAACAGAGACTACAGGTACTCGAAAATGGCTAAAGGAGGCCGGGTGCTCATGGTTTCATTGAAAATCAGTTTTTAGCGACAGGCAAATTGACACACGAATCCGGATATTTTTGTAACCGCACATTTTTTTCACACGAATCGTCCTTCCGGTGGCATGAAACCACTGAATCCGCTCACCAAACAGCATCTTTCTAAGGGCCTGTATACATGGAGATTGGGGACCCCAGATAGGTGTGGTAACATGAGGCGGGTTACCCCACTTATCATGTAAACATGATCAAATAGACCTAATGCAAAAATGGCTGCTGGATTAATATTCTTTGGTTTAAATTAAAATTAGCCTTGCTAGCCTCGTTCTTCAGGACAAAATTTTAAAGAATACATCATCTCAAGCGAGGCTAGTCAGGCTAATTTTAGTTTAAACAAAAGACTATTAATCCAGCAGCCATTTTTGCATTGGGTCCATTAAGATGAGAGATTATATGGACAGGCGGGTTACCCCACCTACCTGGGGCCCTCCACATCCATGTAAACAGGCCCTACGACCCCTCTCCAGAGTGGTTTAAGGCCCTGTCTACCCGAATCCGGATAACGGAATATGCAGTATCAAAACTGGTGTCCCGGATTCGTGAGGACAAGGCCTTCTCACATGAATAGTTTTGCACCTAGCCTCGCTTTTATAAAGAGGCTGAAAAATAACTCGGAAATGGACTATTTATGAATAAAACCAGCAAATCAAAGCAAACACAGTATTCTTCCAACATTGACTTCAGTTTAAGACAATTTTATGAGTTGTTTTGTTCAGGCTACGGATGTTGTTTTTGTCATGATGTAATGACTTTGGATGCAAATATCAACATTTCGAGTGCTTTCAAAAGTTTTATTCTCAATAGGCCTTTTGCGTTAGTTGATCACGTGATCACGTGAAGAAAGCAGTTTGCTTTTGAAAATTTTGTGAGCAGGAACTGAAAGAGCATATCAAAATTAGATAACCGTTAAATTTCCAGCCTTATATTTCAAAAGTAGCGATATGCAACGGTCACCGAAAATTAGAACGATTTGTGCGGGAAAAACAACTTTTGCCACCCAGTCACGCTTGAGTGGTTTTCCATACAAATCCTTGAAGATATCGAAATTTTCAAACTGTCGTAAAATATTTCTTTCCGCATAATGGGGCTCAAGTCTCCTTTTTATTCATAACAGGCAATTTGAGCTTTTAAATGCGTAAGGGAAAGATTTAACAAAAGTTAAAAAATTTCAAAATTTACAAGGAATTGATATGAAAAACCACCAAGCTTGACTGGGTGGCAGGAGTTTTTTTTTCTCATAAAAGTCCTAATTTTCGGCGGCGGTTGTAATCGCTACTTACCAGATATACGGCTTAAAATTTTCATGTTGCTAAATTTTGATATGCTCTTTCAGTTCCTGCTAACATGATTTTCGAAAGGCGAACTATTTTCATGTTTACTGAAAGTTGATCATGTGACCAACTATTGCAAAAGACCTGTTGATGTCTGTTCCTACTAGATCATAACACAGACGATAATTATTTAATATTTACTTTTTATGGCAAATTGGGCAGCTCTGATTTTGTTTAGTTTTGGTATTCAGACATCTGCACGAGCTGTGTGAGTGGGGAGCTAAAGAAGGACTCAATAGATTACGCACCATATTGAAGGTATTCAAGTCGTGAAACGTATTTTTTATCGTGGTTCCTTCTTTTCCTTACATATTAACAATTCCGTCACATGTTCGGAATAATCTCCGAGCGTTTCTAAAACTGCGCGCCTTGTTTGAGAAAACGGAAAAAATTCTCGTGACCTCATTCGTGAGTATCTACTTTTATAGATCATAGGCAACGACCAATCACATTGCGCATAGCATTTGGTGCATTATTTAAGTCTTAACAGACACAGGAAACGTCCAACCACAGCGCGCATAGTATTCAAGTAACTTGTATAAAAGAAAATATTGCAGGGAGATTCATTCGAAAGCCTGGAAACAGCGGCTATATTCTGTTTTGAAAACGATAATTTCCAAAACCAGTTATTTTGGTTGTTCACCATGTTTTCTTCTTCTTTTTTTTTTCATATGTGAACTGAAAGTACTACAGCAGAGAAACAGCAGCACTTTTAATAGAGCAAACAGAGACAAGTCATCTTGGTGAGATTAAACTTTCTATTTAGCAGTCACTCCTAACTATGCTCTCACACACGCTGCTAGTTTTAGGAAATTTAAACTTTTTGTCAAACTGTTCAACTGTGGCTCAACCCAGCTAAATGGTTGGTGAGTCGGGTTATAGTTTTTCTTAACTCTCTGGTGATTGCTAAACGCTTTCAAAAGTTTGTTTCTTCTAAATGGTGATTGGGAATACTCCAGCTCGTGTCCAATAACTGGGCCGTTATTATTTCTAAGGTCAACGCAATTTGAAAACTGGACACAATGACATTCAACTATATTTGTACTTTATTTCAGACCATTTTCCTTCGCTTCTGACAATTGGTCGGAGTGTAGTTTGTAATGTCCTTCACAAGACCGACTTGTAAGTTCATTTAATACATATACAGTCATAGTCTGTTTTGAAAGATAGATTTATGAGCCTACCTTTGTTATCGCAGCCCCAACAACCTAACTCATATGCCTTGGTAGTAACCGTGCTTACATTGTGAACGGCTCCTCCTAAAATGTTAGTCAGTTAGCTTCAATTAGTACAGCATTTAATGGAGCCGGAACCAGTTGTGGAATTACACACTTTTTAGGCATCCTACTAACGAGTAGTTTCTTCTTTTAGACACTTCCGGCAACTACAATTTGCCGGTTGTGCCCTTTGATTTGCCAGCCATAACTTTAGCCCTTTTTAGCTAGTAGTTAAAAAAAAGAATTTCAGTCAAAAAACAGTTTTCAATGGCTCCGAATGCGGTAACACCAAAATCAGCTACTCTGACAAACACAACAGACCAATGAACCTTTTAACAAATGAGCCAATCAGAATGAGATGCGAATAGAAAACTTGTGCAATCAGCTCACCAATTGTTTTATTCCTGATTGCTTGAGACAGTGGCGGAAATATTTTAGCTAATTACGAATTGAGCAAATAAAAACCAAGGCAATCGCTCCACACATGTCCAATATACACAAACGGATACGATTCGTCAAACCGATGGTCCAATGGTACGGTTGGTACCAATAGAAAAGGATGTCATTCCAATGGTTCTGTTGGTGAATATGCATCTCATTAAGGGGACTTAGATTATTTCCTCATGTGATCTGGCTGGGTACAGGGCAATTCCAATGGTCCATTGGTACCAATGGTACGATTGGTACCAATGGAAAAGCACCCTATTCCAATGGTTCTATCGGTGAATATGCCTCTCATTAAGGGGACTTAGATTATTTCCTCATGTGGTCTGGCTGGGTACAGGGCAATTCCAATGGTCCATTGGTACCAATGGAAAAGCACCCTGTTCCAATGGTTCTATTGGTGAATATGCATCTCATTAATAAGACTTAGATTATTTTCTCATGTGGTCTAGCTGGGTACAGGGCAATTCCAATGGTCCATTGGTACCAATATTCCAGTGGTTCTATTGGTGCAAAACAAGTTCGCTTTTACACCAAGTAAAAACGCGCTAATAATTATTATGAATATTCCCCGTTCTATAAGCCAACCAAGCAATGACAAGTTTGCTTTTACACCAAGTAAAAGCGCGCTATAATTCTTATGAATATTCCGCGTTCTATAAGCCAATCGCGCAAAACAAATTCGCTTTTACACCAAGTAAAAACGCGCTAATAATTCTTATGAATATTCCTCGTTCTATAAGCCAACCACGCAAAACAAGTTGCCTTTTGCACCAAGTAAAAACGCGCTAATAATCATTATGAATATTCCTCGTTCTATAAGCTAACCACGCAAAACAAGTTCGCTGTTACACCAAGTAAAAACGTTCCATAATTCTTATGAATATTCCTCGTTCTATAGGCCAACCACGCCAAAACAAGTTCGCTTTCACACAAAGGAGAAACGCGCTAATAGATACAAAGCGAGGGCGACCTATATATCTAGCGCTAATAATATCTCAAGGTGCTGCGAGTATAACAAACATCGTACGAACTTTAAAATTGAAAGGTAACGCGTCACTGTCGTGTTCGTTCTGTTTATTGTGATTCACGAGCAAACAACAACATGACATATGAATGTCTTCTTTCCTGTACGCAAGCACTATTTTTTGGTAATTCCTATTTGTTTAAAAGAACCCGAAACAACGCGGAAAGGTGCGAAACTAGCAAAGTGGTATTGAAGCAACAGGTTTTAACAAGTGTACTTAACTCACTGTGAAATTAACTTCTAAAATTACTTAGCGCAATGTCATTATCTACATGGAAGTGTTTAAACCAAAACAAGTTTTCAATGAAGGGTGGTTATATCATGTTGTTGGTTATGACTTTGTATTGTATTTGGTGGCTCCTAAAAGAGCCGTTTTATATTCAAGTGACTGAAGAAAATAATCTAAGTCCCCTTAATGAGATGCATATTCACCAATAGAACCATTGGAATAGGGTGCTTTTCTATTGGTACTAATCGTACCATTGGTACCAATGGACCATTGGAATTGCCCTGTACCCAGCCAGACCACATGAGAAAATAATCAAAGTCCCCTTAATGAGATGCATATTCACGAATAGAACCATTGGAATAGAGTGCTTTTCCATTGGTACCAATCGTACCATTGGTACCAATGGACCATTGGAATTGCCCTGTACCCAGCCAGACCACATGAAAAAATAATCTAAATCCCCTTAATGAGATGCATATTCACCAATAGAACCATTGGAATAGGGTGCTTTTCTATTGGTACTAATCGTACCATTGGTACCAATGGACCATTGGAATTGCCCTGTACCCAGCCAGACCACATGAGAAAATAATCAAAGTCCCCTTAATGAGATGCATATTCACGAATAGAACCATTGGAATAGAGTGCTTTTCCATTGGTACCAATCATACCATTGGTACCAATGGACCATTGGAATTGCCCTGTACCCAGCCAGACCACATGAAAAAATAATCTAAATCCCCTTAATGAGATGCATATTCACCAATAGAACCATTGGAATAGGGTGCTTTTCTATTGGTACTAATCGTACCATTGGTACCAATGGACCATTGGAATTGCCTTGTACCCAGCCAGACTACATGAGAAACTAATCTAAGTCCCCTTAATGAGAGGCATATTCACCAATAGAACCATTGGAATACTGTGCTTTTCTTTTGGTACCAATCGTACCATTGGTACCAATGGACCATTGGAATTGCCCTGTACCCAGCCAGACCACATGAAAAAATACTCTAAGTCCCCTTAATGAGATGCATATTCACCAACAGAACCAATTGAATAGGGTACTTTTCCATTGGCACCAATCGTACCATTGGTACCAATGGAGACCCTTCTTATCGCCACTAACACCAATGGAGTCTATTTGTGAGTATTGGACAACCCTCGCCGAAGGAGGTCGCATGGCCGAGGGGTCAGCGCGATGGACATGTAATTCCAAAGTCTAGTTGAATGTCAGTTACCTGTTGCACTATCGTGATGGATTTGTATCTCGAAATCCCCAAATTAGCACAGTTGTTATACGTGCAAAAACCCCTTCCAAGGAAAGAGTAATTCAAAAAGTACCTACTTATTTTGCTCATTCTACTTTCTACACAGAATTGATAACCACTCTATGTGCTTATTATGTTGTGTCGATTTGCTTTTCATTTTTGTGAGCAGAAAATGCATCAGCAAAAATTGGCCAAAAAAGTCTTGCCAAGATCCTCCAGCGGACGGATGTTTCACAAGAAAATCATCTGTATGTAGAGGTTTATTAGCGTAGCGCTTTTTATATAAAAACGAAGTTAATTGTCCTGGCTAGTTACAACAGTAGGAGAAAGTTAAATTAGCCTGTGAGAACTCGAGCTAAAAGGCGTGAAATCTCGCCCAAGTGTGGGAGCACTCGTTTGAAAGCAACGACTGTTTTTTTTTTTTTTTTTACCTTCAGTGACCATTGGACTATAAGGAAGTAGCACAAGATATTCGGCTTATGAAAACCAAAGCGATGAAGAACTAAAGATACCAGAAATCATCCGTAGCTGAGACGTTTTTTGTTCAAATGCGTTTCATTTTTTGTTAAATGAACAGGGTTCTTTTCAATAAAGTAGCCTGGAATCTTTAAGAAACCCCTGTTTCCATTGGCCTTTAAAAACACATACACGTTCGCTCCCGGTTATGAGTGTTCTTTGGTTATTCATCTATTGTTTCATAAGCAAAACCCCCCTCGTTCCGAGATGTCCTTGGCACCCCTTAAATTTTGTAAGTGTTCTCGAAACCTTCTACTCGTGTCACCTACCAGGCGTGAAAAAAGGCTTCATCAAAGGGTAAGCGCTCAGCCTTCTAAGGACTAATTCCTCGCAGATCACATTTGAGAGGAATATCAGAAATTTTCACAACCGCCTGTTAGAAAGAGGCTACTCTGCCGTTATTTCAAGAAAGTACCTTTCTGAGGTAAAATTTGGCGACAGGAAAACAGCCCTACAAGAGAGAAACAAATCCGCAAGCAAAAAACTTCTACCTTTTGTTACACAATACCACCCGGCTTTACCTAGCCTGAAGAGAATACTTATGGGGAAATGGCACCTTATACAAAACCAGCAACGACTAAGAGAAATCTTTAAGGAGCCTCCACTCATATCTTCTCGCAAGGGAAAATCTCTTAAGGACCTATTAGTTAGAGCGAAGTTCTGAAGGTTATACTGCTTCTAATACGACTTAATGCAGGAGTCGTGTGATGCCCGTCGCTTATTTTTAACCATGTCCCTTCTGAGGCCTATATGGACTTAGTTCACCGTAAGTTTCTCCTGCATCGAAGGTTACAGCGTCCAATCGATATTTGGAATGCCGTGCGTTAGAATGCTGTCTCCTTGAGTTGGTTGCTGTTTTTCCTAAATTTAAAGTTTGTGTGTATTTCAGAATACCAGCTTGTACAGTTTGGAATCGTTCCAGTCTTGTTTGGAGGAAGAAATGGTGGGATCTTTTAGATCAACTGATGGTATTATCTCACCATTTTCTCCATCGTAAGTTGCTCAGCCAACAAACTTGGAGGTTTCATGCATCGTGTGTGAAGTGCACAAAAGTTTACCCGCTTGAGGATTTATTTAGATTTGTTTTTATTTGCGAACCCAAATGCTCCAAGAATAAATACCTTTTAGACATATAAACGTCTGTTATCGTCGTAAGAAAAAAGTAATAACGCTGTCTGGTGAAGCACACTTGAGAGATTTCCAAGAGCTTTAATCAACCAAGTTGTCCTCATCAACTAAGATAAGTTCTGCTGAGATTTGAAAAAATTCTCATTTCTTTACAAAGAATACTACAGGCATTTGAAGATAGAGAAATAAAAAAATGAACAAAGAAAAAACTTCTGTAATATTGATGCTGGAGTAGTCCAAAACTGTGTAAGTGAGGTAAGAAAAAAGGTTTCGTTGTGACTTCTCGCCAATTAAGAAAGTGAGGGAAAGTAAAAGTGGCTCTTACTTGCTAGTTTGGCAAAGGGGGAACACTTACGTAGGGTAGGTAACTTCACTTGGCCCACGTTTCATATGTTACTGAGGTTTAGACTTGGCAAGGCTTTGTCCTTGATAGTTAAATTTTGTTTCTCTGTACATCTTATTGCTCTCTTCGAAGTGCCATGGCTAACTGAACTGTCTCTTGTTAGATCGTCATTCCATGCTGACCTGCAAGGAGGTGATAAACTCGAATCCTCAAGTTATGGCAGCTCTGATGATTCCAGAACAGAAAACAGCGATGTCATGTCGGTTCATTCAGATTCGTCGGTTGCTACTGCAAGAGAGAGGCTATTGTCGACGGAATACACCTTAGTTGGTGAAGATGCTCCGTCCGAGGGAACCCATCCGCGCTTACGAAGAATACGAAGTACAGTCTCGGAAGAGAAAACTGAAATGCCTCATAGTCCACCGAGTGGCTTAAGTCGTAGTTTAGGAAGTATTAATACAACTTTCTCTGACGCTGGAAGCTTGCGATTTCAGCGCACACATAATGAAACTGTTCCGCACATTCCTATTGTGCGGAACAACATTTCAATTAAAATGACTTCACCAAAGGGAGATAAAGTCCCTGTACCAGCGGGGTGGAAGCTTCCCCCAGGAGTATGAATAGTAGAAACAATTTATCAGTTAGAAATGCGTTCATACGATCCAAAAGTGACGGAAGTTCCGGCAGTTCGTCACCATCAAGAGAAGAGAAGCTGTCTCCAAAACGTCTACCTTACAGTGCTAGGTAAGACGTGTTACAGTTGCTAGACACTTTTCGCATGTTCTCTTATTTAGTTAATCTGAAGTTACAGCAGACCCTCAAACCCAGTTTGAACTGATCTTGTTTCAATACGTGGTATGAAATCGATTTACCGCTTTCGGACTTGCCTGATGGGGAAAGGATCAAATAGGACTTGAAAGTCGCATGTGGGATACCCATCTAACCCATCTAATGCTTAACAGGATTGAAACAGACCGCATTGGCCAAAAAGGGTGCTGCACATCCAGAGTTTTTTGATTGAGCTCGCTAGAAGCATTAACACGCAACGATTTCCTTGAAAAACTGAGGATTAAATGGAAATCCCAAGATGAACTCAATGACCGCGGGTAGTCATAGAGAGGCTTCGTAGTATACCATCCTTTCTTATGACTTCATGCCAGGGTTATACTGCTTCTTATGAAATGAATCTCGCGCTTAAGATTTCTTGTGTTTGGATTGATTTAGGGGCTCACACTTGCAGTCTTTACCTTAACATAATTGCTTCAAGAGTTTTGGCTATTCATTAAGTTGAATATATTCTGCTGAAAAATTACTAATAATTTTATTAGTTCACTAAAGCTTTTGATTGTTGCGAAAATCGATATGGCAGTGTATGGTTTGGCAAGGTTTAGCGAAAACTGTGATCATTTGTATTGCATAATACCATATGTGATTTATCCTAGACCAGAAAGGGTTCGACTTCGATGCTTTGCTGAAGAGGTTTCTCAACCACTCGAAACATACACAGGTAACACAAGTTATGGCTCCCTGAGTCTAGTACAACAGCTGTTGCCAAGTGCTTTTTCCTATTGCATTATTCTGGGAAGGCTGCAACTAGAGTCTTATTGTCTGTCCAAGCCATGGGCCTTTTATGTAAATACTACTTGCTCTTATTACTTTACCAGGTTCTAATTTGTTGCTGTTGCGGAATAACTGGAGTTGTGGAGTTCATCTTCTCTATGCTCTTCTTTGTGGAAGACCTGTAGTTGTTCTGGGCGAGCCTCGAAATGAAAGGTTTGTTTCTTTTGAGCAACATCCAAATGACGCTGTTTAACACTATGTCAATTTGAAGCAAAGTTCAAACATGGAAATTTCGATGAAGTATAGTTCCAAGTAGTAAGAAATGTTGTTATACTGTAACTTAAAGGCAGTGTTCCCTATATTCAGCAAGTTTTAAGTATGAGCCTTTGTTGAAACATTTAGGAATACTAAAGAATAGCTAATTTTTTTTAACTATTTTACGATCTCTTGAAGGCAAGTGCAACCGCAAGTCCTGAACTAGGACTTACATGGAATTCTTTGTGTTCTGCCATTTGGCTTTTTCAACACCCCAAGTGCATTCATTCGACTCACTAAATTATTTTGCAAATTGTTTAAGGTGACAACAGGAAATCAAAACCTAGTGAGGAATGCAGGAGTGATGTGCATATTCGTAAAATACCTTTTCTTCATGAGGCCGTGAATAGTTTTTACTGGGTTTTCATGTTACTTTATTGCTTTATTTAAGGGAAGTGAGAGTACTTGTTTCTGCTTTGTGGATGTTCGTGCCAGAAAATATGAGGTTCGTTGGTCCTCTTATGTTAATAACAATTTGTTTTAAAAAACAGAAGGGTTGAATGCTGTTCTTTTTCTTTCATGATACCCCACCCCCCCTAGGCGTGAAGATTCTTGTGTCATTTCAAGGTGGCACTCTCCTTGCACTTTGCGGGAGATGGTCAGTGAACGCCTTTTTCTGTGAGAGGCAATGTATTTAGCATAAAAGTATTCCTGTGTGGTCATCCAAGCCATCGAAGGATCTGGCCATTTGCAGGGCGACGGCAGTACCTTCATTTAAGACCATGAGTACTGGTCCGGTCCGGAATTCAAATCCTTGACCTCCCGCCCTGCAGTCAAGCGCTGTACCGACTGAACTAGTCTTTTTGCGTTTCGTGTGTGGTTGGCTTTAATGGATGAACACCTAGAAATAATCTCTTTTGCATAACAATTCTCCTATTGTTAAGGTTCTTTAGTCGGAAGCTTTAATTTTATTAAAATTTTGTTTTGGAAGATAAGAACCACCTGTGCAGCATGACGAGCCGGTACATTGACGAAGAAAAGCACCCTTCTTTTGCTTTTAATCGGGTGGGATTCCATCTCCTGATTTAGATGAGCGGTGTGCAACTCAGCATTTTCCTTCTAGAGCAAGGGCTTATGAGCTTCTTGTTCTCTTACTTTCGGTATTTTGTAGTTGATTTATGCTGTTGCTTTTCTTCCAGTCATGGTAGGGCAGTAGCTCCCTGGAGGACCAAGCCACTCCAGATTGCTGATCTTTCATGGTGAGTACACTAAAGGGAGATTCAGGCCTAATAGCCCGTTCAAATTAGATCTGAACTCAAATTTTCCTCACGAATACACGAGCTCCAAAGCACCTTTGATGGCCTTATAGTAGACCAAACATGAAGTACGTATAAAACAACACCTGCTTCCATAGTGGGCAGAAGTGGCTCAAACGTTTTCGGCAAGAGTTGATACGAAAGTGGCTGTTTTTAAAGCGATGATTAATGAAAGTTTAATTCAATTTAAATTTGTTTCAGTGCACTTGGATTAATCTTCAAAACACGAACAGCTGCAGTGGTTTATGAAGTAGCGAAGCACGAGAGTTTTGAGACTTGATTATACACGTGATGTGATGGGTTTAAATAGCTGAAAAACATTTCCCCCCATTTCTAGTACTATTGTTGTTAGTAATACGGGCACCTAGTTAAGCCATGCAACTTTTTCTTCTTTAATGTTACAACGTTTTCTTAACAGGCTGAAACTCGCTGGACTTGCCAAGAGTAGGCACCTCAACATGGTCCCCAAATCTGTAAAGGTGACGATAACTTGCACCTTGTATGCTTTTAAACTAAGACAAGGAGTATAGGCTAAAATTAGCCATTTAGACCCCCTCTATACAACAACTTGTTTAGCCTAAAATTTGAAAAGGGTATTATTTTCTAAAACCTATTTTTAAAAAAAAACAATTTTGTACACTTTGGCTAATAAGGTAAGTCAACATTCAGGATCCTCTTCGGTAGGTGCCTTAATACATAAACTGCAGGAATGAGCTGAATACCACTTTAAAATACTCTTAGCTACAATGTATTTCTTCTTCAGAAAATAAGAACCTATTTAGGAACCTAAATAGCTTAAATTTTTGCAAATCATCATTTATGTAAGAACCTGTTTTGGCTAACTTGGTAAAATGCGGGTTCTTAGTTGTGGGTTTTTACTGTATTTAAAGGTCGTAAAATGGTGTTAAATGCCCTGGTATTTTTTATTTTATAGAGATATGTGTCTCTGCTGGATTATGAAAAGGATCTTATTGTGACACCGCAATACAAGGTATACGTGTAGGTTTCTGTCAGAAGTCCGATGTGTTTAATTACGAATACGATTATTGACAGACTTGGAGGGATGAAATTCTGTTACTAATTTGAGAAAGATACAGTGGTATTCTAAACGCTGTATTTTATTAGAGGACAAGAGTTTTGTGTTGGATGTAAGGTATTTTTTCGTGGATTTAAGTTCTATTTACACAACGCTAGAGTAAAACGTGTGAGAAGGTAGCGAATTTATTGAGTAAAAGGTCGAGAGGCGGAACCTAATCATGAGCATTCCAGATGGTAAAATCTTTTGCACGCTTTGAAGAAAAGCATTCGAATGCCTTTACACCGCCCATTTCTCAATGTGCCTGTTTAAACGTACTTGTAACTTCGTTATCTTAGTTCTTATCCTTTGTCAATATGTTATCGTTTTTACTTTTTATCCTTTTTAATCTACGTAAATCGTACATTGATTTTGATGATGATGTCGATGATGATATGGATGATAGTTATTATTATTATTATTATTATCATTATTATTGGGATGTACATAGAAATTTTTTTTTTTAGTTTATAGACAGTTGTTTACATTTGCTCTGTTGAAAACCACCAGACCACCAAGAAGTCCTTTTTAACTATAGTTATACTAAATTTGTATGTAATTTTCAATTTGAGAAGAGTTTAATAAATTATGTTTTTTTGATAAAAATTATTATTATTATTATTATTATTATTATTATTACAAAATGAAAGTCAGTATAGTCTTCTGTGCTAAGTCTATCTCTACTTATTTGCCTTTATTTTTCTACAGGGACACTACCTTCGGTCTTTTTGCAACTACGCCAGTAAGTGGCCAGTAAGTATCTGTTGTGAATACATTTACGTCGTTAGTTTAAATAGGCCATTTCTGAGTTGCCCCAAGCTTCTGTTTAATACCAAGGGTAAATGCGATATGATTTTTATTCTCGTGTAAATGAAACTCATTTTCACAAGGACTGATTTGCACTTAGTCTCATTTTGAAAATGAGCCTTTGAAACTCGGAAATAGCTTATTCTGAAATAAAATGGTATGTTCATTCAGTCTCCTTGTTTGGTCCTAAATTTGATCGTTCGCATGAAGGTCATGCATTGGGTATTAGTGGCTTAGCCATGAAGATATGTACGCCATAAGAAGCCTGTAAAAAATAATAAACAAAAAAACCTTCTTTACGACGGCCTGGTTTTCAAGGTCTTGCAGCCAGCCCTAAAACAAGCCAGCATCTTGCACCATATATTTCTTGAATTTTCTCTTGTGATGTGAAAGCCCGCAGCTAAGTCCCTAGCATTATTGGCTCGGTGAAAAGTGGACCCTCTGTGAGCGTCATCGAGGGCTATCGAGAGACTCGTTCTCACGCCCTTTCGTTTTCGGGCTTCACGCGGACAATGGTTAAGTGAGAATGCCCAGGGACTAGGCTGGAATGCGCGCAGTCATCGAACAAAAATAGAAAGTGTAAAAGGGAGACAAGCACGAGGGAAAGTGAGCCTCGTCTACTTCGTGTACACGAATCCACGCACCTGACGCCCTGAAAATGGCGATGTGCCGACAGAACAAAACGACTGTTTTGTGTATTTTTGGAGGTTGCCGAAGCCATTGTGATTTAATCATTGTCTAGGCTCGCTCGGGAAAAGAGCTGGCGCTCCTTCCCCGAGAGGGTGGCGCAAGTCGAGCGGAAGTTGAGCCTAATCATTGTCTTGTGGTGTGGATATTTTGCAGAATCTTTTAAATCTTTTGTTCTTTTGTTTTACTTCATTTTTTTAAAAATTATACCCTTTGGAACCCGACGATACCGCCATTGTTCCTTTTTTTTGGCTGCGACTAAACTGTGTATGTGGATTTAGTTAATGACTTTTTGTTGTGTTTGCAGAGCAATGCAGCACTCGTGGCGTTTGTTCACAGGTAATCGATTTCTCTGATAAAAATTATAACAAGTGATAAATTTGGAAATCCGGCACTTATAGGTGAAGATTTAGACGAGCAATTTATTGTGAACATTAGCGAAATGAGGCGACGTTTCGAAGTCACCCAGGGTTTAGTTTGACTCTTACGGACAATCTTATGAATTCAACAAGTTTTGATTGCTTTGAATAGTATAAAGTAACTCTAATTGGACAATTGCACGATGACGTCATTTTACTACAACTACCAGAATCTTGAGTTTGTTGTTTTCTTGTGCAAATTAAGGCTATTGTTCTTTAATCCTCAGCGGGATTGACAAATTTAAATAACAAAGCAAACCGAAATGAATTCTGGCAGTTGTAGTCAAATATCGTCATCGTGCAATTATCCTATTAAAAGGTGACTTGTTATTTCTTTCTTTTATCCTTTTATCTCTAATTTTGTAGGGTTGCATTGCACATCACTGTAAAGAAACTTCTTATTCGGCATTAGCTATATAATTATCAAAAGCAAGACATGAAAGATCATAACACATAACTAACAAAATATGGTATAACCAAATGCAATAACGTCATAAAAAGCAGAAACAAGAAGAAAAGAAGCTTGATAGGAATAAATTAAGCGCCTGGTAAGTTCAGTTGGGAGAGCGCCGGTCTGCTGAACGGGAAATGGTGGGTTCAAACCCCGTCCGGACCAACACTCAGGGTCTTTAAATAACTTAGAAGAAAGTGCTGGCTGCAAACGGTTAGAATTTCTAGTCTTCTCGGATAAGTACGAAAAACCTTAAGTCCTTTCTCACAGTACTTCCACTTATCTCCTTCTTGTTGGACGTAAAAGAACCCACACCACTGTTCAAAAACAGTAGGGGACTTAGACCCCGGTGGTGTGGCCAACCTTTCCTGGGCTGGGTGGGTTATCTATAAGGAGAGATCTTAATATAGGGATAATGTCATGATCCTCCTTCAGGTGTCATAATGGCTACCTGTAAACAGTTTTCATCTGTATGTGTGTATGTAGCTGATTCAATAAAGGTTCCTTTGGGCATCGAGAATTGGCAATTGGGTATTTGGCATTTTGGGAAAACCGAGCAACGCCATGATTTTTCTGAATGACAACCAGTTTTCTGGTGTCCCAATGCCCAAAGCAACCTTTATTGAATCAGCTATATGTATTTCGATATTTTGATAATCCTGAAAACACTTTTGCAGTAAGCTATAATACTTAAGGGACTTCAGCGGGAAGGTGAATTGGCAACCCTAAAGACGTTTTGAAGCTTTTTGAGCTTCATCCCTTCTTTAGGCCGGATCCCTGAAGGCAGTGGCGCTTCTACTTTATTTCTATTTTTAAGTAATTTAAATCTCTTTTTTCATTTTATATGACAAGGTTATTGTAACTAGATGTATACTTTTTCACCAATGCTTTTATTCTTTTTCAAAGTGTATTTCTGGAGTTGGCAAGCAAGTCATATGTTTATTATTACAATTATTGTCTCGGAGGCCTTCATTGGTGCTACTGTAAGAGGTATACATGTGGACTACTTACGGTCCCCGTTAAATGGTTACTGAAACGGGTAGCGATCATGGTTTCCAATGTGCCTAGTGTAACTATTTGCGAAAGAGAACCGAGTCTACCTGGGGCCTCCCTTTCCCGACACTATGCACACACATGCCCACTCCCTCACTACTTTTGAAAACAAGATGGTAGCCCGTTGTAGTGTTAACCACTCAATCGACATCATTTTACGGGAAAATAGCTGACTGGTATCAGTCACAAGGGGGCCCATCTAGAGGGGCTCCACCCCCCCTCCCCCTCCCACGTTGTATACCCACACGCCCTCTCTCTCGGTACATTCTGCAACGAAGGCAGCTTATCATAGCGTAAAGCGCTCAAGTTCGAACTTTTTGCGGAAAAATTAGCTACCAGTTCAGAGGTTTGTGGTACATTTGAGTCTTTGTTCAATATCCCAGGAGTGACAGGGATGAAAGGTAGAAAGAAATCTCAAGTCGCGTTCTAAAAACACGAAGTTATTTTTAAGGTCTTTTTGACAACTCCTTTTTGAATCACCACACAAATGTAAAATAAATAGTGTTGTTTAGGTCGAAGCTGTCATTCAAATCCAGAATTCGCTGTCAAAGGGTTTGTTCGAGGTGTTCAGAAGTTGCAGTTGTTAAAAAGTTTTTCGCTATTGTTGTGACTCGTTGTTGATTCGGTGCCAATAGATTTTAAATCTTTGTATAACTGAAAAAAAATGCTTGCTAACCGAGGAGTTTCTATTTACGCCCTTTTTGTATTTTTCTCTCTTCAACAGCCAAAGATCATTTCCTGGTCAAGTAGCAGAGATTAAGGTGACATGAATTTAAACTGTTTTTAATATCTATTGCTGCATTTGTATATCAGCTTTCCTTTTCACAAGTCCGACACAAATAGCACTGCCTCTCTTTTACCTTAAGTTTAAACGAAGAATCCGTTAAATAATCTTAAGTAGTTTCATGTTTAAACCAAAGCTAAGTGATTGTTATCTACAGTCCAAAACGTTTTATGGCCATCAGTAGGCCATTCCGAGTTCACATAACGACGGTAAGTGCGAAACCTTTCTTGAATGTGAAAATTAGGTTTCTTTTAAGAATAAAAAGAATAACTTCATATCAATAGTTTTGCACTTAGCCTCGCATTGAAACAGAGGCATGGAGCAACTCGGAAAAAGCCCATTGAACCTGAGGGGACATAGATCCTTGTAGAGATCTCCTGCTACTAGGTTATGCTATAAACCTTTACAAATAGAAAAATGAAGTGGCAGATAAAAGATTGATTAATTGATTGAAAGCTGGTTGAAAATAAGAAAATCTTTGAATCTATAAATTGACCTGAGGGGTTGTTTTTGCGTCAAACGTTGATACTGCGACGAAGTAGGGGGAGTGGGAGCAGAGTGCTTGCCCGTAAAGTTGCTGCAGAAAGCTAATTGTCAATAAAAAAAAGTCCGTGTATGTTAAGAGATGCACCCACAGTCAGTGGCTCAGGCACCTCAGACGAAAAAATTCGTGTTCTCCCAAAAAGCTCAAACTTCACCATCACATATCTGTCAATTTTTTTCGCTTTTAGAAAGTGGCAATTTCTAATAGACTCTTCATGGTAGATCTTATGTTAAAGAGGACCATTTTGTAGTCTCCTTCGCAGTCGCTGGGGCCAGAGTCACGCAATGCTCCCCGCCCGTGCGAACATGACTAACCATTTTGTCGTCTTTTTAAAACCTGTCACAGGATGCTTCTGATGTTTTAAACAGACTCCGGGTTCACTTCTCCGATGCAAAAATCGTTCAGGTTTGTTGAAGCATGAGATTAGTTTACCAAAAGAGCTAAGCTCACGTAATCTTGGCGATGTAAAGCACTTGACAACTGGTTATAGACACAAACAAAAACACAACTCCTACTACTGGCTTAGGTGAACAAAACTGAGAAGATTAAAACGGATAGCATTTGGTTTCTTTTCCCGCACTCGGCAGTGGTTATGTTTTCCCGCATGTAAAGAATTCAAGAAGTCTTGAAATTTAGGATTCCACGTTGTGGATTCTGGATCCCAGGTACTGGGTTCCGAATTCTTGGTCAGTGGAACTTGGATTCTGGATTCCGATCGTTTGTGGGATTCCGGTTTCCGATCGTTATTGGAATTCCGGATTCCGATCGCTAGTGGGATTCCGGACTCCGGATTCCAGGCGTTAATGGGATTCCGGATTCCGATCGTTAGTGGGATTCCGGATTCCGGATTCCAGGCGTTAATGGGATTCCGGATTCCGTTCGTTAGTGGGATTCTCGATTCCGATCGTTAGTGGGATTCCGGATTCCAATCTTTAGTGGGATTCCGGATTTTAATCGTTAGTGGGATTCGGGATTCCGATCGTTAGTGGGATTCCAGATTCTGATCGTTAGTGGGATTCCAGATTCTGATCGTTAGTGGGATTCCGGATTCCGATCTTTAGTGGGATTCCAGATTCCGTTCGTTAGTGAGATTCCCGATTCCGATCAATAGTGGGATTCCGGATTCCAATCGTTAGTGGGATTCCGATCATCTGTGGGATTCCGAATTCCTTGAGCTGTATTCCAAATTCCAAAGCTCAGGCCTCTTTTTTTTCAAGAGATGGATAGCACTATCCAGTGGATAAATATTAGGGTTCAAGCCAATTACACTATCCAGTGGGTAGAGATTTATCCAACGGATAGCGTTATCCACCTTTTGAACGACTGGGGCCAGGGTTCTGGATTCCACAAGAAAACTTTCCCGGATTCGGGATTCCACAGGCAAAATTTACCCTTTATTTATTTATGTGTTCATTTATTTATTTAAAAACGTTTTTACTATTGTCTTTTGATTTAGTCTTTCGCTGAATTGATCAAACAGCAGCAAATTGACTTCTCTCCAAGTCTGTTTTCCGATGAGGGTGAGAATTTTACCACAACATTTCGTCTTTTATTAAAGCATCATGCACAAGGTTTGTTTTGGAAATTGCAAGAAATTGAAGGATATGTTTTCTTTAAAATTTCATAGATTACTCACATGAAGGACCTGATTCGTCTGATCTAGGTGAGCAAAGACTTTTGTTCTTGGGTCATCGTAGCTTGATAAGAAATAGAACACAAACAGCGGTGATAAACATATTCAGCTTACTCGTTTTTAACATAAACTTGACGTTTCGTATGCTACTCAACATACATTTTCAAAAGTACCGTTACAATTTTGAAAACTATTATATAAGAATAGTTTTCAAAATTGTAACGGTACATTTGAAAATATATGTTAATTAAGTAGCATACGAAACGTCAAATTTATAATAATGAGTAAGTTGAATATGTTTATCCCCGCTGTTTAGGTGAGTAACACTCTAGCTTTTAACCTTTGGCCGGAAAACTTGGCTTTGTTTCAGCCATGATTTCGAAAGCTCCTTTTCTTGATGTTTTCTTGTGCAAGTGAAAGCCATTTTCAGATGTAAAGGTTTTGCAGTTGTTTTTTGAGTTAAGGGATTTTAAGATTGGCCGCGAGCCACTTCTTCCACCGTAGGTGTACTCGCAACAAACCAAGTTGCCCTGGTTTAGGGTAAATGACCGACTTTGAGACGGTCAACTCTTGCAGAGTCCGTGGAATCTTGAATAACACAAGAAAAAGAAAAAAATAAAATGTATTCTCTGTTCAGTTGAAGCACTTTGCTTTTGACCTCAGCAACCATGTGCTGAACCTAACTAACGTGGTTAGGTAAAGGCAGAAAAGCCTCATTTCAATAAAATGGCTTTTTACGGTTGGCAACGTTAAAAATTGGACAGTCTGTCGATAGCGGGGGTCAGTTGATTCATAGGACGAACGCCTTATGCGCCCTCTCCCCTCCGCAGAGGTCACTTTGTATCGTAGGGAGGGCTGGAGAGAGGGGAAAGAAGGCGCGCGGGGGACGATGGGAAGGTGAAAGAGGCGAAGCAAGGCTCCCACCTTTTCCGTCTTCCTATCGTCCCCCGCGCGCTTTCTATTTTCGATTATTGATATTGTTATTTGGGATACCCAGCAAGAGCCTCTGCGGAGGAGAGAGTTATGCGCCCAACGGAACCAGAAACTCTTTTAGAGCTGACCCAACCAAATAAAAAATAATACCAAATAAAGTAAATATAAACACAACTCTTCCTTTAATTCAGACTGATTTCTTTTGAGTAACTGAGTACTCCATATAGTGGTTTTGGCAGATAAGGGACGCAGAGTTTGACCCGGTTTTCTTTCGTTTTTGCAGCTGGAAGTCCAGAGAGTCCATCGTTGTTGATTACCACTGATCTGTCGAAGTGCGCGATATTCCAGAATCTCAGACCGTTGGAGCTGCTTTGATCTCTTAACTCACAGACTTGCCTTTAGTCGTACTCCGTTTACATGAAAGCTTTAACATGAGAAACCTAGAAAAATTGCAAAGTTCACTTTTGTAGAATGGTGACTCTCAATGGTTTGAATATTACAACCTCGTTCCCAGGGCTTTCTCTCCTGCTTCGAGAAAGAACCCTGGTTGTGTCTGGTCACGTGGCTCCCAAAATCTGGAAGCCAAATATAAGGCAGAGGAAGAAGAGTAAATAATTGTCGCTATGACAAACGTTACTCTGTCGGGGCCCGAGAGGAGTTTGCCGCCTCGTTTATTATCAGCTGATGGATATTCTTTGAAAAAGTCAACAACAGCCGAAATAATAGTACTGCATAATGCAAGCTCCTCATGTAGACTATGTTAAACTATCGTAGACCGAAAACACTGCCGAAATATTTTCCAGGATTAAAATTTATTTTTTCTTTCCGTGGGGGAAGAAATTTGTAGCAGCCCGCTATCCGAACTTGAAACTTTTTCAAAACTTTTATGCAGATCATGCGAGAGACGGCTAACAAATCACCACGTTAATTACGGTAAAACTTGGTAGACTAAAGATTTTCCGTAACCTGTTGGCAGGACGGCGAGCAAATCTTTTTTTCAAGTAGAATCTTTCTAGACAATAAACCTGTTTTGCCTTCAAAATAATGTTATCGTAACTAGCCGAAAGCAACGCAGTTTGCACGCAACTCAGAAACTCAAGCGCCATTTTGAAGTAAGAATTTTCTCCCTACCCCAGATAGTATTTCGTCGTCCAGTCGACAAAATTTAGTGGAGGACCTACCCCCGCAGCGCAATTTATTGACACACATTTTCACGTGACCAGCCGCAAGCAGGGTTCTTTCCCGAAAAAAGAGAGAGAACCCTGGGAACGAGGTTGTGAATATTAGTCCTTCTTGAGCACCTTATGTTTATAAATCTTGAATGAGAATGATTTGGCTTCTTTTCACACAAAAAAACAGTTGTGGCGGCGCGATTTCTGTGACGGAGCGACGCTGCGCCGCGCCGATCTCTAAAGTGGATAGTCACAGATCGGTAGGCCTAGACACAAATATCCGGATATTTTTTGAGACATTTAGTAGCTTCCGAGATATTTAGAAATTTTTAGGATATTTGGACAAATTTATAGCTTTTTTTGGCTGTTTTCCAGCTTTCCTCGCTATTTTCTTGACAGAATACTCAGTGTTATCATTCCATGCTAGAAATAATCCAGTTCAGCGGTTTTCCACTTGAATAATGTATTCCATATCACTAGACGCTAAGAGCCATTTGTCAAAATGACGGATGTTGGAAACACATATGAGCCTGAACATACTTTTCAGCTTCCGCTGGGGAAAATTTTGGCCTAAGAGATTCAAAATCGGCTTATTTTTAAAACAAAAATACGAGAAATTTCGAGGATTTTTCGAGATATTTAGAAAAATTTGGGGGATATTTAGACGTTTTTTGAGAATTTCCGGAAAGATATTTGGGCGATTTGTATAGGTAATAGCATGATTTGTAGTGATATTTGGCATAAATACCACGAGTGATATTTCAAAATTGTCATACGTAATTTCACGAGCCGTCAGGCCAAATATCACGAACAAATCATGCTATTATCTGTTTACACTACTACCCGCAAGGTTTTTTAAATTAAGCTGAAATACAACTGCTCTAAGCCAATTAAATTGCCGAAATTTCTCCTGTAGTAGTATAATACGTGATATTTCAGGGGCACCCAACGACAATTTTTGGAAAATATCTGTTCGGAAGACTATTTGAGATCTAGAATTTTCGGAACATTTGTTGTAAAATTTCTTGCTTGCCTGCCTCTCCTAGGATTTTCGAACAGTTAAAAAATGGTATAATTGCCCATTTTTAACGGATTTTTACCCTAAAAAGGTCACTGGCTGAAATTTTCGAAAAGGTAAGTTTTGATCCCTATAACTTTCGCATCACTAGATTTTCAGCTAGGAAATCCGAACAGATTGAAAATTGTTAGGGGATAAAAATATGCCTATATCTACCAATTGAATACTAGAATACGGTCAACAATGCCATGTTTAAGTGGTTTTGAACTATATTCTCGTTGGGTGCCCCTGATATTTGTGTCTAGGCCTACATATCGGATAGTTGTTCACACTATAGAGTGTTTTCACTCACGTGGCCAGCATCTATGCAAATTTATTGGAACAAAAGAAATCGTTTGCATAAGAAAAGAGTACAACTCCCACGGGATTGGTTTGGGACACCAACATGGCCGCCGTTTCATTGTTTTGGGACACCAACATGGCCGCCGTGACGTCATGTGAAAACACTCCATACTGGATAGCTAGCTTTTCGGGTCGTCACGAAAACCCATCCGGTATGCTGTAAACATTGCCTTAGAATCCGCCGTTTGTTTAAGATTTGAAATTTTTGGTAGTATTTCGTTAAAGAGGATAATGTATTTTTACAAAAATTATATTATTTCCAATTTACAAAGAGTTTTATAATTGATATTTTGAAAGATAGCAGCAAAACTGTTGCATGACAATAAAGTTATTTCACGTTCCTTTAAACTTTATTACCATTATTCTGACTTTGCCGAATTCTCCTGGAATAGTCCAGGGGCCCGTTTCTCGAAAGTCCCGGTAACTTTTCGGGCCCGAAATCAAATATTCAAATCGAAATATAAAGATTAAGAGCGCGGGTCCTTGCTAGCGAACTACTCCATTTTGTTTCATTAACTGACAGTTATATCGTGTTAGATGTAAAACTATTGAAACCTCGATCTTTAATGTAAACGGAGACAGCTTACCGGGCCCGTTAATTATCGGGACTTTCGAGAAACGGGCCCCAGTTTCGAATTCAAAATTACCGCTGAATATAAACATTAACGACACATTCATACAGGGTTAGCCTCGACGTAAAGTAAAATATTCAGAAATTCTGGCAAGCAAGTGTTTGAAATTTGAATATACACAATAGACAGAGTAATAAACATGTCTTTTTCTCGTTGGAATTTGTGAATATATTACTTCAGATGGAGGCTAAGGCTGTAAAAGATGCGTCTTCACTTCTTTAATGCAGCGGTCATAGCGAACTCGAAAATGGACTATTGAATTATACTCACAAAGGAAAAAAAGTACTCAGAAAGAAAAAAAGTATATCTTGGGTTTACGTTTTCCATTAAACGTCGTATCAGGAACTAATCTGACGTCGTCGTCGTATATTTAGGACAAAAAAACGAACCAAAAATTGTGACGCACGTGCAAAATTCGTGCAAAATTATTGTTGTACTCATTAGACCCCTTCTTTATAACGTTCGCTTTGCTGTTCTCGTTGTGCATAGACCTTGCCACGGTTTTGGAAGCCATCGTGACGGGTAGAGAACCACATGAGAAATTACAGTGTTTGTATGAGAATCTAATGTCGAATAATTTCCGTAAAACGGCTGTTCTGAAAAAAATATGAATTATAAATAAAAACTAAACAGAAAAGGATCTTACTAAAAAATTTTGGGGGCCGTACCTGGGCTTACATTTGTCCACACACTTGCTTTAGATTTTCCACATATTCACTGATATTTGTCTGCAATTTTTCCCGGGAAATTTTCGTCGGCAGGAAGAGACATTTTGACAGACAATGTATAGAAAATTTTAAAAAGTGGTTCTAGCTCATGTAACTGCATGTAACGCCCTCAAATTTTTCCAGTAGAATCGTACACGTTAGGAGTGAAGCTTTAGTGTACAATTCATTTTTTTTTTCAGCACAGCCGTTTCACGAAAATTATTCGACATTAGATTTTCATACAAACGCTGTAATTTCTCACGCGGTTGTCTACTCGTTAAGGTGGGTTCCAAAACCAAGTTAAAACCATGACAAGGTCTATTAATTTCTGAAACTCTCTATAATTAATGTGGAAAGTAGAAAAGAGTAATACGGTGATCCATATGGATAATTAACACTGAGTGTAGTCCACTACGAAAAGCTTATTAAAATTGTGCAGATTCGTTTCCCTTAAAACATATAAATGGATAAAAATAAAATAAAACGCTTGTTGTAGGCTTAGTTGACTTTCATTTCCACATATCCTGAAAATTGCACTCATGACTAGTACGCACTGACCTCACCAATACTTTCAGCTCTTTTAAAAGCTTTTTAGTTCACCCAACAACGTATAATTGCTGCGAAGCCACCAGGCTTCGTGTCGTGTAGCGTTACATGCACAGTTATTTTTGACACGGTTAATGTCAAATATCCACTATCGAAATAAACTGTAACTGATTCAAATTATTTGAAATGTCATGCCTTAGGGACCGAAATAAATTTTAAAAAAAAATACTTGGGTGTACTTGCGTGTAAACTTGTCGAAACTTGGATTCATCCTTAAATCTTGAATCACATTTTGACAAATGTATAAAAGAGCAGCTAAAAGGTTTAACTTACTCAAGAGAATCCGACCTTTAATCGACAAGAGCAGTGCTCAGAAAATCTACAAAGCAGTGATTCGACCTGTTTTTACGTATTGTGGAACTTTGGGTCTCTGTTGGTCTCGTTCCCGTAAAAATCGAATAGGCCATTTCCGAGTTCCAAAAAATCTCACTTTCAAAGCGAGGCTAAGTGCGAAGCCATTGATATGAAAATGAGTTTTAATTATGATGCAAATAAAACTCATTTTCACAACAAAGGTTTGGCACTTATCCTCGTTTTGAAAGTGAGATTTTTTGGAACTCGGAAATGGCCTATTGAAAGCATTGAACGTCGAAGTCAGAAAGTCATTGGTGGAAATTATCAAGTCCAGACAGTGGAGAGTTTAATAAAGAGACAGTCCTGCCAGCTTGTGTTTGATTGTCTTCAGGATAGCGTCTGTACCCCTTTTAAAGGGTATTTTACACAAATTGAACACAACATTAACACTAGAAACAATGGGTGTTCACTAAAACTTCCCAAAGACAAATTAGAATTTGGAAGGAGAAGTTTTGCCTTTCAAGGGCCTCTAGTTTACAATACTTTACCTCGGCATTTAAGAAATTTAAATTCTAGGTTACTTTTTAAGAGTAATTTAAAAGAGTTTTTTCAACAGTATTCCATAATTCACAACTCTTTCAATCTTATAAGTCAATAATTTTTACACATTTTGATTTTTGAATCTTAGATTTCTTAGTGTTATTTTTTCTTATTTTCCACTTTCGATTTCATTTTTTTTATTTTTTAGTTATCTATTATTTAGTTACAGGACCCTTTTGATAACAGTTCTTTTTAATAGAACTGATAGATTATCCTGTATAAATATTCGCGTTATTCTTACTATTATTATTATCATTTATTACGTCCAGGCAGGGGTGGGGGTACGATTTTCTAAGAAGCTTGATTTTGAAAATGCACAGAATGTCAGGTGGGGTCGAAATATTAAGACACAGGACTGGCCTTCTATGTAAAAGTTGTCAAACTATATTAGGATTGAAGCAAATCCACGTTTCCTTCAAAAGAAGACAAAAAAATGCGCTTTGGCGGTTCTTTGTCAGCAACAAAACGTTACGCGTATAAAGCTCGCCCAGGAAGCTATCAGCTATTTCTCCTACCAGGAATGTAACGTGCATGTACACACATACGCCTGAAAGCGTATTTCCTGAAAGCATTTTCATCATTAAATCAGGATAAATAATTCGCATTATATTGGTGTTTTGTGTTAGGATTTCCTCTATCCTTTTACCGATTAAGTGGAGTGAAATGGGCCACAGACCTTGGTTGAGACTTTTGACCAAGCCATCTCCAATTCTATCCCGGGTATATGTCACGTCTCTCATAACTTTGTTGACTTATCCTGTGTCAACATACACAGCTGAGCGTAGCTTCAGCGGTATGAAGAGACTGCAAACTCCTTTACGAAGGACCATGACAGAAAAAAGATTGAGCTCTCTTGCAATTCTGCATATGAGCACAAGTTACGGACGTAACTGATATTGATGGCATTATAACAGAGTTTGCCTGTCTGTAGGGTACACATCTCGCCCTTTGCTTGTAACCTCCTTGATGGCGTCACTGTTTTACCCTTTTTTGCCATGAACACTGTACCTTACCGATAACACTAGAGCCCGGGGGGGGGGGGCACTCCCATACATTACCTATACGGGTATGTGCCGCCCAACGGGGTCGGGATTTTGAAGCTCCTGGTTTAGAACGGGGTATCCATTTCAGAGGCGATTTCTAGAAAGGGGTATAATATTTCGAACGCACGAAAGCTCCACTTTTGTAAGCAGCCATTTGAAATTATTCAAGGACAGATTGCTTTTAAAAATACGGTTCAATGCGTTAACAAGCAAACTGTTATACTCTTGTTGCACCCTGGAACGGAGTATAAAAAATTGGCCCATTTCTAGAACGGGGTATCAGTTTTAAAGCGAATTCTAAAACGGGGTATAAAAAATTGGCCCATTTCTAGAACGGGGTATCAATTTCAGGAGAAATTTTTTTTAGAACGGGGTGCCAATTTGGAGTCCCGGGCGGCACATACCCACCCGAAAAATACCCAAGTGCCCCCCGGGCACTAGAAATGGGTAAAATAAACAACTAATTACTGCATTCTCCTTCGTCGTTATTTACTGAGAATGTCCTGCAGAAAACGCAGGAGATGACATTTCCCAGACCCTAAAAAAGATTTCCTTGGCCGGGTTTAGGGCGCCTTTAGGCGCGCTAACTTTTCTTTTCCTGTGTGCACCTTCAAAATCTCACGCTACGCTGCTGACTACCGGTATCTTATAGCTTCTTGGTTTAGAGGGGGTTAGGGGGTGCATTTTAAAAATTGTTATTCCCGGGGGGGGGGGTACAATTTTCATATGTAATTATTTTTTTGGGGGGGGGGAGTAAAATTTTGATACACATCACTTTTCTGAAAACCTCCGCCCCCCTCTGGGACCTAATAAACGATCGGTCCCTTACTCGCAGCACTTCACTTTCCACTGGAAACTACTAGTTTACTAGTGTTACAAGCGGCAGAGTGTTCAGGTCAATGGGCTGGCTACGCCCCCGACGTTGAACGAAGCTCATCAAAACAACAAAACAAATTTTATTGAAAATTGGAAAATAACTAATTGCATTACTTTCCCACCCGCAAATAGCTTATGAACTAATCGAGGCGGGGGGAGCTGAAGATATATTACAAAACAAGATTTATATATAGATGGACTAAATAACAGTGAAGACACTACAATACAGTAAATAGAATTTAAACTAACATAAAACAAGGCATGTACATAACGATTACGAAGAGAGGCTAACCTAAAGTATTAAATAACTTAATAAGACGGGAGACTTCGACATAATCATCTTCTGACCGCAAAAAATTTAGTAATAATTCCTTTATTTTTTTACTTGCTTAGGAATTCAAGGCTGTGAGATTTTTCTTTAGCAGAAGGGGCGGCACTGCTGCTTTGTTGTTGAAATAAATCTTTTAGTCTTGAAATCTCCTCCGTTAACGTTGAAACTTTAGATTTGAGATCGTTATTTTCTCTCTTTAGGTTGGCAATAGACTCAGGCATAATGTGACACACGAAACAAGATAACAAAACAAATAGAAAAAAGCAGAAGGAACACTTAAACATCAGAAATTTACGAAATGTTACGCGGAGCACTTAAACACGCGGCCGTCCATCTTAACCACATCACGTGGTCATTGTCATTTCCTTTTCCCCAAGCGAAATAGTCAAGGTAGGAAAGTTTGAAATAAAGCATTGAAGTAAAGTATCATTGCATGAGAAAATCCCTGCCTCGTTCTCTCTTGCTTCATCATATAAAATAACCTCGGCTCATGTAATTAAGTAAAACAGAGAAGAAAACCTTTCAACGTATTAAGAAATTATTGTTCAAAGGGCGAGTTATAAAGCCACATCGCGATTTCTTCGAAATAACCTCAAACATTTCGTGAGAAAGGTAAAAAGGACCCCGGCCATTATTCATGTTTAATACTAGTGCGGGGTTCCTTTCTCTTGGTAACGTTTACCACAACATTTCTGCCATCGAAATTCTATGATCCGGGGTTTTTCCGATAACAACCGACTGAAACCCGAAATTGGATTGACAAACAAACGCCTCCTATATCCTCCAGTTTCTATGACAACTTCGTCACACAGTCTATGTACTTCCTTGAAAGGTCACATAACTACACACGACAATAATGGCTTACGGTATCATCTTCAAACGATTCTTATTGTTCGCATTAATGATAATGCAGAGCTTTTTCTTGGCTGCCTTTCCAGCAACGTACCAAGATAACTCCGATTGGTACGCAACCTTTATCCTTTTTCTTCCTTCTGTAGTGGGTTTGTTTTGGTGGACAAACGCGGAGGAAAACCTGTCTGGCGAAGACTTCTACTTCATGTTGATATTCTGGACCTTATACATCTGGCTCGGCATAGTACCCATGACTGCGGTTGAGTTTGGCCTCATCGGTAACAAAATAGAATTTAAAGGATTCTGGAATCCTAGTACTTTAAGAATGACACTCTGCATCACTCCATTTCTTTGGCTGCTTGTATGTCAGACAGCAAAAATTCCTTTATCGCTTCGGTTTGACTCCCCGCTCGGCATAACTCGGTATTCAGTCATGGGTATGGTTCACTTGTATGATGCAATTGAACTACTTGGAGGTGTTGTAAGCGAAAGCGAATACGGCGCATATAGAATTTCAGCGGATTTAAAGAACAGCGTTATTGCTTTTGCATGTATAAAGAACCTGTGGTTGCCATTTGTCATGAAGGTAGAACTCCACGGTGAATGCGAACGCCGTGACTATTTCTGTTGGTTAGCGTATTATATCGTAGAACTGGTTTTTGAAACTGTATTTCTGGGACTTCGATTAAGCTTGTGTTTGGGCTACGAGATAACTGCGTCGATTTTCATCAACAAAAATATCGCAATGATCATTGTTCACATGCGTGAAATATATAATTTCTGGTACGGCAATGAAGAAGTCTCATCGGCGCCCCAGAGTTCAAACACGTTGGATCAAGGCGGAGCGGTTTCTGGTTTGGTTTTTCACAGTTCGACTGTAGCTCCGGCTCCGGCTACGGCTCCGGCTACGGCTCCGGCTCCTGGAGACGCTCCGCCACCTTACACACCCTGGTTACACGGCCAGTTTATGGGACAATGCCCTTATTGATGTATCCCGAACCCTTTTTGGGGGATTCTACCATAATATACGTTGTTATTACCTCTACACCCCACAACCTCGAGCTCCTCTTCTATTTACAGTATATGTAACCACTGTGGGTATCGGCGACTTAGCACTATTAGGTACAACCTGGAGATCGACGTCAAGTAAACGTAACCAAAAATAATCATATTTTTGTACGCAGAGGAACTCGAGTTCAAGGCCGTATTCAATGCTGTATCACCAGCTTAGCCCACGTTGTTAAAAAGATGGATAGCACTATCCACCGGATAATTCAATGTCCCAGTGGATAAGTTTTAAGGAAACCAATTGCATTATCCACCAGTGTGAATACAGATTAATCCGGTCGGATAGCGCCATCCACCTTTGAAACAACTGAGGTCAGATGTATTCTGAAACCTACCATATTCAAGGGGAACTAAATTTACCCGAGTCTTTCCATTCTAAAAATATTTCAATGTTTACGGTTTCCTTAGTTCGCCAGTAAAAACTTCTTACCTTTGAGCGATAGATGACTTGTGAAGGCTCATTTAGACTTATTTTTCTGTAGGATTTCTGCTGTGATTTTAAGCACGATTTAAAACTCGGTAAGTGTGTACCAGGGTGTTGTTATATTACCATTTTTAAACTTTTTCATAGTGATTTCTAAACTTGATTACACTTGTGATTTACTTCATCCGTGACCAGTTATTAAACTTCTGTCTTTCGATTTTTGCGGCAGTGTTCAACGTAAAGAAACGCAAAATCTTGCCTGATGCTCCCTCACTGTATGGGAACGAGGTCAACCGGAAGATAGGCCTTTTCCCTTTTTATATGCCTGGACACTACCAAATTTGTATTGCTGAGTTTCTTTTCTCCTATAAAGACGATTTACCTAAGGGTTTCAACCAAACCACAGCCCAATGCTGCAAAAAGTCCACTTCCGGTTGACGTCCGTCGCTCAAAAACGCTGTTGCTTAAGCTCCCTAATGATGACAGCGTTTCACTTCAAAGTCGTTTCGCTGCATCATGTCCGGATGGCGCTGAACTGGACTTTTTGCATAAAACCGTTTAAAAGACACTTAAAATTAACTGCAAACCGCGTACGAGTGAATTACCATTTCGCTGAGTTAATCATGAACACCAGCAAACTTTGGATACCATTGTGGGCGGAATTTTCTTTGGTTCAATCGATTTTTGCTGTTATAGGTAGATAAGGTAGTAATGTTTATAACTAGATAAGTTTTTATTGGCCATGATTTAAGTTAAAGTTGGTGGCTCTTAAAAGAGCCGTTTGGGTTTGTGCGATTTCGAACCGAATTCCGAAACTACGGGAAGAAAAAAGATTTGGAAAAACGATTCCACGAAAATATCAACAACATAAACTGAAGGAATGGAGAGACTTAACTTTTATCATGATGGGAATTTACTCAAGTATGCAGCGAAACGAAAAATGTTTTGCAGCAAATCAACTTCATGATGCAGCGAAAGGCCTTTACAACTTCGCTGCGAATCGACTTCATTATGCAGCGAAACAACTTGTAGCGAAACGACCGGACACCATTTAAGAATATAGTGGGAGGAGAGGGGGAAGGGACTTTTAAAAAATAGAGGGGGCTTAATAACTTTTCCCCCGAGGAAAAGGGCAGGGGTTATTAGAGAGGGGAGCGCTTAGTAGAGGATTTACGGGAGATATAAAGAAGTGTTTACTCGCGTCTATAAAATAGGGAATAGTTCCCAGGAGGGATAAGAATTACCCTTCCATATTCAAATGAGAAGTTGGGATACAGTACTGTCTTCATTTCACACTTTATTTTAAACTTATATGCAGTAATCAATTAGGCTCGATTTAATACCACCATATGTTAGAATAAGGCCCTCAAACGGCTAGAAGTGGAGCCTAGTAATCAATCGTTACAAATAAATTAGGATTCACTGATATACGGGCGTTGTACTTAATAATTACTTTCTTCATCTTTCCTATTGAATTCGAAAAAACTGAAACATTGTATGTACACAAAAGATGATGCATAACATTGAAAAAAGTACAAACACTCCAAAAATACATCGATCATCGATCTGTTCAAGGCTGTAATCTAATCTTCCTAAATAATAATCAACCTCTCAGAAATTTTGTTCGTGAGGAACCAGGCAGCTCTATTGGCACCCTTATAAGCAGGCAATCTTTGACCCCCATCTGTACAGTATGATCTGATTACGTGCTTTTTCTTTTCTTTTTTTTCTTTTTTTTGTCAAACACCAAAAAAAACGAATGGTACCATGTGAAACTACTGCTGAAGAGGTTTCATTTGAACGCTCACAGTCATCAGAGTTTCTTGTCAATGTTATCTTAAAAGGCTACCAAAATAAAATAAATTATTTGCCAAATCATGCTTGTAATATGTACAGTTAAAAAAATTCTAATGTAAATTATTGTACATCTATTAAATAATACATTCTCCAATCAGGAGTCTAGCAAGCTATGATGAGAGTGAGGGAACCGTGGCCAGTGCATTTGTTTCATCAACTTTCCTCTGCATGACAAGACCAGGTCATTAATGTTGTATCATGATACCTGCTAATGAAAGGATGCTCCTGCTAAGTGTTTAGTACAGGATTGAGAGTTGTCCTGTCACAAACAACTTATGCAAATAAATTACTGCAAGATACTTAGCATATAACGTAAGATTAATTGGTGGAACACTAAAAACACCATGGTCCCTCAACTTCTCTTGCTAGATTTCCTATCCAGATTTTACTTACAGTAGACTATGAAGACCATAGAGCAGTGATTTTTTCAATTGCTCTAAATTCTTTATATTTTCCTTCTGAAAGTCTGAGAGCATGCAACAACTTAATCAATGTTTGACCAGAACCATTTTTCACATACATGTATTATATCAACTAGAAGTCATCATCTTTATTTTGCTCCTCGCCTGGTGAAATGTACGATCCATTACCGCTTGGTGTGAACTGCCCCAAACCCATTGACCTGAGATGTGCATCATGCATCTTTTTTGCACGTCGTGTCCTTGCTGACATTTCACGAGTTGATATCTGGGGAGCTAAAAAAAACATAGGCATACCCTATTAATTTATGTAATGTGGCTTTTATATACAGCTGTAATATAACTATAAAAAACGCTTGTATTCTGTTATTTTAGTGAGATTTAAAGCAACAAAATATTGTGCTTGTTATTTGGAAGTTGTGCCTTCTTGGTGAGGTTTAAGTAAAAGAAAGGCATCTTCAAGGAAAGAGTTGATTGTTTCAAAAAGGGTCACATCTTTTTCAATAAAATATTACATTTTATTTCTTGTGTTCTAAAGAAGTGTTTTTTATTTTTCGTGTTCTATAATGTATCTCTAGAGAAGTGCCACGATTGCCTCATTTAGGAGATGTTATGCATCAAAGAACTCAGGCCCAGTATTAATATTTAGAGTGACTCAATTAGTGTGAAACTCTTCGTTTAGCGGTCCAGATACATGTAAGAAGGAAAGAACCAAATGCAATGAACAAGTGCCAATGCAAAAAGGTACTAACTTTACTATTGTTTGTAATATACTTCTGTTTGGTTTAAACAGCAGATTTTTTGAAATCTTTGCAAAGCAGCACTTATATAAATCCTTTGTTTTCCAACCCAGTTCCTTATAACAAAATCTCATCTGAGTCTAAGTAACACAGAAATGCTCTGTGAGAAACATGTAAAATTGTAAACTTTTCTTGGCTATCGTTTGTAACTTTTCTGATTGGTCAAAATACTTTAACAGAAAAAAACACCCTTTTGAAATGGAGGTTCATTTCATTTTGTAAACTACCTTTTTGTAGGTTTATGCATTCTCTGGGTGAAAATGAAAACATTTCTATGTGAGGGAAGTAAATTGTTCCATAACAAAAGGAATTGCTTCCTGTCTTACCTGGATCATTACTTAACTTGTAACAGATTTTAATATGTTACTTTTCTTTTCAATGATCTATTGCTTTCTCTAGTATTTATAGAACATGCATGCTATTTTCTTTTGACTTGCAAATGACGTCTGAGAACGTCGAAACGTCGTCATGCTTTTTAAAATAACATTTCTTACGATTTTTTAAGCAAAATTTTACTGCAATTTTTTATAGCCACAAAAAAATGTTATTTACAATATAAATGACTGAAGATTGTTTTAATGGTGTAATTTAAGTCCTACCTCCTGCCATCCTAAGTTTGCTGTTCAAAAGATTTTTCTTGTGCACCATATCATTAATTTCATGATCTGTGCTTGAAGAACTTCTTGAATCCAAAAAATCATCAGGCTGGGTATCTGCTGATGAAGCATGAATACCTCCACCAAACTTTGGTTTATCTGAGTATGAAAAGTTTGAGCTTCTCGCCATACTCCATGATTTATGATCTGAAGGAAAATGCCAAAGAAAAGGATATAAAATTACACTACTGCATTTTGTTTAACACTGCACACTGTAGCGGAGTGTGAATTGGTACACCTTAAACCAGTCTACAGTATTTGAAAAGGTGCAATTCAATTCCACTGAATTGAGATGGGAGATAACATTAAGCTCCCAGTGCATGATCAGTTAAAGGGGTGTGGGAAGAAAAACCCTAATCTGGTGTCTTCCTGTGCACTCTCTCCTTAAAGGGTAATTTACACTATACACTGAACTTATGTCATATGCAATGTGCTTACAATTAGCATGTACATTGCAAACCAAACTGACAACATTCACAAGTCAGACGTAATTTGTGTTGTAAGCTTATCACAAGCACATCACATATGAGAAAGATGTACGTCCATATAAATCAATCTCAAGGGATTCTCCCTCTAAAGAGGGTCTCAATGGTGTGGTGGCTTTTACGATTATCGGCTAACATTTTGTCTCTTTTATGGCTATCGGTTAATTCTTTTTAGTTACAGTTAACAAAAAAGTTAAAATTAATTTCTTTTGTTTCATTTAGAATGAAATATTAATAAACCTGTATTTTTTGTACCTTCAAAGCAAAATAAAGGTCTTGGGACCATTTCGGGATAAAATGAAGTTACTTTTTTGAAGAATTTTAACATTTGATAGATCATACTATTTCTAAAGTATTCAATTTTTAATATTATTTTATGCATAGAAATCTCAATAGTCAATTTAAAAATACTCTTTGTGAAAAGAAAAGCATACAAGCAAACGCCCAACTCAAGGCGAAGGGGGGGAAATTCATTATAAAAGAAATGGCCGTTTCACTCTAGAGATGGACTATTCGTGTGAGATGGGTTATCCGTTTGTTAATTCGCACCAGATGGGTAATACGTCTTAATTTGAAATGGAAAGAGTTTTAATTTTGAATGAACAATCCGCCTGACTTTATCCGTCAGCTTTGACGGACAGTTTGAAGATGGATTATCCGTTTCAGACAGCCTGTGTACAGCCGCCTCCTCCCCTCAGAAAAAATTGGAGAAGGGGTGTCTGTGGGGGAGGGGGCGACTGTGCACAGGCCAGTCTCAGACAGATAATGCAACCATAAGAGAGTTTAGCACCTTCTTTAAAATCAACAGATCTAGGGAACAATTTCTTTTACGGTTAACTCTTTTTTACACTATTTTCGGCTAATGGTTAAAATTTTTCAATTTTTACGGCTATCGACTAATTTTTGGGCTGTTTTACGCCTATCGGTTAACCCCATTAAGTGTTGATCTTGTGGAAGAATAACCCACAAAGTATATCTAAATCAGCTGAACTGACCAGAAAAAGTATAGAAATTGCATGGCCTAAAATGACAGCCTATAGTTTCTGACACTTCCCAAATAGAATGGCACAAACCATTTGATTTTCCAACCGAATTTCCAGTTTACCCATGTAATGGTAAGAAGCCCTGGTCTCCTGTACATGTCACCAAATCTCCAGCGTGGAGTTGTGTTTTGAGCACTGTTCTATAGGGGGATATAGTATTTTTTTAAAAGCCTCAATTTTCTTGAAGGCCCACTTACAGTGTAAGGGCCTATTCTTCGTTTTCACTGTCACGCAATAAACACGGCACAAAAAAACACATTTGAAACCATCCAGTGGAAGAAGCCAAGAAAATGAAATATTATAAAAGACTAATATATAAACAATTTGTCCAAATCTAAGGTCTTTGTGGCCCACAGTTTCTGAGTTAGTTGCCGAAACATTTCAAGCACCTTTGTAGAGCTTTGTATGGAGACGCCATATTGGTGGACAGAAACTGTCCACCAATATGGCTGCCGGAAATCAACAAAAACATCTGGAGTTCACTTTTTCTATAAAAGCTCCTCCTTTTCACTCGAGAACTAGCATACTTGCCCATAAACATATCTTCTAATACGTGAAATGGTTAAACTGCTGAAAATCAAGCGGAGAGACTTTTTTCAAGGAGATAGCATTCCTATTTTGGTGTCATGCACTGTGAAAACTTGGAAGTTCAAACTGCTGTATTTTCGAAATGAAACATGCTTCGGGCTGGAAACTTGTACAAAGATTTATTTCCTATTAATCTTCAACCTAGTGTAAATAAGAATTCGTAAAACCTCGCTTTTTTGACTTTGCAATCTGATGACTTCACCGTGAAAACCATCAATCTGCACAAGTAGGCAAATTTGGAATTGTCTTTGAAACATCCAAGCCAAAATTTGTATGATGACAATTTTTGTTTAGAAAAAAATTATCACCACTGTCTGGAAACTATTTACTCTTAACAGGCTGTCGCATCTGTCACTACTTAATGGAAAGGACACTTGCTTTACAACAAATGATTGACAAGTAAAACACATTATTTTTCATTTGTTAAGTCGATTTTGTCCAATTTTTAACCCAGGACAAATTTTGTCCACAGCGTCTTTGAAGATTGTCCTGTCTGGGACAAAACTTGTAAAATCACGATAAACCATCCACATTTGTTAGGCACCGCAGAAATACGTTTTGTGACGTCACAGCAATTGGTCAGCGGTATTTGAGTTTGTTCGATCGGATGAAAGAGATCGCTTCCTTCGCTGCGTCTCCGCTTGCACGTGTTTATGAAACGTTGAGGCCGTGTTTATTGTGGAATTTCACGAGCAGTCTTCGCCTTTCTGAGACTAGCTTCCTTTAATCATGTTAAAAGATCGTGACCGAACTAAAGAACCAGTAAATACCGTTAAAGCGGTAACCCGTGTAGGCGTTGCCTGGATGCGTGTCAGTACAATGTGCCAGAAGCTACATTGGGGAGCCAGAAAAACAGAAGATTTTAAACAAGAAAGACTGGGAAGGTTTTTAAGTGTAGCATTTGCATTTATAACTTGCAATACAGGTAAGACGCTTTTTGAGAATTCATAAATAATTTTATTGGAGGCGCTAAGCTTACTCAGCTCAGCTACCGTTGAATCGAATGTTAGAATTTAAGCTTAAGACTTAAAAATAAACGTAAGTTTAAATAATCTGCAGTTTCATAACTATGCCTTTGTCGACTTGGTTTAGCCGTCGACTTCTATTTACATATCAGTGATAATTTTTGCTTTCCGTTTCACATTAAGCTTAAACAATATTATTAGGGGTATACAGTGTAATCTTAATTACAGTATAAACTTGCTTTAGCTTAAGTATTATTCATGTTTTCTCGAAACATTAGACTGCCGTCTTACAAACAGTGCATCATTCATAGTCGCTAAAGACATTACTATACATTTCATTTTTTACACTTTATGCACTCTCACATTTTCTGAGTTATATTTATTACCAATAGACCCTTGACGCGTTTATTTTGTATATGTTGTAGTTCTGTGAAAAATGACCTTGCTACATACATGTATACACAGTACCTTTGACAACTGCATTCATCAACAGTCGATGTATATGCAGGAAGGTCAATAATTTTTATAGTTTTGACTGCAAGTTGTAAGTGAGTTCAACAGTAGTCAATTGACCTCTAAAGTGATACCAGTCTCCATTTTTTAAATCAAGTGGCAATATTTTTACACCTTTTGTCATGATTTCATACACAAGAAACCGCCTACTCTTCATGAGATTCTGCCTGGGCATTGACAGCCAATGTAATCTTATTAACTCTTTCTCTGATGTACTCAATGAATTGTGGTGACTTGAAATACTTGTGGTCTTTTGGTACATCAGGTATTTCTGGAATGGAAGAATTGTTGCCATCATCGTCATCATCATCGTCATTGCCATCACCACCATCTTCCTCAACTTCATTCAGACCGGACAAAAGGCGAATGTTCCAGGCTTGGGACAGCTTCTGGATATCAGCAGTCAAGTTACGAAGACAAATGATGCATCCAAGACTGTTGCCATTCTCATCGGACATGCAGGGAGAATGGAATGTATGGCCACATGTCAGTCGCTGGATGTTTGAATGAGAAGGATGATGGCATGCTTCTGCATCACAGTCTAGCTGAGGATTTGGTCGGCTAGAAGGCCATCTGTACCCTAGAGGTAATGACTTGACAGTGAATTCTGTCTGAAAACTTGCTAGGTAGTATGGTGCTTTGCCATATGGACGGCCAGCTCTGTTTAGTGGTCTTGGAAGCATGTAGGATTTACCCAGATTCAATGCAACTCTCTCAAACATAGCCATAATGCCTTCAGATGCTAAACCTGAAAAAATCATACAATTTGAAAGAAAATCATCATTAAAAAAAAAATTTGTCTTTCGTAACAGGCATGTAACATTGTAGGTTGAAAGTACAACAATCAGTCTTTTCACTGATTTATATGTTGTGGTTATTTTATCCTTGGTTTAAATTTTATTTTTCTTTGTTTTTGGGTATGGTAATGTATGATGATAAGTTTTAAACAAAGGAAAATAAAAATTTAAACCAGGGATTAAGTTAAACCACAACATATATAGACATGGAGGCTTTTATTTACCTGAAAGCAAAAGCAAGTCTTGGTCACTATATCCTCTTACACATTGTGGAACATAACTTCTTTCAAAGCCATCCTCTTCAAAGTTTGATCTGGCAATAAGTCTGGCTGTTTCTTGAATTTTTGCTCCTTTGTCTGTCTTTCTTATTTTGGATCTTAACTTCGAATGAAAGATTTCAACCTTCTTTTCATTCAGGACTGGACATAAGGTACCCTTGGCATCATAATATTCGGAAAGTTTGTCTGCTGGTGCTGTACATCGCTGAGCCATGAAAGTGATGCTTTATTGTAGTGATGGCGGTCCATGGCTACAAACATGATGGCCAGGCGCTTCATTGACGATGTCAGCTCTTCAAATTGCCCTCCTCTAACTATAACTGGGTAGTGCAGGAAACACAAAGGAATAAGCTCCTCAAAGAGATGAAGTAGGCAAGTATATTCAGTGTCCTTGCTTAGTCCGAAGGCCTGAATAACCTGGCTACGGATGTTCAGCCAACCACAGAATGATAGTGTGATACACAGTGCTACTTTATCTGGCCTGGGCTTTTCAGGCAGTCTTACCCTTTGGCCAAAAACTGATCCATAGATCTCTTTGAAGATGGGATAATACTGCTTTACAACATCTTCTGAACTATTCAAGTAGACATGAAACTGTCCCAGCTCAGGAATCAGGGATGTAATTTCTTGATCCAAGTCAGCATGGCAAACAATCTTCTTCTGATGGTACCATGTGGGCCAGTCACCAACTGTAGGTGCCACATGTAATTTTAGGAAATCTCTGAACTCTGGAATGGTGTCAAAATGTACTGATGACAGGCCTGGTAGTCATCTTTACTGTGCAGATTTTGTTCGATTTCATCGATTAGTATGGTGGATTTTAACGTTTGGCATTCTTCATGGTCCTCTCTTGAATAGACTCTGCAATAAAAAAGTCATATGTGGCTAAGTGTTAACATTTTAGTAAAAAAGGAATTTACAAGGTAACTTCTAGTAGATTAAATAAATAAATTATGAATTCTTATATTTTTGAACTGCAGCTGAAGATATGGAAGTGAATGTGATCCTCACAGTTGAATGAAGAACATTGTAAGTGTAATTACACTGTAGCCTGTGTTGTACATGTAAACAAACCAAGTTTAGGTTTAGTTTCGTCTGCAGCACAGGCTACCTACAAGTAAGTAGCTGAAAAATAATTCAGGCTTGACTAGAGAGTTAACTCTACCAATCAAGGCAAATAGAGCAGTCACACTGCAATTCTTATTATACCAGGTGATGGAAATGACATTTTGGACTTAACGTAAAAGAATTTATTCTACTTGCTTACCGTAGTTCCTTCATGGACTGCTGCATCCTACATAGATCGATCCCCTTGTATGGCCGAGGCAAACTCTCCAAGGAAAAGCATTCACTATAGTGTGGCCAGAATTCCCTCATTTCATTAACCACTGCATCACTTGAAATTCCACCTCTGCAGACTGTGGGTGTACCACCACCTTCTGAAACCATGTCACATCGGTGAATATTGGCTGGCTCAACAGGATGAGGAACTGCAGGAACAGAGGACTGGATGTCCAAAAGAAGAGTCGCTATATGAACAGCAGTGGTGAGTATTCTTTGGTTATTGTTTTTATTGCATTAATGTCATGGAAATCGTCCATAGATAGTATCTGAAAGAATTTCTGTTAAGACAAAGTTGAAAGGGAAAGAAAGTGATTATAAATAATTGTATTATACTTTATAAAGATCTCAAAATCACAGGCTTAATTTGTAGGTAGAAAATGCTTTTTATCATACGGATGTTGTTGTGTTTTGTAACTACATTGGTGGGTACCTTCAGGAACATTTTTTTCAATTTCTATCAGGTATTATTTTTACGTTTTGAAAAGCTTCACAAGCCATTTTTTTAGCCCTTGTCAAATGGTCAGATGCCATTTTGTGCTTCTGATGAGTCTTGGTTTTTTCATCTCTTGCAAATCCCAACACTTTACCAAGGGCCATACCACTAGATGACAGACCATTAAGTTCCAAGAAGATGGAGCTTTCATCCATAAATTCGCCGTGTCTCTGATTTCTGAAAGTCATACCAGACTTGACACATTTAGCATTAGTAAGTCACATATTTTCCGAAAAAACTCGGAAATAATATTGAACTCTCAATCTCAGTGCTTGTATATTCCATAGAAAGTACTTCACGTAGGTACGTTTACAGACAATTATTATACATAATGTAGTGTAGATCAGTATTGTAATATAATTATCTACAGCGGAAGATGATATTCAAGTCAGGAAAAAAGTGTTACTAGTACTAAATCCCCACCTTTCCCACAATATTGCTATAATGATGTCTCCCCACTTCTGCCTCCAATGATCATGAGGTTTGGATAAGATTCTTTGAATGGGATTCCAGATAAATCATTTGTGAATGCTTTAGGCCTTGTGACTTTCTATATATGTAGTTACCAAAATTATTGCACCCTTAAGTACCTGTAATATAGAAGCTGCCATATAAGGGCTGTTGTTCTCTTCTCTTGCAGGTTGGCCCTTTTTTCACCATGACGCTCTGACAAGATACTGTCAAGGATTTCCTTGTATAGTGTAGGGGCATTGGACTCGAGGAACTCTTTAAAAACTGGTTGACTCACTAATCTTTTTCGATCTTCACATTTGTCTATTTGTCTACTTAGGGCATCAACTTGTTCTTTGAATGTGGGTTCTGTCACAGTTAATGACTGATTAGTACTAAGAATTATTGCTTTAAAATACCTTAAAGATGTGTTACAAATAGATGTAATTCAAAAATCCTTTATTATAATATACATTGTATTATATAT
This sequence comes from Porites lobata, assembly GCA_942486035.1. Classification (NCBI taxonomy): domain Eukaryota; kingdom Metazoa; phylum Cnidaria; class Anthozoa; order Scleractinia; family Poritidae; genus Porites; species Porites lobata. The sequence goes on along the minus strand of CALNXK010000001.1, from coordinate 3,076,325 downwards.
CTGATATGCTAATGATGTGACCAATTTTCTTAGCCAAAATAACCCAAATCTAAATACATGTATTAGTGCATGAATGGATAAATGTGCCTCGAGAGATTTTTAAGCTGTTTGATAATAAAGTCACAGTTCTCTCTTTATTAAGTCTAAAACACTCAGCTGTGACTGGTGTTTTAAACTTGATAAAGCATTCCTGCTTGTTCATTAAACTGTACACATTATTTTTATTATTTTTTATTATAACCATGAAGCCCCTAATTTAGGAATTATATGTGTGGTGGTTTAATTTTATCCTATGGCTCAAATTTATTTTTCTTTGTTTTGGGGTATGGTAATGTGTCATAATGAGTTTTAAACAAAGGAAAATAACATTTGAACCAACGATAAATTTAAACCGCAGCATAAAAGTTATGTTTTTGGCATGAACATAATAATAGTACTGCATTATCTCTAACAACACTCAAAGTAAGGGTGTCTACATTCACCATTTAACTTTTCCTGAATATTTTTCCATGTGGATGCTTCAATCATGATGTCACCATCTTCCCCAACCAACATTGGACCATACTGCCCTTCTGCAATAGTCCAGTAATGAGAATTCTGCTGATGGCACACAAGAATAGAAAATATGAAGAGTCAAAATTAATGTTTCATTTTGTTTGAAATACATACAAGTACTCTACTCTTTAAAGCCAGTACAGGAAATTATTTTATAAAACACAGTCACTTAAGAAAATTATTCCTATACCACTGTTTGTGGCTCCAGCTCTGGTTCAGCAGTGGATCCCACATGTAAAGCTTTGTTGTTTCCTTCAGAAGCCTGAAAAATGATAATTAAATTTTAGGTCAATGTTATCATGTCTTTATAAAATAATAAAGCTTTATGCAGAATTTCATGGTGATTCAGGTTCTCTCTCTCCTTGGAGTATTTTTTACCAGCCTTTTCATTATATTGTTTTGCTATGTCCTTTTTACCACCTGTGCTTTTTAAATATTGGAGATAAAGTTTGATTTCTCTTCACAATAATTATCTCTAACAACCCCAGGGAGAAGAAATGTGAGGGAGAGTACTGGATGCCAAACAGTGTTAAAAATTTTTCTGACAAAACTCTTTTGCTTTTGAAAACGGATAGTATCATTTATAATTTTTGTGAATGTTCATGTCCCAAGTTATTAGCTTATATCAATTTACAAACTTGCTGTAGGTAGTATTGGGTAATAACAAACTTTGACAACACAAAAAATTTAAGACAATTTTGTAAAAGATCAATGTGATAACTATTATTATAGGAAAAAGACACTTGAGGTAAGTAAATAAACTCTGAAATACACAACACTAATAAATAAATCAATATCAAAGGATCATTCCAGGTTTTCTTGAACATCCTACAAAAATGAACATATTAAGAAAACTTACCTGCGTGTGATCTTGTTGACTAGTGGCGATGTTTTCCCGATTTGTCACTTTTTGGCCAGTTTTGTATTCTTTTATGGAGCGTCACTGCGACATTTGTTGCACCACCGTGTTCCAGGTTGATAATTAGGAAAATTAAAACCAGCATGGTCAAGAGTGGGAAAGAAATGATGAGGAATCGCGTGGGTCCGTGCAGCCTTGAAGAGTGTCCCCAAGTAGATGGACACGAGCATCTCCTGTCGCCCTCTCTTGAATTTTATCAAAATGGCGCTGACAAACCATTTCATTAGGCTGCAGACCACCAGCTCTACATACTTGAGGGTTTGCTTTTCTTAAAATACCGCTACAGCCATCCGAAAAGCCTCCTGGTTTTGGCCTTTGAACAAAGCATTTTCTTCAAAACAAAATTTGTATGTTGCGAAGACCAAAGCGCCCGCGATAGTCTTACGCGAGACAACAATTTCACATGCTGTGCAAGCTCAGTTTAACTCTGGCACGACATAAAATATGGAATACGAATAATAGAAACGATAGGTGAAGTTCAGGCGCTAAGTTTGCAGTTTTCGCTCTAAGTTTTGGGGTTTTTCATCGCAAACCGGGCTCGCGTTGAAAACCAATTTAAAGTTGCCGGTGTTTTTAATTTTTAAAGGCGATGACGCTGACCAGCAAAATACTGTATCGCGCCTTCAAAAACGTATTTCTGCGGTGCCCATTTGTTAAGCGTTGGTGATGACAGAAAATTCGTCTAAATAAACACCTTTTTCGCTAGTGCAGATTGGCCCTAAATTACATTTAACAGCACAACCACACACTTTTCATCATTCGCAAACATTTATGACAACTGTAACTGTTTAATGTTGGAAGTGGGGTGGGAGGTGGTTTTTAGTGCAAAGGAGAAATTATCTAGATGTCATGCTCACAAACATTGGCATGTCTGTTTGATCAGTTGATGGAGATATCATACAAGCCTTGAGTGAAGAGCTAAAACGATGCTAGTGTTGAATTGAGCAGAACCAAACATGGGGTAGCCCTTAAGAATGTGGTGCCAGAATAGACCTACACCTAGAAAGACATTTTGGCATCATTTTTTTTCCCTCTATAGAAAAAATGTTTACACTAGGGAACACAGATAGGATTAGAACTTCGGAGAAGATAAACCTTTCATCTTAACGAGTTTAAGTGATATCTCGAAAATTTAGAAACATAAGATGACAAATTATTAGCACAATTCTTTAAGTAAACTTTTCCTGCTGTTGAGTAGAACAAGTACAAATGTACCCAAACACAATAATCTCAATTTCAATTACGCCTACTTTTCGGTTTAATTAATTTAACTTAAAAAGTATCACATGGAAATATGTCAGAATTACCGGTAAGCATCATATTCTACAAATCTTTCAATTTGTTAAACAAGATCTGTTAAATCCCTTAAAACCATAAGATTATATTAGATATTCCTATCTAGAAGATTCGCTTAACATTCCTGAGTATCCACGGAATCGATAATTCTTTAACAAATAATTATTTAAGTTGCCACACTGAAAGCAGGTGAATTTTACAACGTACAAAACATCACTTATTAATTAAAACCGACTTTCACTCAGCTAGCGACAAAACGGTTTGCTCGCAGTGCGGTAAAATTTAATGAAAAAAACTGTCACCGCAAAATAAACTTTGACAGAAAACACCACACGAACGACATATAAATGATACCTACCACTACTTGAATTGAGAAATTCGTCGTTTTGCGCTCTGTTCAGTGCCGAACTTTCCGCATCTCCAGAACCTGTGGTGACGGGATGAAAAAATCGGTGGAAAATTGAGCCAAGCGTAAAAACTATCAAGAGCGGTTGCTAGATTGTGAGTTTGCGTTCGAGGTAAACACAAATTCTCCGCAACAATAGCTCAAATTAAACTTACGGTATCAAAAACAAAAGCTCATTTGAGAGAGCGGCCGTTTTAGTCTGAAATTAAGCTTGCGATTTACTCAAGAAAAATAAAAAAGCCAAGTTCAAAGATTACGAATTAAGCTTACGTACTGCAGATTACTGCAGATTAGAATAGTTTATTTAACACGCATTTAGGCCTACCACTCAATCCGCCGTGCCTTGAATAATATGAAGGTGTCGATTTGTTTGTGTTTAAAAACGTGCCGTTCTTGCTAGCTTGGCTCACTTGAACGTTTTTGCGTATACTCCAGACGCCGTCTAGTTCGGATCCTGCGTGAAGAGTTACGAAAGAGAGTAATCAGCAAAGAAATGTCAGTAAACGGAGACTTCATTACAACAAACATCGCTCGTACCTGGCAAGTTGCGATTGTCTTTTGTTTTAAGAAACTTATTTTTAGGCTGGAGAGCAAGTTCTAACCCATCTTCAATGTCAGGATCATCTGTACGCCAAGGATCATTCTTTTTATTTTTTCCGGAGTTGTACAGAAATTTGCTTGGTCGGCTGCCTGTACAAAGTGAAACAAAATTCACGTCACACTACCGCTGATAACCAAAACCATAGCTTTCTTTAAATAGTCGAAACGTTAAGCGTAATTAAATAGCCCTTGTACCGTCAAAGCTCTGGTTTCCTGACTGTCCAAATCCCCGTCCAAAGGACATGTTTTCTCCTCATTGTGTCTTCGACGAGCGTAGTGAAAAAGGCATGAAGGAGGTAAATGATAACTTTGTTGTGGGAACTGTGGGATCCAGGCTCTTTGATCTGCCAATATTTGACACAGGCATACCAAAAAAACTTTTAACAGGACACCTGAAAAAACAAACATTTTCTTGTTCTTTTGAGATCCTTGCTGCTTTTCCACAGCTAATGTAAGAAAAAAAAATTAAGTCCAAACTTGGCTTCCTCTTTTTTTGGTCACTTTCCTTTTTTCTTTAAATTAAACTCTAACATAATGTACATGTATGTGTTATAAGACCCCTCTAGGGTAACCTAAGGAGAGATTGTCGCTTTCCTTGACAACCCCAGGACGCCGAATGAAAATGCGCGCTTTATGAACGGTTTGGAAGAAACAGGACTTGATTTTTTCGTTAATTTTATTGGAAAAAATCTTTGATATATAATTCTGGCCAGTGATGTCTGCAGGAAATCCACGAGCTGCACGTTTATCGTCTGCAAATGGCAAGAAAACGCGAAGATCGGCAGAGGAGAACGAATTAGTTGGCGCGAAAGGCCACTCGAAACCACGAATTTCGCCGTCCGTGATAGAACATGGATTCCATACCGATAAATACAAGACACATTACAGTGCTTGGACGCCTGTTATGAATGCAGCCTCCAATAATCAAGTAAGTCAGCAATTTAAAGTTGCCTTTTATTCTCGTTTTCCGGTTTGTAACTGTGTTTAAACAACCAATTTGAAGTCCTTTGTGATGGTTCACAACTTCACAGTTTGAATTTTGAAAAGGCACTTGTGCTAATTGAGAGCTTATTATTGTTTTCTATTCTGCTTCTACAGATGTTTCTGGAACGGCTAGAGCTCATCGGACACTGGGTAAGACATTGAGAGAGCTTGCAGCGAGAAAAAGGAAATTCAAATTGGCCAGCAGAAGCAAAATAAAAATGTGGAAACGAAGCTTAAATTTGTAAAACATCTGCTTGTCGGCCATTAAGTTGGATCGGCCTTGAGATCGAGACTTCATGGGCATCTGTCGATCTCTTAAACCTTAATACGCGAAGTTCAGTGAACTGGAATTTTAGGCTCTTTTTTGACAGCAAGACTTTCTCTGCACATAATGAAGAAATGACTTTCACGAAGTCGGTACGAAGTTGCCATCGATCTAAAACATTTTTTCTGAAACATTTTAGACACGTCGGGTCAAGGGCCTGTGATAGGGGTGCAAGATCGTTGGAGATTTAAAATCTGGAGACTCTTTCTTTTACATTAACCCCTGCAAAATATCAACTACCACCCCCCTCCCGATATTCACAAATTGACGGAGCCCCCAAATTATAACATGGGTGTGGCTATGGAGTTTATACAAAGTCTTAAGGGAGTGCAGACCATCAAAATTCACTTTGACGAAATAGTCTTTGTCAGTGAAAAACTTAATTACAGAAAAGCTCAAAAGGGAGATTTGGCGACCTGTATGGGAGACTGGGAGATTGGTACCATATCCGGGGGAGTCTCGCATAATCTAGGAGAGTTGGCATATTATATGGTGATGCACATACTCTCTGATGTGGTACTACTCCATTGCATTTGCTCAACACAGCAGAGTTTATTCCCAGTCAAAACTGCTTGGCAATTTCCTTTTCATTTTTTGCCAAATATTTTGCATGCAATAGTGCTTTGCTTATCTTGTGCATCACATCAGTGATCTGTGCCCATCCCTGCCTCCCCAGGGCAACTATACTAGGCATTTGCACACTTTGTCAGTTTTGAGGGTGGGGTAGCATGGGCCAGGAGTTTGCCCACCTTCGGGCTACCCCTAGCCCTTGAGACACACGCATGTTATTCGCTTCAAAATCCAGATATGGAGGATTTTATAAGAGAGGACCAGCAGTTTATTACAGTTTGACTTAACCATCAAGGACTGGACAAACTTGTAGAGGTTTTTAAAAGTATATTTTCGCAGTTTTATTTATTTTTTTTATCGCTTAATCAAGCCACAGCTCAAGCTATCACTGACTACATACAGCAGAAACTGCTGCAGTGTTTATTGGGGATGAACCCAGGGGGAGGGTATTATTTTTCTCTCTTCCTTTATTCCATATGTGGGGCATTTGGCAGCTTAAGGGTCCCCACCCTCTGTGACTTGCCATCTAAGAAAAAAATGCTAATGCCCAGTGATAAATATGCTCAGTGTAGGATAGACACAGCTGCAAATGACCCAGGCATTCTGTGTACATACAGTGCGCACATACATGACGTACTCTGACTGAGCCTGTTAATCATCTGGTGATCATTGACAGGGACACATTAATTTTAAAGATACAAGATTTTCTAATTGTAAGGGCGCTGGACTTGTATTTGTAATTTGAAGTTTCAAATACATATTCACATTCTCACTATCGTCATCATTATCATCATGAACAGAAACATGTTCATTTTTATCATCAAGATCCTTAATATCTGGGGATAAATTCTATTGCATAAGGTTTCACTGTTTCACATGTTGAATAAATGGTGATTAGTGATTAATTTTTTCAGTTCTCCATGTGGACAGATGCTCAACGGAAAAAATTCCTCACCTTCATCTTAAAGAAATGTACCAAATCTCAATTAAAGTTTGTCAACGAAGGTTGGTTCAAAAAGCAGCTTCCAATACATCACTTAGACTACACCACTGTTCTGCCTCGCTTTATTTGCACATATATCTTCTCATTCCTTGATCCAAGAAGCCTTTGTCGTGCAGCTCAAGTCTCATGGCACTGGAAATTTATTAGTGAGCAGGATGTAATTTGGATGCCAAAGTGTCTACGGTTTGGCTGGTATTTGCCATACACCCCCAATAATAGGGAATATGGATGTTGGAAACATCACTATATCATGTGTACTGGATCTCTTGATATGGAAGCTTCATCAAGAATGGTAGGTTACAGTCTGAGGCAGGATACTTTCTTAAAGTGCCGTATTTCCCCGAATAATAGCTGGGGGCGATTATTTCTTTTTGAGCATCAAATGGGGGAGATTATTTGAGGGAAGGCGATTATTTGAGGGAGGTGATTATTTGAAAAATATTGCTCACTAGAAGTCATGCCCTTTTTATTATTACATTAAATCAAAAAATTATAACATCAAATAAACTGAACATGGACTTTTTAAGTGTTCCAAATTTGTTTCCTTGATTAATATTCAGAGCTTGAATTGTCACTGATCAGTTTTGCTGGATCAGATCCTCTTCAACTTGACAGATAAAAGAAAGAGAAGATGGAAAGAGGGGTGGGGAGGGGGTGATTATTCAAGGGAGGCGATTATTTTCAATATTTCCATCAAAGGGGAGCATTTTGATATTCGAGGGAGGCGATTAATGGAGGGACGGCTATTATTCAAGGAAATACGGTACTTATCCCATTATCACGAGATTTTATTTGTGCTGAATTTTTAGTGAGGCCATGATTTGGGGACTTCATATCTAGAATGGGGGTGTCTGTATTTGAATGGTTACTTAGAAAGGGTGTACCTTGGGTGGTCCACTGTCCACCCAGCTCTGTTAGTAGAGAATGGGCTCAAATCCAGACCAGAATGATCAGCTCAATCCAGGCTCATGGTATGATCTTGCTGGCTGCTATGACCTTACCTAAATTCAGTTGGGTGTTGATGTTCAACTACTGCCCTTGTCTTGGAACTTCACCCTGTTTTCTTGTCAATTAAAAAAAAACAAACCATGCTGTTTCAAGCAAAAGAACCTTGTGTTGTCTGGGGTAACCAGTCAAGTTGTCCCAAAGACATCTCACCCAAAATTAGGTTGTCCAAAACCAGAGTTATCTTGACAGAAATGCTAATTTATGTTGTGCAAAGTTTTAACATTTTGCGCGACATAACTCTGGTTTTGTTTGACATAACCTCAGTTAAGAATGACTTTCAGGCCACTTGACGGTATACCGGTGTCAGGCCTTTCATTTCTTCTAAGGGTTGTTTAGGGAAGGGATTGTTGATTTGACCAAAGGCGTGGTAATGTTTTGTTATTATGATAACAAGGGGAAGATTGTAAACTTTAAGGTTGCTGACATTAGTGAGCTGAAACTTAATCAGTGTCGCTCAGCTGGGACTTAATTTCTTTATGCTGCATACTCATTGCATGCATACCTGCATGGTGAAAATTAATCGGTTAAATGCTCCTTTTATTTCTCTTCATAAATTCTTCTAAAACTTTTTTTCTGTTATACATAATATGATTTACAATACAGTACTGTAATTCAATATACAATGTACGAGCAGGAACAGACCTTACATTGTATTCTTTATTCTTCAGGCAGAAAAGTATGGGCAGTTTGCTGACAACACTGCTTTTATGGCTGAGGAAAAAGATAAAAATAAAATACATATAGAGAAGAAAAAGAACAAAGAAGTTACTTACTATAGACAAGGTAGTCAAGTATTAGTTAACTGTTCTTTTTTTGATTTATGGTAGTAGACTGCAAATGACCATAAAATTATTAAAATTAATTTTCAATGTACTTTTTGTTTATTTTGCAGTCTCCATATACAGGTTGTTTAGGCGATTACACCTGACCTGTGGCAGGAAACTGCCTGCAATTAATATAACAACTTTTTCTTTAATTAATAACAAAATTAGTTTTTCGTATGTCCCCACTATAATGATAAAAGGTAACTTGTAGTCAGTAGAATGAAAGATGGTAAAAACGCTTAGAATTCAGGCTCTCAACAGTTTCCTGGTCCTGAATTGCAAGTGGTAGGTAGGCGAAAATGGTAAGATACTCAGATCAGCGCTCTAGGCCTTACGATGTGACCTGTTTTATTTGGTGTATTGGGCCTGTTTACGTGGAGGTGAAAGACCCCACGTTAGGGTAACCCTCCTGTCCATATGATCTCTCATATGGTCACCCCACCTATCATGTTAACGTGGTCAAATCATAGTCAAATTAAAATGAGAGATTGACGAGATTATACGGACCGCCGGGTTACCCCCACCTTCATGTAAACAGGCCCTTAATGTCATGGCAGTGATTGGGTGGGTGGAGTGAGATCTCTTTGCTTACATGGACCAGTGCCATAGTGGTGCCATCTTTTACACTTCCCTGTTGATCTTGTCTCTCCACTTCCCCTGCAATTTGCCACTTTAGTAGCCTACGAAAACGGCTGTCTCACCACACTCCTTCCTACTAGGGACGTTTCACCAGGGGGGATGTCTGCACCTCAACAACAGAAATTCCATACTGATCACGGTAAAATTATGTCCAGAATCTGGTCAAAAGCTCTGATTGGTCGACATAGTAGTTATACATGTATTGTTTTAACTCTTGTTCACAAATGTCAACAAGCAAAAGAGAAACGGTCATAAAGGTCAAATTAATGTTAACACAGTTAACACAATGAATCTACACTACAAAACAGTCAATATTCGTGGAAAATATTGTTCTTAAGAAGAAGTATCCAAGTTTTGAAGGATCTTGTTTGCAGAAGAACACAAAACTTTACCATAATTGGCAAGGAGAACAAACAACAAAAACTTCATTTACATGAAAATCAATATATTTCAGGTACAGACTACCTGCAAATAGGGAATCTAATCGAGGAATTCTGGTATGGAGACATTTCACTTACACTTAAATTACAATATTAATACAAAGAATATTACAAAATAATAAATATGGTATTACAGATTAATCAGTTATTTTCTTCTTGAATCTATGTTTGAGGAGTTTTCTCAGAGCTTCTGGTGCACTGTTCCAAATTTTCGCGCGTATAATGGAGAAAGAATTCTTATGGTGATTTTTACATTTGGAACCCCCATGACTACCAGATTTGTTATTTAAACTTTGATTTACATCATCAGAATGGAATTTATATTGCTGAGTAGCAGACGTCCCTCCCAGCAAAACGTCCGTAGCGGCGAGGGGCAAGCATAGATGGCTGTTTTCGCAGGCTGCCACTAAAGAAATGAGAAAGAAACTGTGCTAAGCTAACTTTCTGTTTCGCAAACACTTTTGGCACTGTTACAAGAGACAAGTAAAACAAATTGGCCAATAGCCAGTTATAGCTGACTGGCACGTCCTCAAACATTCTCAGAAACAACTGCGGGACATATTTCTGCTCTAGTTCCCTTTTCTTTTCTAAAGTGGTGAATTCTGCCAAAAGATTCGAGCCAGAAACTTTATTAAGTTGAAGCTCGTTCAAGAACACATTATTTAGTGGCATGGCCCCTCAGCAACATACAAATGAAGCTGAATGAAAAATGACATACAGTCAGGTGATAATTCATGGGAACACCATCTCAATGTACACTTCTGAGTACCACTTTTCACATTCTGTACCAGAGAAACGCCGTCCCCCGTGGCTGGACCCAGATCCTAAACCTCCTGACTTGGATAATGCCAGGAAAGCTTTGTTGTATCAACACAACCCTAATCAGCCCCACTCCCCGGACAAACTGAGAACAGAGAGACTGGGACTGAGTACCAGACCTTTGCACAGAAGGTCACTTACAGCTCCAGCACAAATGGGTGTGGAGAGAGCGAGCGTGGACAAGGTGAGAAAAAATATTAAGGAGCTTAAGCAACAACGACGGGGACGGCTACGAAAACGTCACTTAAAAAAGTGAATTCGCACTGCCTCAAACTTTATCGCGCTTATTCCATCTCGTTTAATTTCCCAAAATTAATGTTGACAAATTTTTTTGGAGTTGAATTCTAAAGGAATGTGTCAAAGTTCAGGAAAAGAAAAAGAAAGTTGTTGTCTTGTGTTCGGCCATCCTCGACAAAACGTGAAAAAAGGCACTTTCACGTCGTAGTCGTGCAACGACGGCAAACAAATGTACAAAAAAGAGTGATGCACGTGCAGAGTTGTTGTTTTGCCAATCTAATCCTATTGCTTTTTTGCTGTTCTTGTTGCCGTCGCCGTCGTCGTTGCTTAAGCTCCCTGATATGAATCTGCGGGTGGGTCACTTTACGGCCTCTCCACATGAGCCCGGTTGACGGGGACCAATTCCGCCCTGGTTAATATGAGAAATTTCAGCCCGGTTTCCGAGATGAAAAAAGGCCGAGGATACTGACTGGAGACAGCGAGTTCTGGTGCGAAATTCGAGAAATGAAGCAAATATGACGAAACACAAAGTTATCACTTTCGCGCCTATCACAGTTTTGGCAACTCTTATAGCTATATCACTGCAGTTAAATGGGATGCTTATGATGAGGAAAATACAGCAGGCAAAGCAAGACGATACAGAATTAATTCGAAGAACTCATCCCTCTTTCATCTCTGTGACAACAACAACAATGTTGGGAGGCCCGTGTCACATAGCCTGTTAGGCCAGTTATTTTTTTTCGCAGGCCGCGAGAGGGCAATGGGCGCACGTCTTCGAGATTTCTCCCTTCGCCCCAAGGAAAAATAAACAAGAAACCATTGGACTCGGATATCTCAAATCTCTTTGGCAGTGATCACCCCTAGTGTCTATCTGTAATGGGTTCGAGGCAAGAGAGAGGGAATTGGTAGAGAAATAATGCATTTCGCCAGACCTAAAACGTTTTCCCAGAAGTTGTGTTTTCCTCGTTTTTATTGCCTTCCCCGCCAAAGCATTCTAGTTTTTTTCACTGCGTAACAAAGTAGAAAAGTTACTTTTCCTTTTTAGAATTACACTAACATTAACTATTGTATTGAGCGAGTCGATAAAAGTGAAAGTCGAAATCACCGAGTTCGGATTTTTGGCCATTGGGTTGGTAACCTTATTTACTGAGTTTTTGTCTTTCATTAGAAGCTGCCACCCACAGCCCCTTTGAAGATATATAAAAGGAAGAAGATATAAAAAGGAAAAAAAAAGAAACACGCTGCTAACGATCCTGTGATTTGTTTTCTTTTTCTTTCTGTACGACAATTTGCAGATTAGCGAAGTTCGCGATATCAACGGAAACATAGTCGAAGAAGGAAAAGAACCAGTACATCCGTCAAAACTGACGTTGACCGAAGCTTTGGCTGCTGAATCAGGTGGTATGTCGAACTCCTTTATCTACCAATTTTGCCTCTCGAAAGTCTGTGCCGTGAACTTCAAATGAGTTTAAAAGGGACTGTGTCACGGCTGTGTAGGTCATTGGTTTAGAAGCTTTAAGATCCAACGACGCGAAAACAACGAGAACTTCGCTTAAAAAGTGAATTTGCGTTCTTTCAGTCTTTCTCGCGATTATTCCTACCTACTAACTTTGTCATATGTACGCGAACCCTCCTGAATTTGAATTCCAAGGGACCATACTCAAGTTCAGAAAGCGAAATAAAATTTCGTCGTTGCTTGTTTACGTTCTCCATAGAACACGAAATTAGGTATTTTCACGTCGTAATAGTGCCAAAACGGTAAAGAAATGTGCAAAAAAACTTGAAGCACTTGCAAAGTTGTTGTTTTGCTTATGAAACCTATTGTTTTTTTAGATGTTCTCGTTGCCGTTCACGTTGTCCGTTCTCGTTGCCGTTGCGTCGTTGAATCTTAAAGTCCCTTATTTCCAACGACGCGTCTTTATTCGCTAAGGAACTTGACATTAGCGTGGATTATATTTGTAAATGACAAAATCACAGCTTCTTTTCAAGCAAATGTCCTTCCTAATTTATTATATTAGAGGTTACAGTCAACAAAAATGAACTTTGAAAAACTGTTAGGCTTAAAAAAAAAAAAAAACTGCAAGTGCAGTTCGGTTAAATCTTCTTCGAGTTTGTCCACCCGTGCCTTCTTTTGTCTTCGTTGTGTTATTTATACCTCCTTGTAACATTTTGATCTCTTAGTTTCTCTTTGTTTCACTCAATTTGGTGGCAGTTGCTGTTCCCACTGTTTGCATTGTAATGAATTTTGTGCCACAGCTTCTTCATAGAGTTAAGAAACGTGAGTTTGTGGGAGGTTGTTCCTCCAATGGCTAGCCTGTTCCAGGCTCCGAGATAGTGGTGAAAGTGAAAAGTCGCGCGCGTCTTATTTTCGCTTTGCTCGTTTAATACGTCCCCACTATACTATCTGAGAGCCTGGCACAGGCTACCAATGGCCGCCTCAATGTTCGAAAATTCGTTGGAAGCCACACACTTACGCTCCACGCTTTTTCAAAGCAGAGAGAAATTTCATGGAGAAAGACAACAAATTTCAAACTTCATTGAAATTTTGGTCTAAACTTTGCCACTTTTAAGTAAAATTTGATTTTTTTTGCTTTATTCAGTGTTTCAATGAATATCATTTGTTTGTTTTACTCTACTGGACGTTCTTGTTCAGTAGCAGGGAGCCATTACAAAAGAGACTAAAACGGCGACTCATTTGTTTATGCAGTTGATGAGGCTCTTGTAGAGCAGTCTTGGTCCAAATCAGTCCCGACGTCTCCTGTCCGAAGGTAGGTCTAATCTCCACGAATTTCAATGCACCGTCTGTGCGTTGTTCGATTAATGAGAGGAATTCTTTTTGTTTTGGCTTAAGGTATGGAAAAACGGGCAGCAAAAAACGTGCAACTTGTTTTTCAAAATTGCTGCAAAACGAGTTTACTGGCGATGTTGCGCGTCATAACACCCACATAAAACCTGTCTTGCAACAAATCAGGTTGTTAGCAAGTTGGTAAAACGCGCAACATCGCTATTCAAATCGTTTTGCAGCAATGTTGCAAAACAAAATGCACGTTTTTTGTTGCCCGTGTTTCGGTACCTTTACGACACAACGCAACGCGTAAAACAGTACTTACGCGTCGTTAGTTTCCGCTGCCTGTTTTTAGACAATTTTTTTTTCATAAATTCCGTTTGTGATTTTTATTCTTACAGACATGATCTCACTTTTGGTATCCATCCAAGTGCTCACGATTCAATGTTAAAATCAACAAAAGACAACCAAGTGAGTCTTATGTATCTGTAATATGTACATTCTTTGCAGTATTCGGTGTTGTAGCGTCTTATCTAGATGCATTCATTGGCGGTGCCCGTTCATTTTGGCCCAAACCCGAAAAATGATACCCTGTTCAAGGGAAAAACAAAAACTTAATATTAAATGGTAACGCACAAACCTTCATTAAATCGCTTTCCTAATACTGTAAGGACTAGTTCAGTTTTGACAAGTGCTTTGTTTGTCATCTAGCTGGGCATTCACGCACTTGAATCTCAACTGATAAAATTGAGGTACCCTATCTCAAAAACAATATCCTGCCGGTTGGCACATGCCTATCTATCCCATAGCTGCGAGAGCCCCCCCCCGCCCGCCCCGCCCCCCCCCCCTTGAATTTTGCTCACGCCCTCACTCCGAGAGGTTTTTTTCTGTTGAATTGAGTTAGTCTTGCTCGCAGGCTACTGTTGAATTTTTGTTGAAGTTTTGCAGAGAAGAATATAATAGTTCTTAAATGCGTTTGCTCTTTGTGAATTTTAGGACCTTGGAGTTTGTGTCACTCCTACAGTGATTTTCATTTCGTCCGAAATACCTGCTTGTGAGGTAAGAGTTCTCTTGCTTTGATAGCAAGAGTTTTACGGTCCTCACATGAAAAACCCTTCAAGACTTTCATTTCCTATTTTAGGCGCGCGGGAAAACGGGGGGGGAGCGTAGCTAGGTATTTATTTATTTGAATCACAAGTGTTCTACTTCAAAGAAGCAAAGGAAGAACCTTTTATTTACTATATCACAGCAACAGAAAATTATGATTCTCGAGCTTTGTAAGTCATGTTTTCATACCAGTTAAAATAAACCTGAAAACAAAGCGGGCTGAAAGAACCTTTCCGCCCTCCACCCTTCCAACCGGAAGGCCAGTTAAGAGGCTATAAAGATTTGCGACTTTCACGTTCCTCATAATGCAACTTGTTTTCCCCACAAAATTTGGCATGAGAATTGTTTTCAATTCCGTTTGGGACTAATAATCGTCCTTGAGAAATTGAAAACAAACGAGCACAAAACTTTGAGGGAAAAAAATTACATTATGGGTACCTTTCGGCGCGTAATTCCTTGTCCTACTTTATTGTTCTTTCTTTTCTCTTTCACTTGACGTGTCATGACAATTTTGGCTTTTTAATGTCGCTAGTTGCTGTTGGCAGCTGTTATGTTTGGCGTCATTGCAATACCATATGAGTACGACGGCACAACACTTGACGCCATGTTGGAAAAGTTGAGACTTGCTCTGAAGGGAAGGCAAGCCAAGTAAGTGTGAACTGAACTGCTCGCAAGATTTACAAGCGAACATGAACTGCTTCCACCTATACGTATGTTCATGGCCTCGTAGGGTTCACACTTGAAATTTGGGACAGGTTTACACGAGCGACGCCAACGCAAACACAAGACAACTCATGAGTAAACTTCCCCACCTGCAAGCTGTCACAAGAAATGCAAAATTGCGTTTCTTTTCTTGCGTTGGCGCTTAACTTGCGTTTAAATTTCACACGTGTGAAACGGAACAACGCGAGCGCAAATGTTCGCCCGTCATGTTGGGATGCAGAATGCTCTAATGTGCTGGCGCATTTCACTGTATTTGCGTTTACGTTGGATGGGTGAACATCTCCCTCGCATGCCTCTGTGTCGTTGGTGTAAACAAGCCCTTACTTTCTTGGCCTTTAAACTTCTTGGAAATTAATGAAATTCTTTTATGTACGAACATTCTGGAACTTTAGATTGTTGCTCATTAAATAGCTAAACTAAACGACACCGTAAGCTTTGTTAATACCGGCCGGCAGTGAGTCGTATTTGATTTATGCTGATTAAACGCAATCTAAAGTTTCCACAATTTACCGTTGTTTGAAAATGAAATGTTTATTCATAATTGCCATAGGTTTGGAATTGAAATACTGTCAAATTATTGCATGGTTCATTAGACTGAAAGGGGTTTGCACTTTTTCTGACTTAACAAGCACGCAATACTTCCATGCAATGAACAACTCGTTGCCTCCATCGTTCATTTGACTCGTCTGTTTGGTTATCTCAGGTGCATTGGCTTCTATCTATGGGGAGAATCTGGCACTTTATGCCTTGTTAGAGGTAAGAAAGGCCAGGGTGGGAGGGCCTAACCTTGTTCCCGTACGTAACACCCGTTAATTGTTCTATTGGCTTAAAGGTGATGTTACGCGAGATGATTCGTAACGACGATTTTCAGCGCAACACAACGTTGCAACATTGTTGCGACATTGTTTCGAATAGTTACAACATTGTTCCAACATTGCAACGCTGTGTTGCGCTAAAAATCGTCGATGCGAATCACTTTAAGGGGCCATGTCACGACGATTTTGCTGTTTTTTTCTGTGGTGAAGTCATTAATTAATAGTGCCTTTATTCATACATTAAATGCTCCGTTAGAGATATGGAAAAGATATCAAACAAATTTCATCTGCGAGCACTAACCATAATAATTCGTGTTGGTGATTTTTGCAGAAGTAGCACTAAAACTGGAAAACAGTTGGCCCAGTTTTTGCAAGTTTCAATCCATTTCCATCCTTGCCATCTGTAGCAACAGACGACGGGAAAACATTTCAGTGCTAAATATTGACTTAAATAACAAATCTAAAGCATTAAGTTTTGGAATTCAATTGCTGCGAACACAAGTTTTAGCTCTTTAAAAAGATAACAAATAGTGTGACGTCATAGCCACTTTAAAAGGACTTACTTACGTCAATAATTTTTTTCGCTTTGCTGGATTAGGCACCGACTTCGTATGCTGCATTTATGTGAAAAATTAAATTGTGTGGGTTTAAAATTTTCTTGTTGGCGAATGTGTTAGGTAACAATAAAAAGCAGTTAGTCGGTCTCTGTTGATCAGAGTCAGCAAAATGCGAGAGCATGCTCAGAGCACCCCTTCGTTCCTCTATACTAGGGTAACGCAGCTTCTGGGAAGGAAGAAACGACCAAGACCAATGCGGTCTCTTACATTGGCGTATTCAGTCTCTTTGTATTACATGGCTCAAGAAATGAAGCTTTTTTGCAGGTCAAACTCTTTCAGAAAAGACTATTAACGAGCCAAATATGCGTTACTTCTGGGAAACAGTAGCGACAAGTGTGATAACGCGAGAGTCAGGAGGCCATGTGGACATCTTCGTGCCTCTAGTAGAGACAGGTAATGGGTGTCACCCAATAAGAGATGAGTGGGGATGCTAGTAATGAATTAGAATTTTGCAACAACCATCCATTTTGTTGACGTCTAGGCAAATTCCCTATTTAATCGCCTATACTGCCAGACAGATATCCTCGCGTACTTATGTCCACTGGTCGTCATCTTGATTGCCACCAACAGTAATAGGGTTTCGGAACCTTCATGTTTTTTGGCTTGTTGTGGACATTAGTAACCATGGTGATCAGATTTCCAACAGTCATAAATCAAAGGGAGGGGTATGTCCCCGGGGAAGGGGTTGGGGGAGGGGAGAGGGTTCGGTTGAACAATGTTCAATTTTTAAGAGTCAAGAAGACATGCCTTATGGCCTGAATGTGCGAATTGTGCGGGGCTTTACTTGCTTGGTATCTATTTGTGAATCGTTTTTAGCAACTGGAGAACTGGGAATATTAAGGTATAACAAAAAGTTTTTAAACAGCTTAAAAAGCAATAACAGAGCAAGTGTGTTAAAAATCTGGCATCACATTGATAATATGAGGTTATTTATTATTTTCGCTTTGTACAGAGAAAGGTATGGATCTTTTGGCTCAACTTGGTCTATTAACGGACATGCAGTTTTCTTGTCCTACTGGATTGACAGGATCGTTTGCTAGAGGTTTGTGAGTCAACTGAAGTTCTAAATAGCCCGTGTTGTTGGACCTTAATATATGTGGAATTAAAAGGGGGTAGAACATGTCACATTAATGGCTTGTGACATCGGGGGGAATACCACAATCTTAGACAAAAACCTTGGAACACTTTGGAAAATTTTGCTCCCTTTCGTTCCCCTCTCCCTTTTGCAATTTTGTTGTAGCCACGTAACTTTGCAGTCACACCCCAACATTACAGAGGGAAAGGGGCGTGCATAGGTGTTTCAAGGATATTTGGAGAGGATTCTAGAACAAACAGCCTAAAACAATGCCCCATAAGTAATGGGCGCTGCTGCTCAAGAATAAAGATGTTATTTACAGTTAGCTTAGGAAAGCTGCTAGCAAAACTGAAAGCAGTGCCTTTTCAGCCAGTCTACTCAAGGATTGGCAGGACTAGAAAGAAGGGAGGGCCCGAGAGGGGAACTGGAAAGAAGCGGAAGGTTCCCAGTTCCTCTTAGCGGATTATTTTTTTTCTCGTTCGTTTCGCTCGTTTTACTCGCTCACAATACCATTCTTGGCAATTTCTCGCAGTCTAGCAGATAGCCTGAGAATGAATTTGCCGGGTACTATTATTCTACTCTTACGTCATTTAATCGCATGTTTTCAAGAGAGCATATGCATGTGAGTTCTCAAAATCGTTTGTTTTGTCCTGGTCTACGATCTTGAACAGTCAAACAGTGCTTCCACTCAGAGCGCACTCTCTCTCTAGACGAATAGTGCTCGTCCAAATAAAACTACAAAGGAAAATGTGAAAATAATACCGGCAAAGAATTTAGGGCTTAGCAAGTAGATCTGGAACTATCACGTACAGTCAGACACGATCACACGACTATGCAAATATGTTCCAGACATCGAGCATCCCTCTTTATCTTGGCCGTCAAGGGAAACGATGCAACTGGAGGCGCGAGACGGGACAGGGTGAGGCCTGCGCGTCTCGCGTCTCGCGTCTCGCGTCTCGCCTCTCACGTGTTGCGCGTGCCTTTCCAATACCTCTGCTTCATATTTTTCCAAAGCGGCATTCAATATAAATATTCATTTTCATTTTATTTTACAAAAGAAATAATTGGGGTGTAAAGACATACTTTTATTCCTGCTTTTTACTTGTATTACAGTTGAAAGTGAATGGCTGTTTGTTCCGAACAGTATTACTCCTCCTGCATTGTATTTCAATATGACAAAACTTGGTGCTTGGTCAAACACGGTTGATTACATTGAGGTAAGGAAAGGTTTAACAGAGCAGCAGGTTAAAACGTTTGACTATAATAAAACAGCAATATAATAGCGACTTGAGTTTTCGCGATATTTCGGACAAGGAAACGTCTTTGGACAGGCTAAAGGAAAACAAAGGCCAGGTATTTAAACATAGTTTAGTCAGTGTTTAACAAAACCGCGTCCTTAGCCGTTTTCAACTTGAACAACATTAACGGTTTAATCTAAACACCAATTATTGTAAACGGTTTTGTGAAAGCATATATAGTAGACTAGAAAAGAATTTGTCTTCTTAAAATAATTCACTAAGGAAGAGATCTGGCGGTCCAAAGATTTGCTCAACCGCGGCTTAAGTTAGACTTCGTTTAACTAACCTTCCCAAAATGTTGTCCGTTATTAAGGATGTGCCTTACCTTACGCATGCGTCCTGGAATTTATTTACCCAACAGTTTTACGGAAGCTAAGGCTAACCTCGTCTCCAGGGCCTCTCATTCTTTGAGACCTAGGGGCTGCTAAAGTGGAAGTGTTTTCGCGGAAGAAACGCCCTCGGGACCACTACGTAGTGTTGTTAATGGCAAGAGTCCAAAATAGGGGGATGCAGGAAAAAATTTCAGTGAAAACATTTCCCTATGTGGCTTTATAATAAGGTTGACTGTAGAATCAACTCTAGGGTGAAAAATAATTGGACTGACCAAACGAACTTATTAATAGCAGCGAGACTTAAAGACTGGTTTGAAGAGGTGAAGAAGAAGGTATTGAAATTGAGAGCAGCAGAAAAAGCGTTGTTCCTTACTAAAAAGAGCAATTAGGTGATAAGGAGGTAAAAAGCTAGGAGACCCTGAACTATTTGTAGGACGCATCTTCTTAGGACTCTGTCTCATGGTATTTATTGGTTTCCTTCCCTTAGGAATGCTTGGATGTTGTGAAAAAGAACCTTCAAGCTTTCTTCAATGAGGAACAAAGAAATCTGGCCAAGCGACTCGTAGGTATGGTAAAGTAACAGCAGGACTTTTTCACGCACGCTTTTTTTTCCGCTTGTGAATGACAACATCTCTCACCGTGAGATCAGTGTCGATACCCTGGAAGGTTGTTTGTCGTATTCCTTCGCAAACTCTGATTTCTTTCTTTCTCTGACATTCATAACGTAACGAATATCCGATCCTTTTTATACTTTTGTCATTGTTTCAGGGCATATCACGTTGGAAGCGTTGGGAATGTGCGAAGTATACAAAATCTCTGAGATTGCCTCTGTCCTAGTAGATGCTGTTATCTCCTTAGGAAGAAACAAAGCATCTAGCAATTGGGTACGGACAACATTTCGCTTTTTTTTCTTTTTGAAGTAGAAGTCGGTCAATTTCTTCTTGTCATGTGTTTATTTCCTATTTTGGTCGCATGAGAACCGTTTAGAATTGAGCAATAGACCTGTTTAGCTTGTATGTTTTGTTTTTCCCATGAAGTTCTCAGGGAATTTGCCCCTTTGCTTTTCATAAATTATGCGTACATTGAATGAAACTGTTATCAAGGGTATTATCACATGACCTACAATGGGAAAACAAAACACACATTCTAAAGAGGTCTGTTGTGTTTGTTCTTCAGTGTAAGCTGTACGTGTTCATTTTAGTATAGAAGAGGTGAAGGGTGCATGAGCCAAGAGGATCCACACGGCCGGTGTTTAACCCGTTTTTCTATAGCATAAAGCACGTTGGAGTATTGCTTCTTGCCACCTGGATGTAGCTTGAGAAAAACAGCCGACACCTCGCGACGCCACCACTGGTATACCTGCAAAATGACTTCTGAGTAACGAGCTCAGAAATTCCCTACTGACGACGCCTTATCACCCGGATCTGGGTAGTACTGCTGATTGGTCGCCTCGCTTAGAAAACGTCCTTTGACCAATCAGTAGCACTACCGAGATTTGGGTAGTGACACGACATCAGTATGGAATTCCTGCGTTTGTTCCTAAGACGTCATTTCACGAAGGAATCAGTAGTGGCATCGCGAAATGTCCACTGTTTTCTCAGGCTGCCCTGAATGGCATCCTAGGCCATCGCAGGGCTACCCCCAGCAGTAGATCGCCACGCCTAGTATCCATGTCTAGACCTGGGTAAAGTGAGACATAGTAGAGCGTGGTTGTTTTGTCTAACAGATCTTAGAGATCCGAAGTCTGTGGTGTTAAACGCTTCGCCAATCACCAATAATAATATCGCAAAATTAGCGTGAAGTTGCTACTTAAATCAAGGCTTATATTCAGCGTCATTTTACTTTCAATGTACATCTGTCAGTGACCAAATGAATTTACATTTTTAATTACAACAGTTCACCTTCTTCACCCTCTTTTTCCAGAGCGATCCAATTCAAGGACTTGTCAATTATCTACAGAGTCATGGTCGCTCAGAAAAAGTAGTAATGAAATCTAAAAGAACGAAGGTAGGAATTGTCCGGGCATACTGTTATAGAATATTGTTTATTTACAGCGGTCAGGGAAACTGAATCCGCCAGAACGTGCGTGCTCTTCCCAGAACGCGTTTTAAGCAAAAAGTGATCTTTACAATCCATTTGCGACTCCAACACTCGCTGAAGTTAACCGCGCTCCACGAGTCACCTATACTCACTTAAATTTATTTCTACGAGATTTTGTTGTTTATATTTATCTCTTTGTACAATAAGCGTCTTGCTGTCTGTTAATCTCTGGGAATAACTGTAGCGGTTAATTACATGCAGCCTTTTTTACGCGGGAGAAGGACAGTTGCCTGTGAGAAATTAAATCTGCGTGTTTGATCGCTTCTTCCACTGATTTCGTTTACTTAAGACATGACGGCGCGATGTAGTTCAAAGGTTGTGACCATAACGGCAAGCAAGATGTCTATCTTGGGTTTCTGGGTCCCCTTTTCTTGCGCTGGATAAGCGTTGCTGAGTGTTTACCATGCATTAGAACTCAAATAATGAGAGTTAACAAACTTGAGTGTCTCATTTTTCTTTAGTAGCTTTATTGCATTCGCGGCACTTCTCAACGTTCGAAATGAAACGTGAAAGTAAGTGGTGTCACTTGAGTATCTTTCAGTTCCAAATTTGCGTTACTTTGATTTCAAGCCACCCCCAAGATATTTTTCAAACACGTTTTCTCGTGTTTGACTTATTACATGCAAAACTCGCACCGGTCAAGACAGTCGCTGAAGTAAAATATAATATTCCACAAGATAAACTTAAATTCCTTTCTGTAAGACCTGTTCACCACGGCATATAACACAGGGTTAATCAGGCTACTGAAATTAACACCATACGACACCAGCATCACAACGTCCCGCGGGAGAGTCCCGAGGGTAATTCGCGTCAGTAGGACGATACAAAATAGTGGGATCCATATCAGCGTGAATGCCAAGACAATGGCGAACATCATTTTCGTGATCTTCACTTCTTTCGCCTTGAGGACACTTTCGCCATCATGTCCGACGTGTGGTTCGTTTGCCTGCTGGAAAGCGGGTTGCTCTTCCGGTTGGGTTTCCTTGTTTTCGTTTCCTTTCCTAGTGCCCTGTGGTACCTGTGCTCGATAAGTGTCCGGTGCGGGAAATTCCAGTTGGTTACTTAAGGGCCCTTTCCTGTTGTAGTTGGGAGACTTTGGGAGTTGCTGAACCTGTGGTTCTTGTTCTGGTGCTTGGTCGCGGTGAGTGTTCTGAGGTATGTGTTGTTGATATGACTCCTGTAGGTCATTTTGATGATTCGTGGCCGTTTGTTCTTGTGGGTGAATTTTATCCAAGGTCTTGCGTCTCTTGTTGCCAGGAGTGTTTGGCGGGTGTCGTTCTTGTGGATGAGTTGTAGCCCATGGCGCGAGTGATTGATGTTTGGTGTCTTGTAACGGATGGGGGATCTGTTGCTCTGTTTGAACTTTTTTCGTAGCTTTCCTCTTACTGTAACGAACATCTTCTTGTGGACTTCGCACTCCCTGTGGTTCTTGTAGATGTGGCATCCCATTTTTGGGAGGTGGACACTTCTTGTTTAAGCTGACAGATCCCTGTTGGCATGCAACCTTTGACTCCTCTTTCAGCTGAATGATGGCCTCTGGGTCTTCTTCTGGTTGTTGGTTGGCCTGGTCTTCTTCTTGTTGAGCTGACTGTGCCTCCTCTGCTGCAAGCCCGACTTGTAACTGCTGCGAGATCTGCGGCACTTGCGAACTAACTTGTTTTAACGCTCGATGCACTTTGTAGTAGCAAGCGGGTACGATTAGTAGAGAAGCTGTGATGAAAGACACGTGGGTGATCATGGTGTAAATTGTAAATTTGTCTTGAAAGGAAGGGACGCAAACAGCGTAACCAGAATTAAAATAGAACTTTGTCCGTCCTATAACAAACGGCAGCAGAACAATCATGCTCTCTATGAACCAAAGACACACCACTATCAATATAGATGGTGTCGTCGCAAAAAGAGATTGAAAAAGACCAGGCCGGGTCACTCGGATGTATCTGTTGATGGCTATAAGAGACATGGTGCTAATGGAGGCGTACACAAGGAAAATTGAGGAAAACGCGCCAACAAAGCAGCTAGCGTCTCCAAATTGCCAGCCTCCGGTGATCAGGGTGACTTCTACAAATATACCATTGGTGAGAAAGTTGAGAATGTCGGTGATCGCCAGAGCAACGATGTATATGGGCGTTATCTTTCGTAAAACTGGATTTCGATAAAACGCAATGCACACTAAGATATTTCCAAGGAAACCAGCTGTAGCCATTATTGTCCAGAAAGACGACTCCAGAACAACCCGTTCAACACTGCGTGGGGGAAGTTCCAACGAATTCATCGCTCTTTGTTTTGCCAAATCTGCAAATGAATGTCCATAAAGTAAGTAAGGGTACCGATTACCGCGTAAGTCCTTTGACTAGCGTTTCCTAGGGTTGGTAAACAGAGAAGGATTCTGAAGATTGGATACTTGACATCGTTACATTAATGTGTTGGCAAGCATATTAAATTTTGAAAAACATGGCTCAATAAAAACTTATAAATAACTTACGGTACAAGTTATCCCCAAGACTGCTGTCAGCCTTTCATCTTTCGCGTTAAATTTTTGTGGCTTCAACTAATGGATGAAAGTGTAAACGCCTGAACACCAACGAAGTCGACTGTTACAGCTGCAATCATAATTATCTGTCATTCTCGTTACCTGTAAAATTTGTAACAATGGCAACAAATAACCTAACTGTAAAAGTCGTACCCTTTATTATGGTATAATATTAACATCGCATACATCTGATTCGAAGGAAAAGAGCAATTGATAGTCTTGGTAGGCAAATATTTTGGAGAAATTCTACGTAGAGGTAAGAATGTTACTGATAACCTTGGAAATATTTTGAAGGAATAATATTGAAAAAAATTTCGCACTACTAATGGTGTTTTGACGTTTGTATCATTGCCCGTCGTCATCGTAGTTGTCTGGGTTCTTTAGTTCCAAATTTCCTCAAGCAGTAAAACCTTATAATCGTGTCAACTGAGGAAGTCGAACTTCGTAAGTACGCAGACCACATTTAACGTATATAATATAGGAAAAAAGCGAAGGTAAAAGGTTTGAAAGAAAAAAAATGATTACAGTTGAAACTTGAAACTTGTAACATGAATTATATTGTTTGTCTTTTGATTGAACAACACTTTTCATTGGCTGTCTTTTTAGCTATTATTTTCGCCTCAAAGTTTAAATTACAAGTAAAGTCCTTCATATTTGGTTTTTAGGCAATAATAAGAAATGAAGCAATTAGAGAAAACTTGAACGAAAGCTAAAATTTTACTGACATCAATGGAAAAAAGTATTTATGACAAATTTCAAACCAGTTTGTGTTTTCCATTTCCCATATTGTGCAATTTAAAAGACGGGTCGGTTTCTGGCCGCAGCCGAAACTTAGGAAATGAAAACTTCAACCGTGCGCGTGTCAGTCAAACACAGGAAAGTAATTATTTGGTTCGGCACATAAAAGGCAATAATTGTTGTTATTAGAACTCAACGAACCAAGGGTGGAATGATCGAAGTAGAAGGCACAGGTGTGAGCCTTCCTCGTGTAGGTTTGTAAACTTATTTTTGTTTTCATTCGTATATTTTACGTTGTCATATAACTTCAGTGAGTTATTTTTTTCCATAGTGTGGTTAACTTGTTAAATGCATACTTAACGTTGATCATTTTAAATAATTTTAAATAAACTCAACCACAAACAGGTTTTCTCAATTATTGCTAGATTCTGGAAGTAATGACCAAGGAGTAATGATTATTGACGATTAGCTGTATTTTTATCATCCCTTGCTCGGGGGAGCAAGGGATGGCGCAGTGGTGAGAGCGCTCGCCTCCCACCAATGTTGCCCGGGTTCAAATCCCGGCGTCGACGCAATATGTGGGTTGAGTTTGTTGTTGGTTCTCTGCTTTGCTCCGAGAGGTTTTTCTCCGGGTACTCCGGTTTTCCCCTCTCCTGAAAAACCAACAGTTCCAAATTCCAATTCGACCAGGAATCAGGTAGACGAAGAACCACTTTCAAGATGTGCTACCTCCAAATCACTATTTATTTATTTACTTATTTTATGTTGCTGTTTAACGCGTCGAAATCATTGTTGTTGTATAACAAGGATAATTAATTATTTACCATTACCGATCATGATTGCACGGGCTTTCAATATCGTTAAGTTAATTTCTTCGTAATATCAGGCTGAGACTAATTATTTCATAACTTCAAAAGACACTCCAAATGTACATAAATAGCAGCCAATCTTAACGTTTATGTTACATTGTCGTGTGAACAGCGAAAAACTACACCCTAACTCTGATATGAAATCGCGGCTTCCATATATTTTATTGGGGTTTACTTTCATTGCATTGCAAACTTAAATCTAGAGCTCAGAAAGAAAGACTTATTAAATAGTAAGATAATAAAAAACGCTGTCACTGAAGAGCCGCCAGAAATGATACACGGTAAGAGGAAATAGCAAGCCCAGTTTAGACCAACTAAAAGGACCTGACAGGACGGAAATTCCGTATACGCGCGTAGTAGTAAGAACTAGAGTATACCTAGTAAGAGGTTTCCCTTCGCTGCGGTATATAAATAGCTCCACTGTATTTTCTTTGATTAAATAGGGTTTTATCCACGATCAGTAGACTTGAACATGTATATCAATACAAAATGTGACGCTCCACTTACGTAAACGAGTCTTAACGTACTTACAGTGCCGGTATTACTGCGAGCGTCAAAATTGATTCGCAAAATGTTGGCTGTAACATTGTATTAATGACCTTCCACTCGAACGAGCAAGCCTAAAAGCCAGTCCTTATTTAGACCAGAACACCTTTTGGAACCAATAGAATCGCACTTAAAAATCTCTGTCACGATTGCTCGGCTATTGAACTTTCATTCCAGGGAGTTCCAGAAATAAAAACTTTTAGCAAACATTTTGTTATTTTCTTTTGTCGAAAATTTTGAAAAACTCATTATGTTTGAAGGTTAAATGCTGAAGAGGTTTCATTTGAGTGATCACACCGAGATTTTTTCCATAGACTCAAAAGTTAGAATCTTGTTACATGCCACCATAATTGACCCCGGCAGTGAAAGGGCCAATAAATCAATCCACACGAATAATATGAAAATAGAGTGTTTATTTTAAAGTATTTCAGAGATTTGCCAATTCAATTTTATCCTTCTGTAAATTGCACTTGAAGTTTTCGTTTTAACCGTTTTTCTATGTACGTGGGGGCAGTTACTACGGTCTCGAAATTTCTTGATTTACCCTAGTTTGAATGAAAAAGAACCGGTAAAACGTGCCGTGCGGATTAAAGTACTTAGAAGACAGTTTTATCAATTAAAGCAAATTATTTTGCTCCAAAAATTAAAATAAAAATTAACAGGAAAATGAACATAATAGCAAAAAGATGAAGGCGAGTTGGGCAGATGGAAAGTTGTTTTGTCACCGATATTAATTTTTTTTTCCAGGTAAGCTCCCAAGCTGTCAACCAAAAGCTACATGTAATATTGCCTTATACATAATCGAGAAAATTATGAGTTTAGCGATAGATATTACCCGTGTTTTGTTTTTCCTATCGCCACACATCAGTTAATGGGTTTTCTACTTTCAAACTAAAACGCAAATGAGCGTTCAATTAGTTAACATTTGAAAGATAAAGACTTCTGTCTCCACAACATCTCCCAAATATCCGTTGTCTTGTTTTATTTGACTGACACACTTGAACACAAAACAAATTAACCCATTTAGCACCCACACAGCACTGTTTTCATATGAGTATTTTCATCACGGTTAACCGGAATAAAACTGTTTTCGTAATAATGTGCACGAAAGAGTAAAACTCTTGATTTCATTGCCTTATAGTACTAAAGGTGAATGAACACGGTTCGTTAGTTTGTGAGTCGTTACTATTCGTTGAGGAGTTTTTTGAGACTCGTTGACCTCAAAGTTCGTACGGAAAAAAAGATATTCATAAGACATTACATATATTAGGTCATATAAAAATTAATTAAACGTAAGATTTCTTCGTTGCCATGGCAGCATGGGTGATTGAAAACGAGCTTAAAATCTTGAATTTATTAGGTTTAGGCAAAATCCAGTCATCAGATTTCCTCATGAATTGCTCAAAGTTTTTAATTGGTAACCCTCATAATTTGAAGACAACTTAACTAAAATTGTAACAAACAGGTTTTAAAGTTTTTTTAAAAATAGCGTTTAAGAGAAACTTGATTGTGTCACAAAACTCCTTTGTTCAAAATGTATTTTGAGGCTCTCATTGACTGAAGTGCTATGTGAACAGGATTTCTGCCAAATTTTCTCAAATGTTAACAAGTGGATTTTAAGATATTGTCGTTTGTTTTCATTGCCTACCTGTATGAAAGTCAACAAAACAAGCGCTGTCAGGGGGTGTTTACATGAGAAAACTCGCACCGGCGCGAGTTTCATACCAGGATGACTTTTTGATTTGGTATCGCATTTGCATGATGACTGGGCCATTTCATATCTCGTTAGTTAAAGGTACACTTCATGTTGATAAAATACACGTGTGATTCAAAATCGCAACATTTCGCATGCGCTACCCGTTCCAGTCTACCGGCAGACCGATCGTTATCAAGTACAGTAACATTACCTGAAAGTGACAACAATATTTACGAGTTCATTAAAAGATAGAGCAATACAAACATTAACAAGTACCTTAAATTAACATTAACAAGTATAGAAAAATCAAACCCTTCTCCCCTGCTGCTGGATGACCGGGGCAGTCACTTTTCACGAAAGTGAAAGCCAATGAACTCCCCCGCCACCTTAAATCCGAAGTGGTACACAGTCGGTACTCTTTTGTAAACGTCAACTGAAATCCTGTAATGTTATCGCTAAGCGTAACCAGGGTTAACGAATGTCACGGTAGCCGTGAAATGAACACGTTGATTAGGGACTGCAGCTATCGCAACACTTGATAAACAAGTAATAAGAAGATTATTTGAAAATTTCAAAATCACTCTTTGTCGTTCTCAGTTTCTTGCTATTCAGTTTTTTTCTGTTTAATTACAGATGGCCACCATTATTATACTCTATCCCTTTCTGTTGTCTGATTATTTGGGTTTTCTTCATTTTGATGAAGAAAAGATGCTGTTAACTGTTGGGGTTGTAAAGAACTGGAATACTCGCCCAGCCAATTAACGAGTGGCCGAGACTCTGTTCTTTTATAGAACTTTATTCTTCTGACTTTTGTCTTCATCAGCTACAAAAACTCATCTGCTAGCAAGCCCATCACCAGCGAATTAAATAACCAAATTGTCAGCTGAATTGTAGACGTGTTTAGGTTAGCCTGCCGTGAGAACTTTCTATTGCATATCCTGTAGGTTAACTTGTGGAGAATAGAATAGTCTACACTGTCGTAATTTTAATTACAACAAGTATTAAAACAAGTACCAAACAACCAATTAAATGCTAGCATTAAAACTGCTCCGTAGGACTAAGCAGTCTAAACAGACACTTCAGTGTAGGTAAAACTCAACGCCAGCTGTAATCCCCGAACATGCCTACTTCAATGAACTACATTTACGTTAAACAAACCCTTCAAATGGACAATACTACTCAAAACCTCAGGAACTATCCTTGTAGGTTATACATTGAATTATCTTGGATTATGAACTGTTTATTAAGAATCTCGCACGTACTATCAAATAATCAGTGGGATACCCCATACATAACAAAAACCCTAAAAATACCAATCGTCAAAAACAAAACTAAAAGTAACCACTTCATAAAGGTAGAAATTAATTAAAAGAAAACCAATGTCAAGTTGGGGACAAGATGTCCGAGCCATAAAGTGCTGATTCAGCTGATTTCGGAAAGATGAACTGTGGACATCTAAAAATATCAGCGAGCCATCTTCCCAAATAATATCAACTAGAGAATTAAAAATTATCTTTAGCTTGTCTTGACAGTTTCTAGAACCTAAAAAGTTCATGCACGAAAAGTACGCACTGAGTTCTGTAACAATCTCGAGTAGCTTACTCAATGAAATACAAACTTCCACCATATATTTATTTACGAAAAGACTGAACAAATTATTTTTGTTGAATGTATACATCACTGTAAACGCTAAAAATCATGGCTGGTATAAATTATTTTGATAGACGCCTAACTGGTCTTTCAAAGAAAGAGACTGTTGATTTTGATTCTGAGAATGATTATGATAAAGCAATTTATCAGGCTTTGTACTACACTTGTGGATTTTAATTCAGTTAATAATTTGTTATGCGGTAATTAAGGCCTTATCATGCACACCAAACAACCCGAGAAGTAGTTTTTCTTTAATTTCGTTCCTGAGTTACGTGATTTTGATTTCATCGCACTTCTTAGTGTTTAGATATTTTTGAAAACTTTCTCTTCGTGTTTGATTTTATTACATGCAACACTGACAACGCCTAAAACAATCGCTAACGTAACGTAGTATGCTCCCCAATATGACTTTATATTCCTTTCTGTAAGACCTGTTCATGATTGCATACAACACTGGGTTAATCAGACTACTTAAGTTACTACCATACGAAGCCAGCATCATAAAGTCTCGCGAGAGAGTTCCAAGAGTGATTCGTACCATTATTATAACAAAAAATAGAGGAATCCAGATCAACGTAAATGCCACTACAATTGCGAACATCATTTTTGTAATCTTCGCTTCTTTCGCCTTCAGGACACCTTCGGTATATTGCCCGTTCCCTGGTTCTTTTACTGGCTGGGGTGTCTGTTGCTCCTGTTGATTTACGACATTTGTTTGATGGGCGTCTTGTTTTTCTTTAGCTTGGTGGGTGCTCTGTGGTAACTGTAATTGAACGGTGATCAAGGTCTCATTCCCTTTGCATGTACCAGACTTTGGGCGATGAACCGCCGACGTTCCTGGTATCCATATCCGCTGTTCTCGTGTCTGCTGTTGTCTTTGTTGCTGATACGTAATCTGTGATTCGACGGGATAAACACAGGCCCCGCGTCTCTTGTAGCTGGTAAATTTTTGAAAATGTCGTTCTTGTGGTCGAGTAACCTGTAATTCTCCTGACTGACGGTTATCCTGTGGTTCTGCTGGTTGAGATGTTTTGAAAGCCTTACCATTACGATCGCCGACAATTTCTTCTGGACGTTGCGTTCCTTGTGGTTTTCTTTCCTTTGCTTTTTGTGGGGAAACTTGTTTTAATGGTTTGGTCATTTTGTCAGGTTCTTGTTGCTGTGGTATATGCCATGATTCGACTGGTTGACTTGGATTACTTGGCTCCTTTTCCGGCCGAATTGCGACCTCCGGTTGATGGTTGGTTTGTTCGTCTTGTTGCAGGGCAGACTGGGCCTCTTTTGCTGCATACATGACATGTGGCAGTGGCTCTTGCAAGGTCTGTGATTCTTGCACCACGTGAACTTGTTTTAAGGCACGATGTACCTTGAAGTAGCAAACAGGCACGATTAGCAGAGAAGCTATGATCACAGACAGGTGAGTGATGGTAGTGAAGATTTTAAAGTTATCGTTATAAGAAGGGACGCAAATGGCGTAACCAGCGTGAAAAATGAACTTTGTGCCACCCATAACAAATGGGACCAGAACTATCATTGCCTCCATGAACCACATACCGGCCAGTATCACAATTGACGGTGTTGGTGCGAAAATAGATTTGAGAAGGCCAGGTTTGGTTGCCCGGATGCATCTGTTGATGGCCGCGAGGGACATAGTGCTAACAGATGCGTAAATTAGAAAAATGGAGGAAAATGCGGAAATAACACACCCGGTGGATCCAAACTGCCAGCCGCCGGTGATCAGGGTGACGTCTACAAATATAGCATTGGTGAGAAAGTTGAGAATGTCAGTGATCGCTAGAGCCGTAACGTATACAGGTGTAAGCTTTCGCAAAACTGGATTTCGAAAACAGGCAATGAGCACTAAAATGTTTCCAAGAAAACCAGCCAGACCCATAACTGTCCACAAAGTCGACTCCAAAACAACTCGCTCAAAACTGCGTGGAGGAAGGTCCAACGACGGCATCGTTCTATGTTTTGTTTTTGAAAATCTGCAAACGAAGAATCCATAAAGTTAATAACTGCCCACTCATCTCGTGCTTAGGTCTTGAACTTTGATGTCCCTTCTAGAAGTCACAGATACTTTTTTTAAACATTGGGTCCGTTATGGTCCACCTCAGTTAAGGAAGACCAGTGATGCCAGAAGGCTATTGGGGTGGTATATAGCTGCTTTTCATTTTGTAAATGGAACACGCGTTTATCGAGCGTACCACTAGAAATTTCCCAAATGTTAAACCAGTTTATGTTTACCATTTCGCATATTGCGCAATTCGTCTGGCCGCAAACGAAGTTTGGGATATGAAACCTTCAAGCGTACACGTGTTAGTCAAACAAACGATAGTAATTGTTTTGTTCGGCACCTAAAAGAGAGCCAAAGGTGGAATGATAAAAAAGGGCACAGCTGTGGATTTGTTAAACTTATTTTTGTTTTCTTCCGTGTATTTTACGTTGTCTTGTAACTTCAGCAGTAGGAGAGTGTTTTGGGGATTTACTATTTTAACGATATATTCTTTGCAAAAGGTATCTTTTTTCCACAGTGGTCAACTTACTAAATGCATACTTAACGTTGGTCATTTTAAATAAACTCAATCACAAACAGGTTTGCTTAATTATCGCGAGATTCTGGACAGTAATGACCAGGGAGTAATGATTTTTGGCGATTAGATGTTGTATGTTAAATCATTGTATGTCATTGTTGTTGTAATTCCAGGATAATTAATTATTTACCATGCACGTGCCTAGAAGTAAGAAATAGAGTATACCTAGAGGTCTCTTCGCGCCGCGGTATATATTTAGCTCCACTGTGTTTCCTTTGATTAACTAGGATTTTATCTACGATGCAATAGACTTGAACATGTATATCAATGCATCAATATGTGACGCCCTACCTGAGTAAACAAGTCTTAACGTTCTTACCGTGTTTGTATCACTGCGAGCGGCAAAATTGATTAGCAAAAATTTGGCTGTAACGTTGTATTGATGACCTCCCACTCGAATGAACAAGCCTGAAAGCCAGTCCTTATATAGACCACAATACCTTTTGGAACCAATAGAATCGCGCTTAAAAATCTCTTTGTCAGAATTGCTCGGCTATTAAACTTTTATTCCGGGGAGTGCCAGAAATAAAACTTTCAGCAAACATTTTGTCATTTTCTTTCGTCGAAAATTAACTCATAATGTTTGAAGGTTAAATGCTGAAGAGGTTTCATTTGAGTGGTCGCACCGACATTTTGTCCATAGACTCAAAAGTTAGAATCTTGTTACGTACCACCATAATTGACCCTGGCAGTGAAAGGGCCAACAAATCATTCCGCACGAATGATATTTAAATACAGTATTTATGTTAAAGTATTTCAAAGATTGGCCAATACATATCCGCCTATAAATTTCCACTTGAAGTTTTCGTGTTAACCATTTTTCAGTATAAGTGGGGGCAGTTACTGTGGTCTCAAAATATCTTGATTTACCTTAGTTTGAATGAAAATGAACCGGTAAAACGTGCGGATTAAAGTGCTTAGAAAACAGTTTTATTAAAGTGGATTCTTATCATCAAACAAATAACAGGAAAATAACAGGAGAATGAAGATAATAGCAACAAGATGAAGCTGAGTTGTGCTGATGGAAAGATTTTTGCCACCGATATATTTTTTTTTTTCCATGTAAGCTCCAAAGCTGTCACCCAAAACTAAAGCTGTATCTGATATTGCCTTTATAATCGACAAAATTATGAGTTTAGCAATAGCTGTTACCCATGTTTCCTTTTCCCTACAGTTACCCATCAGTTAGTGAGTTTTCTATTTTCTAACTAAAACGCAAATGAGAGTTCAATTAGTGAGCCTTTGAAACATAGAGCCCTATACCGTCCTGACATCCCCCAAATATCCGTTGTTTTGTTAGTTTGACTGACACACTTGAATACAAAGCAAATTAACCCAGTTATAGCCAACCCAGCACTCCGTTAATGTAAGTAATTTCTTCACCGTTTACCGAGATGAAACTGTTTTCGTAATAAATAAATAAAATAAATAAATAAATAATGATTTGGAGGTAGCACATCCACAAAGTGGTTCTTCGTCTACCTGATTCCTGGTCGAATTGGAATTTGGAAATGTTAGTTTTTGAGGAGGGGGAAAACCGGAGTACCCGGAGAAAAACTGCTCGGAACAAAGGAGAGAACCAACAACAAACTCAACCCACATATGGAGTCGACGCCGGGATTTGAACCCTGGCCACATTTGTGGGAGGCGAGCGCGCTCACCACTGCGCCATCCCTTGCTCCCTAAATATAACAATGCTCACCAAATAATAACGTGCGCGAAAGTGTAAAACTCTTGATTTCATTGCCTTAGTACCAAAAACTCTTCAGACATTACTTATTTAAGGTGGCTGAACACAGTTTGTTAGGTTGTGAGTCGTTACCATTCATTGAGGTGTTATTTAAGACTCGTTGCAGGTATAAAGCTCAAATTTGGCACGGAAAAAATATATTCATAAGACATTACATTTGTTAGGTTAAACGCAGAATTTGTTACGCGGAATTCAAATGAAAGTACGTAATTGTACTAGATTTGCAATCGATAAATAATGGTAATTGAACTGAGTGGAGTGCAATTTGGTATGAAATCATACGTGTGATTTCAAAATCGAACGAGCGCGCAGCGCGAGTTCGATTTGAAATCACAAGTATGATCTCAGACCAAAATTGCACGACACGTAGTTCAATTACCACTTTATTACATCCATTTTGAAATCGCATAATTTAGTCAGTACTAATATTTTATTGATCGAGTAGCCGGTTTTTAAAAAGCCGAAACAAGAAGGCTTTTACATCTCATTTTGTATTCGCAACAGAAATGATGCGATATCGAACAAAAATGGTGCGATTTAAAACAGAAATGATGCGATTTAGAACATGAATGACGCGATTTGGAACAGATGCGATTTAGAGCAAAAAATGGTGCGATTTAGGAATAAATCACACTGCTGAGAGCCAATCAGATTGCACGGATAGCCAGTGATTTCAAAGTGGATGTAATAAAGGAAAAAAAATAAACTATATTTGATTTAACAGCTTTTAAACATGTTTAAGCTTTGATGTGAATAGGGCCAATGTCAGGTATAAAGTTAGACTGCCAGCAGTCTCTCTTTTTCTTCAGATTTAGTAAGGGGAGTGCACGCGCGCGCGAGCGGCGAAGACGCGAGACACGCGAAACGAGGGCCTCTCCCATCTCGCGCCATCAGTCACGCGCGTGGCCATTTGCGTGTCTCACATTTTGCTCGATGGACTACAGAAAAAAGAGAGACTGCTCGTAGTCAAGTATAAAGTGTGATATCACTCCTTGTTTCTCTCAGAAAGTACAAGACAAAGATGGTCCAGAAAAGGACTCCATTGCTGGTGATTCTGAGAGTGAATTTGAGGCAAGTGTCTTTTAATTTTTCTTTCTACTGGTCGAGATTGACTATGACTGATGGGCTCTTTCCTTAATTGGAGTTACGCTGGGGATTAATATCGTCCGTACGATCTAAGTGTTCAAAAGTCGGGCGTTTACCATTAACTTTTTATTGGGACTAGCTGACAGAAGAATGGTCGCAAATCGTTCGCTTTCCTATTTTGTTTGTATACGAAACCATTCAACCGTTGTAGTCCTTTGCTTTGGTGTGTGTTACCGAGTAAGATTCTACGACATTCTAGCTAAAATTGCCCTGTTCTTTTTCAGTTCTTTTCTTTCTTAACTTTGGTTTCTTTCTTTGGTTACATTGCCAACGCCAGCTAAAACGTTGAAGTTTTCTTACACCAAAACTAATGCCTGTTGCAAGTCCGGTTATTCAACTAGTTAAATTATATTGTTTATTTAGACTTAGCACTCTTAAAGGTTTCTCAAGCCGGTCAACGTGCGTGAGAGAATTTGTTTAATTCCTACCTACATAACAACTAGTACACCTTAATAGCGGCGACCCTTAATCTGATTATATACTAGGATTTTAATTTATCCAAACTTCATAGACTCACAAATTGATTTGTATCACCAGTATATAAATCGGGTAAAAAATTACAACGTTTAAGATCTGTTGTTTGGTAAAAATTACTTACCGGGTCTAAATGTGAAGGGTTACATGGTGCAATTTCACTCGATAAGCAAAATAAGTGTTGGTCATATATTCCTTCCACCCAGTATGAAAATTATATCTTTGGGAACAAATAGTAATCGCGCTTTGAAATATCCTTGTCGCAGCTGCTTGGAAAAACGGATTTAACACTTAGTGACAAGATTACCAAAGATGAAAATTCAGCAAAAATTTAATATCCATTAAGTCATTGTTCGTTTGGCGAACAATCGTACACTGGACGACAGCTAGGGGCTCGAACTGATTGGTGAGGAGGTACCAAATTGACTGCTACCTGCCAATCAAGCCCACATTTTTCCGGTATTTCCGCGAGAAGAACTTTACACTAATTAATTAAACGGAGGAACTTGCCTCGCTTTTCGTAATGAGCTTTCTCCGGAGTTGCAAGCAGCACAATCCCTCTTGACGACAAACCAGCACAATTCCAAATTAAGGAATATGTCCGTTGCGACGGTTAAAGCATAATTTGGAACAACGAGTAAAACTGTTTACCAATTAGGCTCCCGAACTTTACTTTAAAATAACATTTGCAAATTCTGCGGCTGTTAACGTGGGCGTGTTTTCAAAATAAAATGAGGGACCTCATGATCGAAGGAAGCGATAGCTGCGAAAACGTCGCGTTATTTCAGTCTTTTTACTACTATATGAGAAATTTCTGCAATTTGATTGGCTTAGAGCAGTGGTATTTCAGCTTAATTTGAAACACCTACATGTGAAAATTACGAACCTTTCGTGGGTAGTAGTGTAAACAAATAATAGCCCGATTTGTACCTGATATTTGGCATAAATACCACTCGTGATATTTCAAAATTGTCTCAAATTTCACTCGCCCAACGGCTCGTAAGATTAAGTATAACAATTTTGAAATATCACTCGTGGTATTTATGCCAAATATCACTAGAAATCATGCTATTACCTATGCTAATGCAGGCGAACCCTCTTGAGGTTGAATTCCTAGGGACAATATCCAAGTTCATAAAAAGAAATAAAATTTCGTCTTCGCTTGTTTACGTCCCGCATAAAGCGAAATTAGGCAATTTAACATCGTAGTTGTATAAAAACGGCAAAGAAATGTACAAAAAAGTGTTTTGCTTTTGCAAAATTGTTGTTTTGCCTTCTGAACCTATTTTTGTTGTTGTTGTTGTTGTTGTTGTTGTTTTTGACGTTCTCGTTGCCGTAGCGTCGTCGGATCTGATAGTCCTTATCACTAACTACAAATGCACGTGTCAATGTTGTTGGAAATCAATTTCTGGTTTTCAATAAAAACGAACTCGATTTTTATTGGCTGTTTTTTATTTTTCACCAAAGGCGATCTTGTGCAACTAAGTAAGGAACGTTCGTAGCCTCCCACGCAGACCTTCTCAGGGCTTCGTCACACGTTCCTACCGCGTGACGAAGCTCGAAGAATGTCTGCGGGTGGGCTACTGGTTCTCATGAACTCGCAGAACAGATGGTATTTACCATCCTTACGTAACATTTTGAATATTCTTATCCCTTAGGAAGAGAAAAGGTAAACCTGGGATTTA
This sequence comes from Porites lobata, assembly GCA_942486035.1. Taxonomy (NCBI): domain Eukaryota; kingdom Metazoa; phylum Cnidaria; class Anthozoa; order Scleractinia; family Poritidae; genus Porites; species Porites lobata. The sequence goes on along the minus strand of CALNXK010000001.1, from coordinate 3,039,170 downwards.
TATACTTTAGCTGATTCAATAAAGGCGCATTGGATATTTGGGCGTACAAAACTCACTGAAATGATTTGCTTGAGTGACCACCAAACAATAGCTGCCAATTGTACAATTCCCAAAGCAACCTCTATTGAATCAGCTATATATTCAAATGGTCGTTTGACTCATCAATAAATAAATAAACAAAAAAGAAGGGGGGTGATTTACAGAGTATGTATTTTTCCCAGGTAAAGGTCAAAGATAACAAGCAAACGCTCAATTTCTTTTAATAATCGATAAAATTTTCGAGACAGAGGATTTAATCGTTACCTGTCTGTTTCTGCCCTCAACACCTGTCAGTTCGATAAAAATATATTTTCGAAATCCAATTCAACACTCACACTTGAAAGTTTAAAAAGTTAAGCCATGGCATTCCTTGCATTCACTGATGGTTTTTTCTATCCCTTGATTTGTTCAGCTTGACAGAAAGTTAATTGTAACCCGCTCTCATTGGAAACCTATTTGCATTGGAAAATCCAGCATTATCTTAAATTTGTTTTGTTTTATTTACTAATTTGTAATTTAATTTTTCCGGATGAGACTTTTCGTGTCACAAATTGTTGTTTATAATCTTTTAACACGAAAACACATTTTTGCAAGTCTATTTTTTCTAACGATATATTTTATTATTGTCTTTTTATGATCCTGGTCTGCTCTGTAACTTAAACTTTCTCAATACTAGCAAATTCGTCTCAATTTAATGCTTCTTCACCCATGATATTGTGAGCGCTATTGTGAGTGCTGTTGAACGTATACGTCATTTCTAAGACGTTTTAGATTAAAGCTGGAAATTAAGTCAGGTATAAATTTTATTATTTTTAGTAGTGGTCTATTATCAATGCTGCGTTCTGATTGGTTGAGCTACTATTAGGCTATATGTTATAGCCCACTAGTAGCAAAAAGCGCCGGCTTTGAAAACCAAAACAATGGCGGCTGAATCGTGTTTTGCTTTCTCAAGTTGTTTTGCCTCGATAATTTAGACCAACTAGTTGGATTTTATTAAAACAATTATTCCTCTCGTCCTCATGGCCTCTGAGTCAATAGCCCATTCGGTCTTCAGCCTCATGGGCTATTGACTCAGGGCCCATTTGGGCTGGGGGAATAATTGTTAAATATCATATTTGTTTCCCTCAGGAAGTCCAAGACGAAGCTGGTTACGACAAAGGAGCAATTGATGGTGGCTCTGAAAACGAATTTGAGGCAAGAGAGTTTTCTAAATTTGTCTTTCTTCTGGCTGAGATTGATAATAGCGACGGGCCTTACCTTTTTAAGAGCTGACTGAAATTTAAGCTGGGTGTTAAATACAGTACGTAAAGATGGATTTCCACTGTTGCGTGAATTTTAAGAGAATTTACGTGCGTAAATGAAATAGAAGCAATGTATGAAAGCTCGCACTATCAGACGACCACTAAAAACATCGCGACTTACTGTAATTGATCAATCATGTCAATAACCAGAGCATTGGCTATACAAAAATACACTGAGCGTTTCGTGTCTGCTCAGTACGCACGCGTGCGTACTTCAGAGACAGACAAAGAGTAGAAAGTTTTCTTACCTAGGGAAATAACGCAATGGACAGGCTTGAACCTGGACTTTGAGATCTTTTAACCCCTCGGCCACCACACTTCCACCACCATACAGTTTAAATAAAGCATAAATGAGCAACTTCAACGTTTTCCCATAGACATAGTCCACGGAATAATGTTGATTTGTAAGTTCAAGATGGTTAGTTTAGTAACGCTTTTTTTGTTTGGCTTCAACATTTTGTTCACTCTCTGTAGTCCCATCAGGGGCCCTATTAATAGGATTCGACTTTGAAAAAATAATCGGAAATACCGTCCGAAACCGAGCCTCTTTAGAAATAGCCTGCGTGGCGGACGTAATTTTAACCTCGGTTAGTAACGTCTGCGAAGCAGTGCTGATATCCATGCTTCCGGGCCTCCAACGGACTCAACGAATTACCGGAAGTGCGTTTCGAATTTCCTTTCATCTTGATTGTCAAATCGACGATGGATTTTTCAACATACCAATCATGGCGCCTACTCGAATCCTGGTGTACATATGTGGGGGCCCAGAACGAGGATTTCGGCGCTAATTCGCAGACGGACTTAACCAGAGTTTAGTTCCGTCTGTGACGCCGGCTACTTAACAATGCAGCTGAAAACGAGAACGATTCTCTCATTTTTTCATCTTTAGGGTTTTTGTCCTAAGACAGGCACCTCCGCAGGTGAAAGAAGGACTCTAGTGGCACATGAAATATTGTCAACAGAGTTAACATACATGAGGAATTTATCCATAATGCAAGATGTTTTTAAAAAGCCTCTTGAAGCCGCGCTTGCCTCAAACAGGTTTGCTTTTTTATCCTTGTTATGAGTACACTCTTTTGTACTCAATTTAGTCCCTAGAACGTCGGAAGTTGCATTTTAGGGCTTTGAAATTTTAAAAGTTTCTGAGGGAGCATGCCCCCCTCCCCCCCTAAAGGTACGGGATTAACGGCCCCTTGTTGATATAGTCGGTTACTCTATCTTCAAACCGGCTGGCTACTTAAAATAGTATTGAAAACCGTGAATTACGTCACCCGAAGGTCTAGCAGACAACCTTGTGCAACACAATGGTCAGTAGCAGAGGAACAATAGAACGTACTGGTGCTTAAGCTTCATAATAACCGGTTAAGCTTAGTTATAATACTAAACTAGCTAAAATGAACACTGTCACTAGGTTGAGTTACATTTGGTTGCTTCGGAAAAAGTTGCTAGTTTCCAAACTTTCTTTTCCTTTCGGACTTTCATAGGGCCATTATTAGCTTGGCAAACATACAAAGTTTATTTGCTGACAGTGAAACATTGCTGGCCCTAAGCAGGTACGTTAGACATAGCATTGTTAAATATTTTATGACAATAAAAGAAAGAAATCGAACGCGCTTTATTTTAGTGTCCTAATCGATGACACCATTTTTATGTCTCCTACTGTACACGGGACCGCCATTTTGCGTGGTCATCCGAGCCACGCGAGGTAGTACCTTCATTTCTCAGTTATTTTAAGACCCTGAGTATTGGTCTGGCACCGGGAATCGAGCCTGCGACCTTTCGCTCTTCAGTCAAGCGCTCTACCGACTGAGTGAGTCCTTCTTACACTGCCAGGCGTTACAGTGTTTTCCGGATGATATCAAGTCACATTCCCTTCTCGTGGTTCACTAACTGATTTGAAGGGTCCCTCAACAAAATAAATTACATAACTGTTCAAATATTAAAGTTTCAGCAGAGATGATGATAATCTCGATATTGAAACATTTTTCTTGATGCCCAGCTTTATACACTGATACGACAATCTTTATTGTGTTTCAGTCTTCTGGTGAATAATCTGTCAAACAGGTTAGATGAATGGAATTCTTATCAAGTAAGTTTCATTTACATTGTTTCATTTTTTTGCATTCTCAAGGGCGCGCTCTAACTTTCGTTATAGCAGAAAACCAAGCCAATTGAACTAACCGATCTAAAGAACAGTTTCCATCATTTCAGATATTCGTATAAATGACCGTAGCCCACATATTTTCGTACGAGAAAATTGGACGTTTTCGAGTGGTGCTAGGCCTCGGTGATCTCCAAAGTTGACCCGAAAAATCGCGACGACAACACATAATGCAAGGCACCCAACAATAGACGACATTTGGCCCCACTTCTGCGTAAACACCGGATTTTTTAGACGAATTATCTATACCAGAGATGGATAATTTGTCGTCTTGGATAATTCGTCACTTGTATAAATTCGGCTCAACTCGGCACTGTAAGACTTATAAGCTGAACACATTCATTTATTTATCATAAATAAGTGGGTCTTTTAACGTTCTCTCAAGAGAGACAGCTTTTAAAGGTCAGGTGTTTTTCAGGTATTTCCAGGAATGTCCACGGCGGGTAGTGTGAGCTAGATTTTCAAGGGGAGGAAATCCCGAAGACTGTTATTCGAGAAAATACGTCATTCATAGCCTTTTCTCTTCCCTTTTCAGATGCTGGGAGACATTTTCCTCAACTTTACTACACAGCTGCGTGCCTACACCAATTTTTTAAACAATTATCCTGTAACACTACAAACATTAGAACGAGTAAGCTTTTCTTTATTAACTATTATCGTAGATTAAGGCCTAGGCCAAACGTCGCACTTTTCATGAGACGAACCAAACTCCAATTTGAGTCGACCTACATTGAGTTAAAATCTTCTGTTGGGTCAGACGTCGAACTTAGGACGCGTCGAACCAATCAACTGAACCAGATCAAAAAGCAATTTTAATAAATTTTCTCTCGAACGAGGCTAAATATACATCATCTTGCAAATTTTTAATTTATTCGTTTAGTTCTACGCATGTGAAGATCGGCGTTTGTCCCGTAGACGATCTTCAAAAGTTCTATCGGCGTCTGAAGTAGACGGATAGAACGTGTTGGACGATTCAAACTCATTCAGAGGAACTTAAATGAGCCGAACGTCGAACTTTTCATGAACTTAATTCAGTAAGTTTAGTTTGTCTCTTGAAAAGTTTAACGTTTCCCTAGGCCTAAGAGTACTGTATTTCCTCTATTAAGCTATTAATCCCCTTGCAGTTTATTAATATCAGTTTTCGTAAAGTGCCTCTGGACCAGCTGGGGGCGTATTAGAGGCTGGAGGTTGGGGGCTTTCGAAAGGAGCAAAGATGGCACAGTGCGCGGCATTCGGTGCGTTAAGTCCCGAGTTCGATTCCCGGTGACATCACTTCCCTGTTCCTGCTTCTCTCCTTTCTGTGTAGCTTTCACCCTCTTAAAACACCTTTAGAACTTTGGTAGACAGAGGGGCGTACAATGAGCGCACCGTCGGCCTCAAGTTTATCTGTTGAAGTACTGTCACCAGTTGTCGACACAAAATATGGTTTGACCAATCCGGCATGGTTAATCCTGTTAGGGGCAGGGGTCCTCGCCATCACTGCTCTTATGCCATGGAGGCACGCAAGCCTCGCCACCATATCATGTTCCAGGCGTTCAGATAGTGTTTTATTTCTGCTCATTTTTTGCGTTGTCCCCGCTATCTTAAAGGGACGCAGTCAGCTTTGGACAACACTAATCTGGACACTAGTTTTGCAACTTTGAAAAGCGTTTACCTCAACCCGAAATCAAATGTACGCGTTGGATACATCTAGAAATCCGCTTTAATCTTTCCTAATGATTCATTCGATATTTTACTGAGCACCTGTCCAGTGTATTCTTTTACTCATCCTATAATATTATTTCATCATATTTGGTTAAAAACAGTGTGGATTGCGTATCTTGCGATATGCAAATCAGCTAAGAAATTGTATCCGATGCGCATGTACATTAGCTGATTATGTCCCTGTAACGCCTGGGACAAGCTACATCGCCATAACGAGTTGCCAGCCCAAGTCGAAGTCCTGACTATACAACGTACACGGTGAAAAATTTCACTTTACTCACTTCATTTTTACTTACCTCTTACTTTATTATCAAGCCATTATCCTGTGTTTCTTTTTCGATAGTGTAAAGAGCAAAATCCTCAATTTCGCTCATTTCTTGCACGCCACGAAAAACAGCCAAATACCAAAATGATGAGGTATGAAATTATGCCTTACCTTTTAATTTTACTCATTTCTTATATCCTTCCAATGTTTGAGTGAATAGTATTTTATAAACTCTAATTTTATTTCTTTGTTCTTGTGTTCTGTTGTTTTCTCCTTTTTTGTTTTTGGCATCTAGTTTGGCAGAATTGTTGTTTCTCCCGGGAAGACAAATTAAAAGGTCAGTTAACCTTTTTTCAGTTTGTCCTTCACACAGGGCAAAATTATTTTCAACAATTGTCTGGTCGTTTTCTGCGCCTTTGTAATTGCTTCTTTGTGTTAGGTTTTCTGTTCAATAGACCCATTTCACGGTTCTGTGCTTAGTGCCTTAGTCTGTAAAGTTGGCGCGGGTTCTGTTGGGGATTCACCGCGGTAAAACGAGAGAAATTTACGCAAGCTTAACAAAATAACTTAAGGCTGAGGTTCTTACTTTCACTGTTTAAAAGTCTTATGTTTTACCAATACACTGTTAAATGACAAAACGTTTTGACAGTTTTAATACTAAAAAATTATAGCCAGACCACTGCCCAAAAAATGCAAAAGTCCACTTTCGGTTGACATGCGTCGCTCAAATACGCCTTTCCTTAACCTCCCTAATTTTACTCAGGCGCAAAGCATTGTAAACGAAGAAGAAGGTGAAAGTTTAGAAATGCGAAGATAAAAGTAGTATAGAAGACACCGAATTATCCGGTTTTTATGGCAGGAATCTCGTTAACTTCCGGTGGAGTGCATTAACGCCGATGACGTCATAGCCTTTTTTCTGTATCTCATGAATAAAATGCTCAGGGATATCATTTTAGATAAGATCCTGTGCTATTTTTTTTCTAGATGTTTAACTCGTTGGATAGGTCTTCTAGTTAATGTATTCCTGTGCAAGTTAACGATAGCCCTGTCCAAAAAAACCGGACATTTCGATCCCTGCTATACTACTTAGTAACGTGGACTAGTTATTTTACTCAGCCTTACCCATACTCTCACTTAACAGTAAATGAATTCACGCTAAATGAAACAAAAACGCCACAAACAGTGGATCAACAGGCTACATGTGCAGTCTATTTCCCTTTAATGGATACAATGTGGTCTAGGAGCTATGGGAAAAATTTGATATAAATCTGAGGCAACAGCACACAGAGAGTGAAACCAGAACATTGTCAACCACGAATGTCTTTCACCCACAAGAATTAAATACTTTCTGAATAGCAAGTGGCAAATTTTCAGGGCTTAATTACTTGTTTTGTTCCAGTTATGTTGAGCTTTTAGAAGCGTTCTTGAGGTACACTTCAGCTGATCACGTCGACAGAAAAAAATTGACCCAGGCCATTGCCAAGTTCAAGGACCTTGACACCTTATTTAGACAGGTAATAAAAAAATTATTATCGCTTATCCACACTATATGAAGTGGAAAAGGAGCTTCATTTGTCCGCTTAGTCTGAAATGTCAGCTGTCTCCACCCCTTAACACCATGGGAGGGGAGGGGGCAACCCCCACGGTTTAGGGGATTAGGGGATGGAGACGGATGACATTTGAGACTATAGTCCGCTTAAATTTACAGCTCCATTAAATGCTCTCAAACAAGCAAGATATAAGTTTTGAAAACTCTGCCTATGAACTCCTGTCCGTCAATCGGTTCCCTATATATTATTAAGTGGAAGTGCTTGAATCAGCGCCCCTCCCCCCTCCCCTCGGCTGAAATAAAATGAAATAAGCGCTCCCCGCGCAAAAAGGTCATTTGCACAATGGCTTCATTTTACTTCTACAACCAGAATCCTTTTCGTTTTTCCTTTCATATTTTAATTTTTAATTTTGTAATCCTATCGAGTTATAAAAAACAAAAGCCCTAATTTGCACAAGAAAGCAAAACCATAAAAGATTGTGGTCGTAGTAGTAAACTGACGTCATCTTGCAAATGGGTGGAACACGATGTTAAATCTCTGTGTTGTCTGCCAATTCTTTTAGTAACGTTGGTTTTATTTGGTCTTTTGCAGTATAAAGAACGTCTGGAAAGGGAAAAGTTTCTTCAAGATTTACAGAAGAGGATAGTCAATTGTCCAGTAAGTCACGTCTGTTGTTCTTAACAGAGGTTCATTTTACCGTCTCATATCACGGCGTTAAGAGTTCACACTACGGGTGAAGGGGGACTTGTGTGAAAAGGACTCCCTTTAATTAGCTTCAGCTTTTTGGGTGTTCCTGCCAAGCCTCTTACACCTGTCCCTTCATATTATTACTTTAGCTACTTTCTGGTTTGTTTGTCTCGTTGATTTGTTGTCTCCTGGCGAAGCTTATGGAATAAAATAAAATAAAGAGAAAAGCCTGACTTGAATTTGTTGTTGGCGACGTCAACGTGCTCGCTATCTAGTACATTCCTGGTCCCGGCTGCTCGAAAGATGGTTGAGTTTAACGCAAAATAAAGGCAAATTTTAAACAAGGTTTTCTTGTCTAAGAACATACAACTCGGGCTTGATACAGTATACTCCAAGATACAATAATGATAACACAAAATGTTACTCCAAGCAATACATAGAAAGGTAAAATACACAAACGGAACAAAATTTTAATCCTGGATTAGTGCTAATCGGCCTTTCAGGAACCGGGCCCCGGAGTGCATTATACCCATTATCTCATTTTTTTTTTTAATGATCTTTCACTTGCTCTATTGCATCCGTGTTGGCCCTTACCATCCCACTGGCTGGTTTATAAAGTTTTCACATTTCAATTGATGGTAAGTATAAAGCGTGCTTTCGCTGTGGAGATTTACTCCCAAACGTTTCTTTAATAGGAGCTCTTAATGAAAGCATTAAAGTTACAAGTAGCCCCCTGGCCCTTCTCCCGAATAACAAGTACAAGATATTCGAAATCTTCCTCGAAGATATCAGCTAACGAAGCTACTCTAACTATTTTAACTCCTCTAAGTTTCGAGTTGCAATGAATATTATGTATGTATGTATCTATGTAGAAGTAAGTTATGTATGTTCCTGTTTCACTCCGACGTGTCAAAAAACATCCACTGGGCAGAGCACGCGACGCGCAAGCAGCTTTACGGTGTGACCACCAGTCTTCCAACCTTACAGCTGCCAGAACGCCATCTCCAACTCGCCGGTCATTACGAACAAGCAAAGGGCGACTCTTTCTATGGAGACCAAGCGGCCCTGCTTCTTCGCTGAAGGAAAATGAAGTTCCCAGATAAGATATGCAAGAGATTTTGGAATCCACAGGGAGTAGCTTGCGGCCGTGATGTCGGATAGGATAGCCTGTGTACAGACGTCCCCCCTCCCTCAGAAAAAAATCGGGAGAAGAGACTGTTCTCCCGGTTTTTTTCTGAGGGAAGGGGGACGGCTGTACACAGGCTAGGATAGGAATCATAGTTCATAGCTTCTCGACTCCGAACGGTGGTAATGATGGTGATGATGACGACGCTCTTGTTTCAATTTTCTATGTTTTCACTGTTTGCAGGTTCTTGCAGAGAAAAGTCGTCATTTCATTCGCGAAGAGGATGTCATCCTACTGTCAACTCCAAATATTGGCAGACAAGTTAAACCAGAGTTCAGGTAAATATTTCAACATTAAAGCTTTTTTCCTGCTTTTATCACACCGATGGGAATACCGCATTAGAAATTGTTCTTTTTGACAACGTCGATCTCCCTGGTTTTATATATACTTCCGCCGGACAGAGTTAAGGGTGTTTTAATTTAGCAAAGCGCATTGTTTAAATATTTCGTTTCCGCTACTTCTCTGTTAGAAGTAAGTAATCAACACAGTCCTGGGCGTCCTGTGTCACTGCTTGCGTCACAGCCTGTATGATTTGACGCGGCAATCGAGCAAGTGAAGAACTGTTTTTATTTTAGATGGATAGATAGATAGATAAATCGTTTATTAAAAAAAGAAACACCTCGCAGTCCGAAGACTGAATTACGTGTATAATATACAAGTTATGGTTAAAATGGATTTAAAAAACTATAATAATAAAAATGTACAAATCTAACAAAAACATTTTAAACGTAATTGGTGTTATGGTGGCCAACTAAAAAACCAAATGGTTCACTTGGCCATCGTAATAATAATAATAATAATAATAATAATGGAATTTATATAGCGCTTATACATCGCTGTTCTAAGCGCTTTACAATGTAAAAAAGGACATAAGAATATCATTAAGCACAAGCTTACATATAACACTACTGTACATATTGGGAAATTTATAGCATACACATATTAAAAAGGAAAGAAAACAAAAACAAATATGATGAAACTAAATGTCATATACCTTTTTAAAAAGAAACATTTTCAACGTAGACTTAAAAAGATTAACATCAGAACAAGCACGAATTTCAAAGGGGAGGTTCTTCCATAGTTGAGGGGCAGCAACGGAAAACGCTCGCTGGCCATAAGTTTTCATGTTAAAATTTGGTTCTTCAAGGCGTAAATGATCCCTTGATGACCGTAATGTCCTTGATTGATGGTAAAATTTTAAAATATCTTTAATATCTTCATCGTACTCAACCTTTCATATTAATTCTACATAAACATTTATCTTGTAAATCTATAAAGTCTTTAACTTAGCAGTAGTCAAAATATTGAGTAAAAATAAACTGAACTGGAGGGGTGGGGTGGGTAAACAAGTGCGACTGTTATGGGATCTTATTTGTTATTTTAGGTGCAGAAAAGGTGCTTTTTAAGTTAACTACAAACACTCTCGTCTTTCAAAAGCCTTTCTGCTTTCTTTCGTTTTTTGAATACCAGGGTTTATCAACAAGTTGGAGATCTTGGTTTATTTCTGTTTAATGACGCTTTGCTTGTCGCCACTCTCACCTTCAAGTTTGTTCCTTTCTCAAGGCTGGTTCAAAGGAATTACAAGTATGTATTTTAACGTGGTGATGGTGTTGATGAAATAAAACTTTGAAAGAGCTCAGTCCTGTTGTAATTTGTGTATTTTACCCTGGATTTTATTAAACAAACAGAAGCACCTCGTGTTTTTAACTTAGTTTTTAACTTTAATACGGTAATCATTGGAAACTCAGCCTTTGTTTTTACTAGAGTTAGAATACTCATTAACTATTAACTCCCGTGAAAACGTAATAATAAGAGGAGAAGTCTCGAAATTGAAGGAATTCTTGAATTGTTAGTTTTTGTAAAATAGAAAAGCGCGCGCCAACGAGATAATAATACAGTTAACTACAAAGGTTCGAGGATGGTTTAGGATGAAGACTGATTTAATATAAATGTTTTAAGTTGCACCGTCACATAGCTGAGTCAAAAGGTTCCTGTATGACAAGCGCAAACGCAAGTAACAGTGCTGAGCGCAAAGTAGAGGAAACAGCGAGCAGAGCGCAATCGATCAAAGAGGTTGATTGTAAAGCCTGCTCCTTTTCTGACTGGCTAGTGCGTTTACATTAGTTGTCGTTTTTCGAGACTCTCTTGACTAAAGGACGGTGTACTACGAGAAATTAGGAAGCTTAAGCAACCACAACGACAACGACAGCGTCACAAAACAATTGGTTTTATAAGCAAAACAACAGCTCTGCACGGGCATCACGCTTTTTAGCACATTTCTTTGACGTCCACCGCACGACTAGAACTCAAAACCTCCTAACACGACGTTTTATGGAGGATGTGAACATAAGACGACGAATTGTCCTTTTTCTTTTTGAACCAGGTCAAAATCTTAAGTATTCCAACACTAGAAAAAATGCCTACTTTTGACAAATTGAGAATATTCAAATAGACGCGATAAAGTTTGAATGAACGCAAATTCATTTTTTGACGGCGTTTTCACTGCCGGTCGTTGTATTTGTCGCGTAAGGAGGCTCGATAGGGTTTTGCAGGGTCAATACCTCCGAATTTTGAGCATGAATTACGTCGCCATTAACAAGGATTTGGAAAAATTACCAACACATCTGTATTAGATAAAAATGGAAATTTGTAATGATTATGATTACAATGACATCGGAGTTGTCATAGCAGCGAAATGACGCCATTACCTATTTTACTTGCAGCTGTATGCACAAACTTGGGAGGTATTGACCCTGAAAAACCCCATCGAGCCACCTCAACCTCTCTTGTCAAATAGAAGTCAAACTTGACTCGTGGATTTTTTTAGATTTCAAGCGTGTATGACCTTGAAGAAATTGAGGGTGGAAAACCTGGCTGATTCCAAATGTAAGTTCATTGTTATTAATTGCTAGTACTTGTCTGTGATCTCGGTTAAAAGCCTCTACAGCAAGTTACGTTTAGGACCCGTCACACGTATCCCGATTTTGGAAAATGGAGATTTCTTAAGCCTTCCGTCCACACGTAAACTGCGTTTCGCAGCTTTTCGAAAAGGGCTCCCAGAGTGGAGTTTTTTTGTAAAAATGCCGGCTTAACGAAAACGGAGGTTTTGGAATACGATGATATCATACTTACTACAGCGCATTCCCTGCATGCGCTATCTGATGAATATGAATGCTATCGTAATTCCATCGTTTTAGCGTTTCCGTGTGGAAGGGCGAAAACGATTCGAGTACGCTACGTGTGCACCCGTATTTTATCGAAAACGGAAAATAAAATCAGCTCCGTTTTCAACAACATCCGGATCCGTGTGGACGGGGCCTCACTTCGTTTCTGCCTATCTTCATTCACACTCTAGATGTAAAAAATGCTTTTACCATCGTGTCACCAAAGAGACTGTGGTTGTGCCAGGCGCACACTTGGGACCAGAAATTTCAGTGGCTTTCAGTTCTAGAAAATTCCATCGCTGCTGCACTGGAAAGAGTGTGAAAGCCTGAATGAAGAGTGACGTCATTCAAGAGACGCAGCAAAGGGTGTGTCACCCTCTCTCGCTCCCAGTCCCGGAGGCAGTTACTCAAATAGAGGAATACGAGTGGTCCATTGTTTACCTCAGGAATAGCAAAGCTAGCGCGCGTGAAAATCATGAGGAGAGATAACACGCAAAGGGAAACCTTTCCACGCGGGTGGTGATTTTCACGCGCGCTCGTATATTTCCTTCGCCCAGGATCCAATACTTGAGGAAAAAGAAAGACTACTGGTGCTCTGAGCCCTAGGTATCTGAATCAAAGGTGGATAGCGCTATCCAATTGGTATTAGGGGGTTTAAGCGAAGACGTGTTTGAACGACTCACGTCAAATGGAAGTGTATGTTTTGCATTCTTGGGTATTGGTTTAAACCAAATGTTTTGGGCCACCCAGGGCTATGATAATCTGGACGTATTACCGTGGTTTCGGATACGAAAATGACACAGTTGAGTGAAAGATGCTATTCGTCGTGCTTTGTGTGAGATAGGCGGGTTAGTAGAGACCTTTAGATTCTGAGACGAGTACAACTACGAGTACGAGATTCTCTCACTACTAAATAGTGCTTGCGCGTGAACCAGCGTCATTTTGGCGGGAAAACATGATTGCCGTCGTCATTCCACCAAGAGTTTTAGCGAGAATGTCGTGGTAACGGAAACTGACAAGTTTTAAATTGTTAAAGGTTTTATCATTTTGCCGTCGGGAGATGGCTTAAGCTCTTTTATTAAAGATAACAGTGCTAATTTTTTTGGTGAAAAAGAAGTGCAATGAAGCTCTCCGGGGTGTCCATAATTTGAGAATACGCGAAAAAACTTTAAGTCAAATCTGGTACTCGTAGTTGTTCTCGTCCTAGAATCTAAAGGTCTCTATTTTCTTGTTTTTCTCACGATAGTCACGAAAAGCTTGGACGGCAATCGACAGGGACGGTCACATGACCATTAGCCTTCGGCTGTCGCTCACCTCCATTCGAAAAGTGACGAAAAGAGCTTTTTGTTCGGCGTGTGTAACAATAGCCGAAAAAGGCCTTTTCTCACGTATTAAAAAGCTTACTCGCCGCGTTTGCCTCATTCAACATGAAGGGGAGCGTTCACTCGCTCGCGGCAGTGTATGCAAGTTGTTTATTTTTTTAATTTTTGCTCTATACATAAGTTATCCTATGGACATTTCTGCTTTTCGCCGTATGCCGTGAACGCAATCTTTAACTTTTCTTGTGTTTGCGTCGTTTCAAACCGCTTTCTTCTCGTCCCTTTAAGTCAATGGTGTCGATTAGCTGTGCGAAAATATATACATATTATATTTTTTCTTTGATACCTAATATATTTGAAAGCTAATATATACATCATTGCGATTTTCTTGTGTGACATACAGTTTGTAGACAAAAAAATTGATATATTTCGGTATATATTTTTGTAATATATTGCAGTTTTTCCCCTCTTATTACACAGGGAACCCACACTTTTTTTTGTAAACTGCACATGGAAATTAAATGTGATTTAAAATTTTACCAGTTCTGTTCTTGAATCTGCTGCTGAGTAAAGTGAAACGATGCAATGTTTTATTTTATGTGGTTTGTCTCGCATTTCACTGTTGGTTTCACGCGGTTGTTATTATCGTCTCACGTTTCACTGTTGGTTATTAATTTAGTAACAATTTGAATTAACGGTAATGAATAGTGAAAAGGGTCGAAACTCCACAGCTGCTCCCGTACAATCAGTGCCTCCAGTTGACTGGACCAGTTTACCACGCAATACCGTGCGAG
>CALNXK010000001.1:2895000-3022500 GCA_942486035.1 Porites lobata | reverse complement strand
TAATTCTTTTGCGCCGCTGTCGTTGAGATTCGGTTCGAGCTTCCAGTAAGCTTTCTCGAAGGATGCATGGATTTCCCTCGATGATATTCGTTGTGGTAGAGCAAAGTTAAGCCCTCTACACAAGATCAGCTTTTGGAAGAAGGACAGCCTGTACGAAGATATGTTCTTGATGTGCTCATCAATGTTCGTCTCGGCGGTCAGAAGTCTTGAGATCTTTTTAGTGTGAACACTCATCTGTTGTTGATACTGCTCGTATCGTTGTTTTATTTCCATTGTTTTTTGACTTTATAAATATTTTTAGCACTTTTTACATTTTTACATATTTTATCACATTTTAGCGTTCACCACATTTTTATCTGTTTTAACTTGTTTTTAACTTATTTATGCTAATTTAGAGAACTTTTATACACTTGAAAATGACCTCGGAGAGGTCGAAACGTCGTGATTTTTTATCGCTAATATTTATCTCAAAATCAATTTCTAAGAAACTACTTATTAAGATATTGTTTTTTATAACAATATTTCGGCTGGCCATACCAGCCTTCTTCAGGTTTACAGATGTTACAGTAACATCTGTAAACCTGAAGAAGACTGGTATGGCCAGCCGAAATATTGTTATAAAAAACAATACACGTTGTTTTAAATCAGCTTTGCTGTAGTCTTCGGACTTCTCGTTCTTATTCTTTATATTTTGGCTGATTTGATCTCTTCTCGAGAGATCCAACGTTTACAACTAGCAGTTTTTGCAGTTAATCTTATACATTTATGAACCATGACCACATCGTTAACAAAGAGTTTGTCGTAGACGTTGAGCCATCCAATTGACTTGCGCCTCTCTGAAATGTGATCAAACTTCCTAAACTCTAAAACAATTCTACAGGCAAAGTTTTGAATAAGCTGCAGTTTACGAGTCAGTGTTTTTCAGTCTAAGAAGTGTTATTCCACTCTGTAGTTTTGAACAATGAAAAACCCTGGTGAACATAAAAGCATTAATGGCTAGGATCAGTGTCTTTCTATCGAGCAAGTGATGAATACGTCGAAATGCGGATTAATTTTTAAAGGCAGCTTGAAGACAACTAAGAATATTCTCACCATCATCATAAGTGAAGTTAGAGTTTATCCACACCCCAAGGTCCTTGACAACCGATCATGACAAATAAGTTAGTTTCCCTAAATGGTAGACGGGGTAGTGACAGAGCTCTTGTCAGGTTAGGTACGGCCACTACCAATAGTTTGGTTTTATTAGGATTTATTAGAAGCGAGTTCGCACAACTCCACCTTGAAGCTTAAATGAGGGGACCTATGATCCTCCGCGTCACTCACGTCGCGAGGAGGAAGTGATAAAAGGAACTCGGTGTCGTCCACGTATCCCATCATTTGACACTACTTAGGAACGGACAGAAGCTTATTTACTTATAACCTGTCAGCCATTATTTATTTTATCTACAAAAGAATAAGTAGTTTCATTTTAGGTTCATCCACAAAAAATTATTTTGGACAGATTTCACCTGCTCATCTCTTTATTTAAGAAAATTTCAACTCAGTTGAATCTAGCGTTTGCCTTTTGCCGTGAACGTGAGTCTAAGGGTGTGCTCCTTTCGGCGAACCAAAAGCTAATGTTTGATCCTACATTGCCCGCACGGTATGGGCTTTTCCCGTTAAAACTGTCCATAACAACGGAGTGTCAATAAGCAGGTGCCTGAACTATACTTTGACAAAGTATGTTTAAACAGCAGTCATGCAAAGCGTTAAGTTTTCCATAAAATGAATTTTTGCTAGCATGTTTATTTCTTCTGTTTGTATTTTCTTGCGCTACTAGGTCTACATATGTCTAATTTGCAAAACCAAGTTACAAACCTGCTAAGTTCTCTGTACGTGATTGAGGTTATCTATAGAATCATTTCAAAGGTTAGACATTTGACTCGCTTTAGTTGTGACTGATTACTCAGCAAACATACATTAAAAACACCTGAAAAAAAACGAAAATTGGAAAATTTTTGAAAAAAATTGGAAAATTTGCAAAAAGTCGAAAATTAGTTGTGTCTGCAGTGTAAAGCAGTGAAAGAGAAGGTTGAGAGGGCCCCACCCAATCAACGTTAGGATTTTTCGCAATTTTTTTTTTTAAATGGTCTTTAATCTGCAACTGGTTTTCGACTCGATCATCAACATGACAAAGAACTGCGAAAAATGGCAGGTTACGAGAAAAATCTTTATTTGGCAATTCTCGCAAATTTTGTAAAAACCGCAATTGCATGGCTATTGATTCACTCAACAACATGACAAAGAACTGAAAAAATTGGAAATAACTCATAAAATGTCGACCTTGCAGTTTTTTGTAATTCTCCCGAATTTTGTGATTAGAGGAAGAAAAAAGCGGAAAAATGGGAATGTACACGAAAGTTCCTCAACCTTGCAAAAGTCGCAAATTTTACAATGAACGCGAAAAATTGCGAACCTCGCGATTTCAGTTTAGAGTTTTCGGAAGCACACACGAAAAATCTCAAATTTTGCAGCTGCGTGCAGAAAGACGAGTGCCAATCCACAGTTAATTTTATTTTTAAAGTCCTCATAAAATTATTGTTAATTTCTGACTGATTTACGCGCCGTCTTCATTTTTATTAGTGAAAGCCAATCCGTAGGTTCTTTAAAAAAAAAATTGAGAAAGCAGGTAGTGAATAAGGTCTAATGTTACAATGCCAACCAGACCTGAAGGCACTTTGGATGTTTGTTAGCATGCCATTTTCATTTCAAACCTCAGGTGCAGGACTGACATCTGCCATTTCACTTTTGGGCTCGGCCAAAACTTCCTCAGGTGATCTGCTGTTTAAATAGGCATATTTTATTCAATTCGAAGTAGCTGCCCGCTGTCTTCCTTAGTATTTACACTTCTATACAAATGCAAGCCTTACTTCCAAAATTTCGCGGGATCATTATCAGAGGGCCGGCTTAGAGTAGTTAATTATGTTGATCTCCATGGCAATGAGGGCTCTTGCCGCTAAAGAGGTTAACATTCGGGTTTATTTTTCTTTTAAAAGCCTGATCGATCATTAAATTATCTCCAAAAATTAAAATAGCGAAATATTAAAGCCAAGAGAGAGGTTTCGTTCTTAGAGTCTTGAATCTCAAAATTATTTACGCGAGAGGAAATCAGGATATTAAAGCGACAGCTTTTGTATGCCCGAAGGCCGGGTTGAAATATACCATCTTTCACTTCTTTGTTTTTCTTTACTTAGTAAAACTTGAGCACATTGGTTTTCTCGACAGGTGTGTGATTAAAAGGCTTCGGGCGCACTATATGCAAATTAATATTTTTGCCTTGCGAAAATCGTGTATTTAAGCTTGAGCATTTTCCAGTCTACTCTGCAACTGCAGCGTTCGTTATGAATTATGGCGTTCGAGATGTAGATTGAAGACAACGAAAAAGTCCGATAAGGTTAGCAGTCTTTAACCCTTGGTGAAAAACTGAACTAAAACACCTTTTTTTCTCCTCGGGAAAAAAAGGTAGGAAAATCTGCGTGGGGAGAGATCACTTTTCTGGAAAATGGAATCCTTTTTGTCTCTTGATGAACTATGTATTAGTTTCTCGGATCACGATTTGAGAACCAGCGCTGATTCCAGAACCCAAGACCAACATGAAAAGGATTCTTGCTACTTACTAAAGGACAGTAAAGACCACCGAGGCTCGCTTTGCGTGCGGGATGACTTTCATAAACAGAGAAAAGACAAAATGAAAGAATTCCATCTTGGAGCCGATAATGTCGTGGCAAAACACGATAGTCGAAATACATATGCATGCAAATTACCAGATATAAAACCCACCAATAAATCGATGCAAATGATTCATGTTATGGCGGGGAAAATGGGACGCAGTCGAAAGTTTTACTCCATCAATGCGGACGATTTCACAGTTGGATCAAAGCCAGGGACGTTTAGTGATCTAAGAAGCGAGGAAAGAGAAGAGCTGAACGCCAGCAGAAGACGCCGAAATCACTTGCCACTTGGGGAAAGTAAAAATTATTCTGGTGGACAAAACTGGAAATGTAATCCTGCAAATGATGCGAAGTCTCTCATGGCTAATTGGACCAGGGGAATAGAACCGTACTCCGGCTCGGCGCAGAGCGGGTTCTTGGCAGCCTCACAGAGGAAAATCTTTTCCCCTCGTCAATCAGTGAAAAGTGGATTTGCTGAGACCTTACAAATGGATTTACCACAAAAGGTTACTAAATTTCTAGAAATGGAAATCTCGCTTATCAAGGGAAGAGAGAAAACAAATGCGATGCAAAAGTGTAAAGGAAGTGTCTTTTCCACCTACCGTGCTTCTGATAACCCGGAAGATGTCGATCTTAAATTGATAAAAACGAGAAAATCTTAGGATTCTGCCTATCTTGACAGGATGGAAAGATTATAGAAATGCAAACTCCCATTATGTACGTAGCTGGTGAAAACAGCCGCCTCTCTACATCCTATCGCCGCTAGGGACGTTTCGAGAGAAAACGTCCCTAGCGGCAACGAGCGAGGTGGGTGGACGCCTGTTTTCGCTGGTTACTCACCCGGGGGTTCTTTAGGAATGTCTGGGTGGGGATGTGCCGCTGGGACCCTGGAACCCTTAACCTATACCAGAGCTAGTTCAGCTGAATTTTGCTACCCCATACTAGGGAAAACTCCCCAAATCCCCCCTATCCTAGAGTAGCTGTTTTCCAGAAACTACTGAGGTCACTAGCACAGTAGTCTAGCCAAAACAAAACCTTATCCCACAATCGCTAGTCTAGATAAAATCTTCAACCAACTGATCAGTTTCCTGAAAAATGATACCCTATTCTAGACCCAAACGCTCTGATTTATATACCCTATCCTAGAGTAAACTGCTAGAAAACCATACTCTTCACAGCGGCACGTACCTATATAGCCCATATATGGCAGTATTCCCCCCGAGGCTACTCATTATAAACACTAACTTGTTGAAACGGTGTGTGTGTTGGCGGGCACCCCTTGTTCAAGACTGCAACGATAATATTTATGATAAAAAATAATAAATGATAATTTAAAAGTAATTAAAAAGGATGAATAAAATGAAAACACATTATGTACCCTGGTATATTGTTTCGTAGACGAGAAAAAAAAAAATTATAGCAATTCTTTACTGAATTCTGTTGAGACCTAGTCTGTCACAAAACCGGACCGTTTTTAGTGTCGTCACGCAACGCTCCGTAACGTTTGTGGAGAGGAGCGTTGCGTGATGACACTAATAACGGCTGTGTAGCAGACTACATTTGTAGTTGAGACCCCACTTTACGGACAGCCGCTTAAAGGAGCCGTGTCACGCAGTTAATCAAAATTCAAACAATTGGACCCGGGGGTACTCCTGGGAATACTCAGTGGGGTTGTGCCGCCTGGTTCTCCAAATCCTGACCCTATTTCACACCCGTTTTTAGACCAGACCTCTAAAATCCATACCCGTTTTCAGACCTGGCCTTTAGTCAGAAATTATGTTATCATTTCTTAGATTAGAGCACAAACATACAGATTCTTCAAATTCATTTCGATTTAGCATATTTTTCTTTCTTTCTTACTCATTTGGAATTGAAACGATAAAGACGTTCATACAATTCCGTAGTTCCCTCAAAGACCATACCCGATTCCAGACCAAAATGGGCAAAGTGTATACCCGTTTTCAGACCAAAACGGCGCAAAACCCCTACCCGATGGGGCGGCACATACCCCATAGCTTATTTAAGGGGGTGCCCCCGAGCAATTGGAACCGTCACCAAACTGAGTGAAACATAAAAATAGCCGCTCAAAACATTAAAAGAAGGTATGAATAAAACAGCTCACTCAAAAGGAAGCGAGAGGGGACCAAGAAAATTTGAAAAGGATTGCAAATGTGCTTTTTGAAAACCTGTTAGCCTCACAGTTTTTCAAAGTTCATTTTTCGTGTTTGTAGCATTTGAAATAACGCTTCATACGCTCGGGAGACATTTTTGTTTGACATGAAGCGATGATTTTGCCATTCACAAGTAATTTTTGAAGTTCCATAGCGAATAAAAGCTAATAAAGACGCATAACTAGCATTATTAATAAGATGAACTAAACAAGAGTGACACAAGCGGACAGCTCGTTATTACGGACACTTTTCTTTGTCCTTGGGAAAGACTTTACATTTTCTCTAAATTCAACCCGCTTAATACCGACCGAGCCCGTTATAGCGGACAACAGCCTGCGTTGCTGGAGGATTTTTTGATGCGTTTCTCATTTGTTGTTCGTAAAGGGTTCGTATTAAAACCGGTTCGTAAAGTAAGAGATACAGCCGGGCGAAAGCTGAACCGAGGACGAAAAAGAAAATGTTCTCCATTGATATCGCGCGTTTTCTAGTTTGACCTCGCGCGCGGATGTCTCTCTAACACACACTGGCTACACAGAAAAAAACTCACCAAAGAACCACCAGCTACGCAGGCTATGCGAACAACGGACAATTGTTTCTTGCCTAATCAACAGATTCTCATAGAAAGACAACCTCGCTAATGGCAACACTTCATTATTAACTGTGTGCTGTAATAGACCTAGTCTGCTATACAGCCGTCACGCAACGCTCCTCCCCACCAGTGGGGAGTAGCGTTGCGTGACGACACTAAAAACGGCCACCCGTCACAGAACGTAAAACGTAATAAAAGAATCGTTGATAAACGTTGAGCAAGGCACATTTTAAAAGGCAAAATCACTGCACAAAGTGCTTTCTCCTTCCATAAAATTTTACTTTTATGTAGAGGGGCCTCCCAGGGGTTTTGGTGATCGAGGGAGTATGGGAAACAGAACCCGGCCGATACTTGTCATACTCATGTCCAAGGAGGTAAATTTAGAGGAACAGAGGATTGGCTCCAGGAACTGTTGAATATTATAAGGATCATGAGAAAGCTCCTTTCGCCTGAAAAACGCGAAAAAATCTAGACTACGAGTCTTATTTTTCTTTCAAAGTTAATGCACAAGAAACCCAAGCGAAGAAGCGGAGAGCGGCGAAGCCGCGAGCTGCGATAAACGAGGGCGTAACAGGCCCGAGAAGAAAAAAGTCTTTTCTCGTCTGGTCCTAATCCTTTATAGCCCCCGCTGGGATTTCGCCCAGAAGGCGAAATTCCGAGGAGGCACACTAGTCAACTCGCGCGTATATTAAGGAAAGTACTTACAGTTGAAATATACAGTCAGTGTGCCAGAAAAAATCTCGATTTGCTTGAACGGGCCGCGAGGAATCGGTAGGTAATGATGACGTTTCTATTGTTTGCGCCCACAAGTACGAAATGGTTAGGATGACGTAAAGACAGAAAATCCTGAAGGGACCGCCTAGGTAGATTTTGTGACATTTATTGTGCAGTCTTACTTCGATACTCTTTTGCGTTACGTGTTACCAGTGACATTCTGTGGAGCAGTTGTTTTGAAAGTTATGGACCAAAAGACACTCGTTAAGAGCAGACAGTAAACACTTAGAGAGTTTGCTAGCGGCACGAGTTCACAAATCGTTGATTGGAAACCTGGCCAGAAACTCTTTCTCTCTCTTTGACCGGAATAAGACTCAGCCCCAAACAAGCAAGATGAGTGAACAACGGCTAGCTTATCACTGGCAGAACGATGGACGATTACAGAAATTCGCCAACGATCATATTCTGTGCTGACTTATTCCCAGCTCACAGATGTCCTGCTGCTATAAAGTTTTTAAAAAATAAGACTAGAATGCGAGAGCGTGAATTGATCAAACGTCCTTTTAATTTCTAAGGGTTACTTTCCGGTAAATAAAATTAACCGAATGTAAAAAGTGAAGAGAAATAGCGAAAAATTCAACTTCTATTAAATCCTTTCTTATGGTTTAGAATAAACTA
This sequence comes from Porites lobata, assembly GCA_942486035.1. NCBI lineage: Eukaryota > Metazoa > Cnidaria > Anthozoa > Scleractinia > Poritidae > Porites > Porites lobata. Next base: position 3,014,638 of record CALNXK010000001.1, on the reverse strand, counting down.
TTCTCGAAATTAAGAATGTTTTGATCAAGACTGTGTAAATTGAACTAAAAATGTGCAGGGAACCTTGCTTTTCCTGTATTAATCGGACCTATTGTATGGAATGTGGGTGAAAATCTTCATTATGAATCGGTATATTTCAAAACACAACGAGCAAGAATACTATGGACCGACACTATACAGAGCGGGGGCAGCTGTACTGTCAACTATTACTAGTTGTAACATAACGTCGTGGTTTGCAACCCCGCTGGCTGAGATAAGAGAAAAGACGCACTGCAACTGCAAGCAGTCTGGAAAAATAAGGCCTGTTTTGTGGGGAGCAATAGACCTCGCCCCCACCACCGCCCCCTCCTCCTGTTGCCGAGGTAACTGACGCCTAATGGCGCGGATGCTAAGCTACAAAATATTTCCCATAATGTCTTTCGGTATTACTTCCGAGTACACCTCCAAGTGATACAGGAAAAATATTCCATTTTTCTGCAGTTAACAGAAATTGCTTTGTTCGTTTCTCTCCAAATGTAGGCGTCTTTTACGGCTCCAATCCAGCTGCTGTTGTCTTTGTTTTGTTATTTTATTGATATGAGTAAGTATCGCTTTCCCCTAGGCCTCGTAATCTGTTTTGAGGATGGCGTTGTCGTAATGAACCGAGGCGGTTCTCTAACCGGTCAATGAAGCGTAATTTAATCGGAGATGGTTCTTTGTTCCTAGGTCGCACAGCTCGCGTAACCTTCAGCTACAAGGCTGAACAAGACGACGAACTTTCTCTGGAAGTTGGAGACGTGATTAAAAATATAGTTGATACGGATGTAGGATGGTGCGAGGGAGAACTGAACGGAAAAAGAGGGATGTTTCCCAATAATTTTGTTGAGGAAATAGTTGTGGAGTCCTCCGATAATAACACCGATTCAGGTGAGAAATTTTCACGGCTTTTGCACGTTGGCATTTTTCCTTAATCCTCAGGTCGACCAAGGTTTTGTTTGGTAGAAATAACATGGTGAGTTCACTTTACACTCATGAGTTTATTATAACTTTAAGTGCATAGGCTTACGTATCCGCTGACTATTCAAGCTACGATGTGCAAGCCATTGATTTTCACGTAGTTGTTATTTTTAGGTTACCCAAATAGTAATTGTACAGAAATCGTGAGAAGTCACTATAAAGAGCGTCATAGATTCTTCTCAAGTATTTCCTGTTGCTTTTAATACACACGTTTGTTAATATTGACAGCTCGAGTACTCACGATCTCAGATCGTGGAAGCCTTAAATATTTGCAAACGTATAAGGTCATTCTGTAGTTTCACTTTCCTATAAGCTTTGCCCGTAAGCTTTAAGCTGACTTAAGTTTCAAGTAAAGAAGTCGCAGGTCTGGTGCATTGCAAATGTTTCTTTTTCACCGAGATTCAGATTTCTTCTGGTGATTTCTTGGATGTCAGTTGTAAATTGAAACGTTGGTTGAGAATGATTATGATGTTTATTTAAGCAACTCAGAAAAAAAAATTTCTTCCAAATTCTCCTAACAGGAGTGTCAAACTTATGAACTTCTGGTTACTGGTAAAGATTATAAATTCTATAGTACTGAGCTAAAGCTAATCATGTTAAACTATATGTTACAGCCCAGTCAAAATGAGGCAGCAGGCAGCAATTGTGCTGCTTTCAGTGGAATATGTGCCACCAATAATTGAATTATTCCACACTTGGGTTGAGTAATATTAAATAAAAGCCACACAAATTTAGGTCTTTGCTGCCTGTTTTTGTGGTTATCTTGCCAACTATTGTAAAAAGATCGCAAAGCATCGTACAGTCCTGCTGAGTGGTCAGTGCATCGGGTTTGCAATCCAGCGTCCCAGGTTTCTCTCACCACCAGCTGGAGTTTGTTTCTCAACTGGGGTGAATTCAAATTCTCTGCCTCACTTGTGAAAAGCCAACTGTCTCGCTAATGACTCTACTAACTACTTTGATTTTTGATTTTCACTAATTCAAGTCATAAGGGCTCTTTAAAACTCCAACTCTGACTCCATTGCTAATGAAAACCAGCCTTTAGAGCATTTGTTAGTCATAGGGCGCTATTTTAATTAATTAATAATTATTTTAGTTGCAGGGAAGAAGGCAAGAGTAACATTTGATTATGATGCCCAGGACAAAGATGAATTGACTTTAAAAGTGGGTGAAATCGTCAATGTTGTGGGTGAAGAGGAAGCAGGCTGGTGGAAAGGACAATTGGCCAACAAAACTGGAGTCTTCCCTTCAAATTTTGTAGAGCTCATTGATGAAAAGGATGCTGCACAAATGGAGACACAACACAAACATTCAGGTTCGTTGTAACTTGAGAAAACAGTCAACATTTTGCATTTCCACCATTGGTGTTCCTGCGAAATGAAGTCTGAGAAACAAGCCCAGAAATTCCATACTGATGACATGTCACTACCCAGATCAGGTGCTTCTGATTGATTGAAGTTATTTTCCTACGTGGCACGACCAATCAGAAGCACAACCCAGATCTGGGTAGAGATGTGTCATCAGTATGGGATTTCTGCACTCATTTCTCAGATGTCATTTTATAGGGAAACCAGTGGTGGTGTCATGACAATGTCAGCTGTTTTCTCAGGCTAGGTTTGTTGTACTCGTATGTAGATTCTTCATTTGCTCACCCTTGTACACCATACATGTACGTGTACACTGTATGCAACTGTTTGTTGGTAATTCCATTGTATGTCTAAAATAAACCATGTGTTTTTTGAGAAAATATCTGTACCCATCCAATGGAGGGGCATTGGGAATTCCAGGGGGTAAAGGGGCTCTCCCTTTTAACTCTTTGTCTTATAGACCATGTTATGGCGAAATATTTGTCATGTTTACTTTTAAATCTGTGGATGAAATCCTTATGGTATTACCATTCAAATGAGACCCCTTTGGCAAAACTTTTGCAAAGTGCTATTCATTTCTTAGGATTTTACAAAGAGGAATTTAAATGTTTTTGACTTTTTGTGTTTACAGTTTCCATAGAAACTGTATCACCATGCAGTCATGAAATGTTGTGTCCGTAATGTACATTAGTAAGAAAAGTGATAGTTCTTATGGCCAGATACAAAATACTGCATGATTCAGTTCGCAAACAAGGGGAGTCTAATGTGCTTTAGTCGTTCGTCATGTTTTGGTCAGTTTATTTTCTCTATAGTCAAAAGAGAATTTTGCAAAAGAGGGGTAAGTGTGCTACACAACATGAGGGTGAAGTGTGATCTGTTGCATTGAAGAAATTTTTCTCCTGATGCAAGAAGTCAGGCTTCATTTTTCTCTTTGACGCTAGTCATAGGCACACTAGACATGAAGGTGAAGCATAACTTAATGCACCAGATACAGTAAATAAGCATCACCTTGACCGTCAAAAATGTTTCTTCCATTCAGGAAATCACACTTTATTTTCTTTGACAAAAAAGGTTACATTTCATGCTTATATGACATAGAAAGCCAATAAAATCGCAAGTGCATTACAGACGTAACAAAAAGACGGTAAACACATGCTCTCTCAAGAGAGCTATTTTCCTTTCTTTGGCCACTATTGGGATTTGAAATAAATGTGTTATTAACAATAGATTTCTTAACAATACATTGTTTATTTTTTTCTTCAGTGGAAGCTACAGCACCTAGTGCGGAGCATCTGGATGGTTTATTGGATGAGGAGGAAGCTGAAATAAAAAGATCCTCCAGTGTGGGAGCATCTTCCAAGAAGTTACCTGGAGGGGGTATGGGATTTGGCAACCTTATCAGTGCTGATATTTTAGCTGAGAAGAGACTCAAGAAAGTCCATCACGATGACAAGAAAGAAAAGAAAGAGAAGAGTTCTGTCTTACACGCTGAACCAAGCAAGTCACCATCCACAGTGAAAACCAAAGCGCCTGCGACGGTAAGGAAACATTGTTCCAAAGCTTCTTCATGTCCTTCTTCACTTGTTTTTGGCCTATCATAGAATAATCCATTCTCATGGTTAATATCTTGGGATTTAAAGTCACTGACTTCCATTGCTTTTTCCTTTCCTTAGAGTGCTAAGTCAAGGCCAGCACCTCCTGTTCCTCAATGTCCACCAAGTAAGCACTTTACTTCAAGCCCCAATATCAACATACAAATTCTCCACGCTGAGCTCCATATACATATCCATGACAAACTAGTTGAGAGAATGTGTTTTAAGATCAAAGCATTTTCTCTTAAGTGATCATTTTATTAATTCTCATAAACATTTCTGTTGGCAACATATGGATACTGTTAGGAGAAACTTGATGTTGATCACTCCTGGGACTAATTAAGGTACACTGTAAATTTTAAAAGAGCACTTTAATACAGCACATGTTCATTAACCCATTTATTTTATTGATTAGTAATTTATGAATAAAGTACCACACTCTGGAATATCATTATTCATTTGTTAAATGTGCTGCTTTCTCAAACATGAAATCTAGATCTAAGCACTAGCAAAATAAGATTTGCAGTTACTGGAGATGATATCCTACCCCTCCTGTATGTTCCCTTACCTCTGATGAAATGTTGTTAGAAACTCTTGACTGGTGGACAGTCTGGACTAATACAGGTTTTCATTAAAAATTCCATCAGCAGGAGGAAGGTGTAACATCTCAGGAGAATATTTTGAAAGAGGCTACACGTCTGAATTGAAATAGTCATAATTTTATTCTACCAAACGTCAGCCAGAGAGTTGTGCATAATAAACGAAGGTTAATTCTCCAATATCTGATGCCCAATGAACCATGGTTTTCAATAAGAGCCAGTGGCCGACGAAATTCGCTAGCTTTTTCACATGAACTCACCACCTACTTTAAATACAGTATTCATGTGAGGTCACCAAATAAAAAAGCCAAAATTTAATGGTGTCTGTTTTTTGTTCAAACACTCCAGAATCCCGAAAATGCATTCTAAGAGGCCCAGATATCAACATTTTACAGGAAGGTTGGGGAGGGGGTGGGGGACTCTTGCCTGCAGCGCTCACAAGTTGCACCTTTGGTGCCAGTTTTTTCCTTCTCCGCCTATTCTAAAGCTTTTGCTACCTATTTATAACCTTATTGAAAACCCTCTTGAACACCCTGGTAATAAATCATAAACTTCACTATCTGCTCTAAGTTCAACCTATAGGTACACATGTACCCTGCGTTATAAATAATTATTGGATGAGGTTTTTGTTATTTGAATAATCAAAGTGGAGGTATTATCAGCTGAGCCAAAGGCCAAGGCCGATAACACTTATTGAGACCTTGATTATTAATTTTACGATATCACAAAACCTGAATCTACAAAATAAAATTATTGTTTTGAAGAAAATAATCTCACGGAACACGGTTTGACATTGCTCTTTGAAATCATGCATAGTGCTTGCAATCTACAGATTAGTCAGTAATCTGCTAGCAAATAACTGACAAATGTGTCGTTTGCCAGGGTGGATTTCCAAAATTAACCGTAGGCTTTTAGCCATAATACAAAGACAGATAGTGAGTACAATGTATAATAAGTCTTTTTGATATTGAATTCCCACACCCTCTACAGGTTGCTTTCAGTATAGGAAACATGTGATTAGGGTTTGAACCTCTGGAAATTTTTTGTTGGCGCATCATGTGTTACAGTGAAAATTTATTTTGTATGTTTCTCAATACACTGTTTCTCCTTTCGGTTAATTCCCATGATTATACAATTTCAAAACTTGTGATGTTATTATCATTTTTAGGCAAGAAGCCCAGTGAAAGAGCCAAAGTTATGTTTCCTTATGAACCTGAAAATCCAGATGAACTTAATTTAGTTGAAGGTGACATTATCACTATACTCAACAAAGATGTTCCTGAGAGTGATGGTTGGTGGGAAGGAGAGATCAATGGTAAAGTTGGCATGTTTCCTAACAACTTTGTTGAACTGCTCCCTGCTGAGGAAGAAGATGCGATGTCAGTGAAAGACAAAGTAATAATATTGATACTATTCATACCTGTTTGAACACGCGTATAAATTTGCTAGCAAGCATGACTGACAAAAAAAAATGATATTTTACCTCAGTTATGGTAGGATACATGAAACAGGGCCCTATTTTGCTTTCTTTCTGTAAACAATTCAATTTCACCAGCAAGTGATAAAATCCTTCATATTTGCTTCTCAAAATTTTTTTGTTCACAAGTTCAGAGCACTGGGCTTCCTTATATTTTTTGTTGCTAAACCCTTTTTCACTTAAAATGCCTTGAAATGCAATTTTCACATCAGAGCTCCCAAATTTCAACTTTTCCCAGGGAATCCCTTAGTGGAAGGGAGCTAGCGCTATAATGATCAGCTTGATCAGCTGTGCCATGTGAATGTCATTTTTTTTCTCTCCTACTGTAAATATTACTGGAGAACCCTGCTACAATTATATTCACTTTTCAGTAATTGGTTTTGCTTTTTAAGATTTCCATAACAAAAAAGGGGTAAACCTCCATTAAGCTTCTACCCTTGAGAAAGAGATATTTGGCCTCTTAATAATAATTGTTTAATGGTGAGAACCAGTTCTAGTAACTTGCTGCTTTATAGGAGGATGCTCCAGGGTTTGTCATTTATTGCCTGTAAGATGGTGGGGGGGGGGGAGGGGGGGAGGGTTAGGCAGCCATTTTGCTGGGGAGTTATTTTCAAAATTTTGAAATTGGTTCTGGGGGTCATTTTCAGATAACAGATCATTACCTAGGGGTCATTTTGTTAAATTTCATGAAAGTAGGTAAAAACAGTAATGAGCAAGAATTGAAATTGAATGTAACAGCTGTAAATAGAATAAAATGATACGATTTCATGTATAAATAAAGATTGATGATGATGATGATGATGAATAGTTAACATGGATCATAAAAGATGGCTGTAGATAAATGTATGTGGTTGGGTGATGAACTTCGGCACGATTTGTAGCCAGAATATTAGACGCTTCCACAGCAATCGGGTACTCAAGGAGATTCAACTGTATTCTTAATTCAAACGTTCTTCTTGCTATTGTTATTATTCATAATTATTGCTTTTATTGTTTTGTTTTTTCAGGCTCCTGTTGCACCTGCCACAGCCAAGAAAGGTGTACCTGTGCTACCAGTCAACTTAGATGAACTTAAGAAATCACCAAGTGAGTATTCCTGCACTCAGGGGCAATGAAGCTGATGTCAAAGCTCTAGTTATATTATTATCACTTTGTCGGGCATTGTGGTGCATTTTGCGCTAAAATATAATTTAGCCCACTGAAATATAACAATAAAAAGACTGGATCAAACAGTCATACAATAATTACACCAATCACAATGGAGAATCCATTGCAATGTTCATGCCACCGTTTTCTTGCATCGTTTGTTAAAGAAATCATGCTGCCATTTTCAAAGCTCAAATCCTGGTTGAAAACACAACCAATAATTTGTAAATTCTTAATCACTTCAGCTAGAGGAAGATGTACAAAAGTTAGAGAAGCTTATGATGCAAATAATGCCTCAAGTATGTCCAAAGTCAGTTCAACCAATTATCTCAAAACTGTACAAGTACACTTATGTTTTTCTTCTGGGATGACTTCGATGCTTTTTAGCTTGAGGCTTCATGTTTGTGTTGTTGTGTTCGTTCACGAAAAAGGAAAAGTGGCAGTGTTTTCGCACCCTCTGTCATGCCACTTTCCACCATGCCTTGATCATGTGTTGTTATGTATCCCGAGTGGGGTACATTGCTTAATGTATCACGATCGGGATACATTTGATTTTAGTCAAGGCCATGTGACCAAGAATCAGCCAATGGCTGTCCCTGTTTAGTTGAGTAAAAGTCTAGAAATATAAGATTGTGCTTTATACCAACTGTCAAATTATGCGAAGAAAAAATGACATTTTTAGTACTTAGTTGACTGTACCATTCTCTGGTTACTACAATTTTTCATTCAAGCAGGGTTGTCATTAAGAGCGGGGGGCCGGGGATTTTCCCCGGCTACTAAGAGAGTGGCCCCCAGCTACTTTTATTGGAAAGTAGAAGAAAAATAGAACCAAAAGAAATCTCTAGCCATTTGATTCCCCGCCTACTTGTTGTGTTTACCCGGCAACTTGAAATCTTAAGAACAACCCTGTTCAAGAATAGAATAACATGATATTTTTCTTTTTGACATTTGCGACTAATTATACGGCGCTTTTTAAAAGCTGGTACTGGCTGGGCAGATCAGTCATTTTGAAAGTAAAATTTTAGTCTGTTCTTGATATTTTCTCCAAAACCCAACATTGGCAAGCATACCGTTCAAGTATAGATTGATCTGGCTGGAGAGCCGTGATTTACAGTGGAATTCTCTTTACAGCTGGACTGGTCTCACTGGCCAGTTCTAAGTAATGGAAAGCACCCTTAGCTTCCGCTTGCAAGAGTTTGTCTGTTATCAGCAATTAAAAATACAAAGTGTTAATATTGCCCACTTATAAGAACTCTCTGCTAGCAGGAGTTTGACTGAATTACCTTTGTTCATTACCATGTTAGAAACACATAAAAAACCTGCTCCATCAGTCTCTGCAAAAGATGACTCCGACTCAGAAAAAACAGCACACAAAGTCACACCAAGAGAACCACCCAAGAAGCCTGTTTCATCTCACCCTCCTAAAGAAGAACCCAACGTGGATCATACCCCAGAAATGGCCCACCCAGCACCTGCAAAAAAACCAGTGGCACCACAGAAGCCTACTCTCCCACCCAAGAAACCATTACCAATAAAGGCTAAGAAACCAGATATTATAGGACGAAAACCAGAGAAAAAAGCAGATACAGAGAAATCGGCACCTCTTAAGAAAACTGCTGAAGATGCCGTAGATGGTTCACACGTTAAAGAGATGTCACATGTACAAGAAAGGTCAAAACCTGTTGACAAAAAATCAACACCTGAGATTAAGACAAGTGATACTGGAGAGGGTATGTTCACTGCTTCATAATATTATTAGAAAAATGCGTAACATATAATTTCACTGTTTTTGCTTACTCCAAGCAAATGCCAGAGGCAGATAGCATAAATCTGTTGGCGCATTTGCAAAGTGAGCAAGGGCCGTAGATAAAAGGACAAAAGTGAAAGGAACGGATGATGTACCTAAAAAGAACTCTACCAGAATATTATAGAGGTAGAGATGACTTGAAGTTTCTTTTGATTATAAAGCGTAAAGGTACATGTATCTCTTAGGGTTGTGCGTAGAGAAAATGTCCTTATAAAAAAGGCAAATGCCGTCATACTGTTTTGCAGTATGGTCTCCTTTAGAGATCAAGTAAGCTTCCTCAGCCACAGTATCCAGAGGAGATGTGTTTGTCGTTAGAACATCAAAACTCGTCGAAAACCTCTGAAAAAATGGGTTATTTTGATCGCGTTACAGTTTCGTTACACATTCCATAGACCGCAAACCAAGAGACTGACGGCTCGCAAGATCGGCTAGCACTTCGTGCCTCAGTCGCCCTTCGCTCACCCTTCGGGCGACGTGCCGTACGCCAGCAAGGATATGGCTTGCGGTTATTGATTTTCAAAAGTCGATCTGGGTCAGATAAGTATAAAGATCCCATTGGGCGAAGTAATCGTGCTAAGCGACAGGTATAGACATTTTTCAAGGTGAGACTTTAAGTAAGTAATTCATTTATTCACACGAAACTCCTCTGGACCCTGTGCCTCAGCCACGCCCAGATTGGTTTGCTCTTAAGAATTTTCATTCTTATTTTCAGACTATCCCGTGAGTCACTATAAAATGGGGTCCCCCCCCGTAGTACTAAGTGTTCATCTTTTAGAGGTTTCTCTTAATGACCGATTTAGACGGTACGATTTTTTGCTTACGACTATCGTGCGCGTGTAGCATATATCATGACTTTCGACCATCCACACGCGCACAATTTACACGATAATACTTCCAAACAGTGCTGTCCTCATAGAAAAAGACTGTGTCCTGTTGTTTAATTGTTAGTTGACTGTTTCTTGTTCTCTGTTACAGCCCCTATATCGTTTGATGATCCGCCACAAACAGAAACGTTAAATCACCTGACTGCTAACAGAGCCAAGGTGCCACAGAAGAGGCCGCCATCTAAGGTTTTGCATAGTATTATATCCCATTCACATAAAAGCTTAAACATGTTTAAAAGCTGTTTTTTCTTTGCTGAAGATGCTCACTGTAGTTTTATTGATGGCAGATTTAGTGCAATTGTGTAACATGTGTTTTCTTATTCGAATTCTGTGTAAGAGCCCGTGTTTAAGTGTTCTCTACTACTTTAAAGCACAACAAAGGCTAAAAGAATATGCATCGTTAAACAACGGCCATAATAACTGCCCCAGAAGTTAACGGAACGGGATATTTCTACAAATACACATGTTCAGATCGATCAATCGATCTTTTCGTCCTACGGGACGCATGCCATGAATTATTTGCGTCTTTGGGGATTTTTATGAGTCAGGGACGCAGGACGCAGAGATAACAAAATAACTGAACATGGCCGCCGTTTCATTGTTTTGGAACTCCAATATGGCCGCCGTGACGTCGAGTGTAAACGCTCTTATAACATACATTGTACAACTTAAAACGAGAAATGGAAAGATCAGCACAAAAGTGTATAGCCGGGGAAGCAATTTGGAGGTGATTGACACTAGAGTGTTGGAATACCTGGAAAAATTGCGGGGAAAAGATCTTTATACCTTCAGGCGTGTGGCCCGGTGATTTTATTTTCCATTGACACACATCGCATTTTTAGTAAGTGTTACCGTTGGTCTAAGGAAGGGGTAGCTGGGTAACCTGTGCAGCCGGTGGGATCGTTTGTGTGAGGAAAGTCTTGGAAGAGAAGCTGCGAAGTCGGGCGCAGAATGGGGAGAAGACGCTTTGAAATTTTGAAATTGGAATTTTCTTGCACCTTTGGCGCTCGGTTCTTGTTAGACTGGCGGCCAAAACTCTCACGCGCGCAAAGCAAAAACAATTCCGCCAGCTAGTAAGTGGGTATATTTGAGTACCCGATATGTGACTGTGTACATATAGTTACTTTATTGCGCCCTATCAGACGTCCCCGAATTCTCGCGTGGCTACTTGTAAAAAGGGTGTGTTCACATTAGTGCCAAGCGAGTACCGCAAGTACCAAGTGTGAACGTCGCCATATTCTAGTCTAAGTTGATATGTAACTTATTCCCTTTTGTTACAGGAAGGGCGGTTAGATTCAGCTCGTCTCAGTGGAAATTTAGATGACCATCTTACCGTAAGTTGCAATGTTCATATGTTGTTGACAGTTAGTAAAGCGGGGCAGCCAACGACCGAATCTTTCTGAACACTTCAAATTTGACTCAAATGTGTTCCCTATGCTTGAGCAGCCTGTTTGGTTAATTTGGAGCTGCCTTAAAAACTAATTATCTGTTCGAGTTTCTTAGGGAAACTTTTGGTCGAATCGAAAGTTTTAGGTTGCTTTTTCATCCGAAACTGTTACCTACCCAGAAGGATGCGATCGAAAGTTCCAGGAAAAGGAGTAACAACTTTCATTAGAAAATTCAAGGGGATGTCCAGTCTTTAAACCGATATTTTCAGGAGACCCGTTTTTAGCTATAATGGTGATATCTTGGTAATAAAATGTAAAAAACACAACCTCCGATAATCGTAGGTAAGCTACTGTACGAAACATGGAATATCTTAGACGAATGGAACGGTAATCCAGAAATGCTTAGCCTAAATCTCGGGGCAATATTTGCTCCTTTGAAGAGTCATTTTACAGAAAAAAGTCTTTGGCTCCACGTGAAAGAAAAAGAAGAAGAAGAACAGGTTACACCCCAGCCCTGGGACCTCATGACTCGTGTGCACCTTCACCCTTTAGATTTTTGAGGTAATTGTAATCTGCTGTATTTCTTGTAGGAAACAATCAAGCATCCTCCTTCACGTCCCAAAGAACCACCAAAAGAGCCTGCGTGGAAACGTGATGCAAGAGAAGCTCGAGAAAAGAAACAGTTGCTAGAAGAAAAGGTGGGCAGGGAACAATACGGAAAAAAGAGACTATCGTAAAGGCCGCGCGAGAGACCGCGCGCGTCTCTTCGAACAAAATCTCCGGACAAATTTTTGAACGGACGAATTTTCTACCTGTGCAAACCGATTAAAACGGTTCCGCGGGTTTAAAGAAAGCAGGGACGAAGGGAGTGATGGGAAGAGGAGCTCTACGCTCGTTCCCATCCTTCCTCTCTCGCGCTTCTCGCTTGTCTCGCGCGGCCTGTATCGCGTACCCGCTTGTTCCCCAATCCCCACTTAGCGGGAAAGTGGGGAGGCAGATACTATTCGTTTGCCAAGTGTGTTCAGCAAAGAACACTTACAAAAATTTAATTAAGATGGTTCATCAAACGAAGCCCAAAAAGTTTTACTGTAATATATCAAGCATGAGACGTAGTGTTTCATCACCAGATGAAACACCGAGAAGAATGTTGAAAAATACGACGCGCAGCGGAGGTGAGGTGTTTCATCTGTTGATGAAACACTGTGTTGAATGCTTGATATTGCTTCTCAAACAAAATGTTTTAGACGGTCACGAAAAATGAAGTTTTTCATCTGATTTCCAAATTATACCAGCGCAGAATGATCTCACGAACGGAAACCAGCGCAGAATGATCTGGGATCGTGAAATTGAAGACTGTGTGTTTTTAGGTTATCTTTGGATGGCTTAGCTTGAAATTGGGAAGTGTTCGACAGATTTTTTCAGTGTTGGGTAGCCTCCGGGACGCATCCCTTGAGGGTGAAATGTTCACCGACCCAAGCATTTCCAGAGTTGTTAGAGCTATTTGTGGTACTTTTAACTACATTGGTATTCGCTGGTTGTTTGCCACGTACGCATGTACTTGGGTAAAACGGTCGGTTCACGGTTTGGGCAAATGGTAAGCAAAACTCAGGCCTGGTAATTTTCGTTCGGTAATCGCGTTTCCCTTTGAAACTGGTATCAAAGATGCGTTTGAAGAAATGGAACACTAATTCCGTTTTTGGGACATTTCGACCGGGAAAATAGCACTACCTCTTCGGAAGTCTCATTGCTCCCGGAAACGTTCCAATTGGAACGACCCTAGAGGTCATGTTCCATTCACTTTCCAACCGGAATTTGCGGAAACTTTTTGTAAATGGTTAACCACCGTTATTCGCAACTTAAGAAAACGAGAAGGGAACTGGAGCCGAAATATGTCGCGGAATTGTGTCTGGGATCGTTACAGGCCACGCGCCGTTCAGTTATTGGCCAATCAGTGTTTTCCCTGCCCCTAGTAACAGTCCCAGAATTCAATGCGCGTTAACTCGGTCCATCCTCGGTCTTGTTCCTAAAGTGGCGAATTATTTATTCCAGTGTTTTTTCCTTTCCCTTATTAAGGCTCCACCGCCGATATTGGCCTCCAAAACTGACGCGTTAGAAAAGCGAAGGTCAGTTCACAAGGAGGAGACACATGAGCAGACGCCACCGGTGCAAAAAGTAGAGCCTTTTACGACAACGAGCCCAGCAGAGGTGGAAAAGTTACGAAAAGAGGTGTCGGGCCTGAGAGAGAAGCTGGAGAAAATGGAGAAAAAGTTTAATGAAAGTTTAAAGAAACAAGAAGAGAAATTTATGCGAGAGATCGAGGTCCTCACTAATGACTTTGATGAAGAGAAGAAGCAGAACGCAGCAGAGCTTGCCGCGCTGAAGGTGGAACTGAACATATTGAAGAGACGCCAATCTCGGTTGAATTTAGATGACACTCAGTGATGATTAGCCGATAGGTTGTGCTAAGCGAAGTGAATGAGATTTAGTTTGATACATTCAAATAGGCGTTCATTCATATAGTTTAGGAAATTTTTTAAAAAATACTCTAGAATTGTTTCAAAATACATCGAATTGTCATCTGAGGGTCTTTAAATCAATACGAAATAGAGTATAAGTAAGGTAGCATCTAGACTTGATACAAGTCGTTTCCACAAACTTCTTTACAGAATCTACAGTCAAGGTAGTCACCTTCTATTAAGCTTTCCTCTCCTTACTCCGGCCCAACCTCCGGTCTCACAGAGGTGTTCAAGTTAAATACAAGAATCACAAATTCATAGAAAATTAGAATAACTTGCTAAGTTTCCAAAACTAGGCAAGGGTGAAAGAAAAAAGAAATAGCATGCTGGGAAAATATGTCATTTGCTACTAAAGAAGTCTTTTATCCATCTTCGTTAAAAGCTCGAGGTGATTCCGAATGTTTTCATCGTCTCAGAAAACAAACCGAGCACTCCGGGCATTTCCCTGGATCAGGTTGCCCAGCAATATTTCCACTTAATTCTTACATGGATCTAACATGAGGGGCACCCAACGACGTTTTTCTTTAAAATAATTGTTCAGTGTTCAAGGAAGCAAATATTATCCAGAAATTCCTAAAGCTGTTAGTTACCCGTCAGGGTAACTAACAGTTTCGGAGAAGACCAAAAATTCACTTAAAACTTTCGAGAGAACCAAAATTTCCCCAAGATATCTAGCCTCCCACGCAGGCGTTTTTAGGGGAGCTCGTTTTATCCTGTGGGGAGGGATGAAAGACGAACTTCCCTAAGAACGCCTGTGTGGGAGGCGATACTACAAGATATCCGAACAGATAAACAGTTTTTAGGTCAACTCCAAGTTAACCAAACGGGCTTCTAAAGCATAGAGAAATTTATTTGAGACCTGACGAATTTGGAAACATTTGGTTGTTGGGTGCCCCCTGTCATCGTCACACAGAGAGGAGACGACAGAATTATTGCAGGTTATCTGGTCTTCATCCTTGAAGCAAAAATTCAACTTGACGAGAATGTCAGTTGTAAGGAAGTTATCATTTTTATTATCGGAATATCATCTGTATATATATATAAAAAATGCAATTGAAAAGTATTTTGGTCTCTCGTGATTTCAATGTTGTTGTTGTACCTTCTAGCATACTATATGCTACAGGATTGGCTGAAAAATATCTAGGGTTGCTTTCTCGACCAATCCTCAATTTTTTGTGTGATTTTTTAGCCTGCGCATCTGGTGATAGTTCTCTGGTGAGAGTGCGGAGCTCCGGGCACAAAATGAAGAAAGAAAAGTATTCCTTACCTTTCTTGGCTAAGCTTTTTCAGCCAATAGCATCACTGCTTAACTGACAGACGACCAATGACATCGCGACATATCAGGTCATTAACTAGAGTTTAAAACCAGCGAACGTTATACGACTCACTTAGACTCTGAAGATAGCTACCGCACAGGTTGCGGAAACGTCAGTCACTGTCAGCAACAGTCCTATTCAGGGCTACGTTGACCCGGACAGTCATACTCAACCTACTTATGAAATGACTCCTGGGTTCAACCTTTCACAAGATGTTCCTTCTTTCAAAGGCTATACGCCACTTGCACATCTTCTATAATGCACCTTATTTGTACTCCAAAATTCTGCATACCTTTGTTTTTCATTTCTGCTGGGTATTACAGCCGCCCAAAGAGAAACAATGCTTATGCAAAATTTGGAGGGGGCAAGAAAATGAGTTTTCATTCTCATGTTTCGTAATCCCGGGCGACCGAGGACGAGTGCCTGTTTTGCGCGAAAGCGAGGCTAATGCGCGTCACTTCTCACCAAGAAGCTGTGTGATCGCGTGGTCCACGGGCCGATTTATGTCATTTATGGCCGTTTTTTTTGGCCGTTTTATTGGTTTTCATGTAAACCCTTTTCTCTCTAAAAATATAAAATTTACACCTTTAGAGAGAAAACCGTGGACGACTCAGGAGAGACGTAACACACATTTTAAGTAAGGTAAGCTGTTTTTTATTGAAATCCTTTCATTTTCGTAGGTTACAGAAACGATGGGTTTTTTCCCATACAAATCCTTATATTTCGAATGTTACGCAACAATGCCGACGTTCGCTGATGCTAATATTTCGAGCTTGGGCTACCTGTGGAGACAAACGTCTGGGTACCAGGCAGAAGGAAAATCGTCCAACTGTTCCTTTACTAATCCTCCTTCCCCGAGAAACCTGAATAATGGACAATGATTTAACTGGAGGGCAGTTAACACTAACACGACCCTATGTTGATAAACAAGGCGCGATCAAACTTGCAGATTTATTGTTTGGTCTTCGTATTTCCGACCTTTCACATGCCAAGGAGTTTGTCAGTTACGACGACCGGAATTTCTATTTGAAAGGTGTTTTGCTTAGCCAAGAGAACAAACAAGGGAATTCCAGTGAAGATGAATTCGTGTTGAAGATATTAAACCACGTCGATTCACAAAACATTTCATACGTTAATGCACAAAACGCGCTTTTGCTTCATTTGAAAGAACATGGCTTTGTTTGCCCAGTTCCAATGAAGTCGTTAAGTGGTGAACTCACAATGGAATGCCAGTTGTCCTCTTATGGTTTAAGTGGTAGTAAAGAAAACGCCAAAATACAGGAGATCCCACGGGAAATTAACGCCGTTCGACTTCTGAGCTACGTGCCCGGGAAGCTTCTGAAAGATGTTCGTTGCACGAATGATCTCCTCTTCAATCTGGGTCGTTACATCGCGAAGATGAATAAAGCTTTGCAGGTAAAATACGTTTTTTATACGCAGTGCGGTTCGCTATAAAGTTTTGCGTCGATCAGATTGAAACTTCAACATTCCTCTCGCCACAAAGTGGTGTTTTTTGACACCCCGGGTGACTATTTAGCAATTATTTCTCGAGCACGAATGGGCTCTGAGTGAATAGCCCACGAGGCCGAAGGTCTCAATGATGACCCTATTTAATAGGTTATTTTGCTAAAACAATAAGCCATTTGCACTAATAGGTTATTGCCTTAGAAAAACGATTAGCGGGTCATATCTTAAATTAAATAATATTGATTTGGTTTTTCAAATCATTCTGAGAAACGTATCGCTCCAATTCACAGGAATTGTTTACCTTCATTTGCATTAATTTGTACTCATCGCTTGCAAAAACGTGGCTTTCAATACGAGCAGGATATCTCCCGGGCTTTAAGTTTTCCTCGTGTGTTCTTTAGATTTTCCTTCTGAATCCGATTGACTGCAAACAAAATAGCCTCGATCCGAGGGACAAACTTGAAATCAAGGCAAATGCAGTGATAAACTTACATACAAACATATTTACATCCAAGATAGCTCAAAAGCGGATGGCATCGGGCACAGGCAACCCAGGCTGGTCACGTACGCGACTGAATTAGTGTGCTGCGAAGCCTGGTGTCTTTGCAGCAAGAATAAGGCTGGTTACCGGCTCAAAGTGGTGTTGTGTTCACACCTCAGGTACCAAATATGAAATTGAGTGCATGTCTGCCCCATTTTGCCTTGTCAAAGGCTACTTCGAAATGTGACTTATTGGTATTCAAAGAAGTGGATTGGTATTAAGCAGAAACACGGACATTCAGGTCCCTAGTGCTAGTCCAAATAATTTGTGGAATGGGTATTTGAAGAAAGGATGTGTTCACATTAGTGCCTAGTGAGTAAAGACATGCCTGGGTACCTAGTGTGAACTACATGTTTCATTGAACTGTCAAGTGTCTATTTGTATTGCTAATAGCATGATTTGTAGTGATATTTAGCATAAAAACCACGAGTGATATTTCAAAATTGTTATACAAAATTATAAATTTGAAACAATTTTGAAATATCAGGAGTGGTATTTATGCCAAATATCACATGCAAATCATGCTATTATTTGTTTATACTACTACCCACACAAGGTTTGTTATTTTCACATGTAGGTATTTCAAATTAAGCTGAAATACCACTGTTCTAAGCCAATCAAACTGCAGAAATTTCTAACGTAGCAGTATAAACAGTGGAATGTCAATATAACAAAGGGCCAAGGGACTGACAAAATTGTTCGCTATAAAGAGGTTTCATTATATCAACGTTCTTTTTCATATGTTTTACTACTACAGGGGTAATGAAAGTCATTCATTACACCAAGGACTTAGTTATATAGAGGTTCGTTATATCGAGGTTCCACTATACATGGTTGTTACATGTCAGGAAATGGTCAGCCAAAACAATTCTTCAAGGTCAGGGAAAAGTCAGGGAATTTCACTTTCTAGTTAGAGAAAATTTGAATCTTTGAAAGAGGTCTGTCGTGGAAAAATGAAATTTTAAGAGTACATCTTTTCGCGCCAATGTTATTTTGTTCTAACACATAAAATTCTGAAAATGAAGAAATGATCGCCGCAGTGAACGCAATTTATGCAATTGCGTAAAGAAGCCTTCAGGACTTCAACGGGGTTTGAACCTGTGACCTCGTGATACCGGTGTGATGCTCTACCAACTGAGCTATGAAGCCACTGATGTTGGGAGCAGGTCAATTGTGGGTTCATATGTTCCCGTGAAAGAAATGAGTGTTAATGATGTATGAAATAAATCATATATGAACTGCGGAAATGAAATGAAAATGAAGAAATGATTGTTGCAGTGAACACAATTTATGCAATTGCATAAAGAAGCCTGAAAAAAAAATTCAGGACTTCAACGGGGTTTGAACCCGTGACCTCGCGATTTTTCAGGCTTCTTTACACAATTGCATAAATTGCGTTCACTGTGACGATCATTTCTTCATTTTCATTTCATTTCCAAAGTTCATATATGATTTATTTCATATATCATTAACACTCATTTCTTTCACAGGAACATATGAACCCACAATTGACCTGCTCTTAACGTCAGTGGCTTCATAGCTCAGTTGGCAGAGCATCCTGCCGGTATCGCAAGGTCACGGGTTCAAACCCTGTTGAAGTCCTGAATTTTTTTCAGGCTTCTTTACGCAATTGCATAAATTGCATCCACTGCGACGATCATTTCTTCATTTTCATTTCATTTCCACAGTACATATATGAGTTATTTCATATATCATTAACACTTAAAATTCTTTTGTACATTTTATGAAAATAAATCATGATGTATTGTTAGTTTATTGTTCATGAAATTGAACAACAAGTTATGTTAAAGAACTTTCAATTCATATACACTGTAAATAACTTGCTGAAAGTATAAATAAATGGGTGGAAGGGATGGCTGTAAGGAAAGGGTTGAGTCCATTGTCAGGGCTAATTGATAAACTCTTTATTCAGTTGGTCAGGGAAATTTTATATTTTTTAGGAAAAAGTCAGGGAAAAATCTGGGAATTTCAGAAACCTCTCACCGCAACCATGATTTAGTGTCTGTACATGCAAGAGAAATGCACTCAAAAAGGTTTTTTCTGTCTAGTCGGTTGAAACCTGAGTTTTTTTTGGATGTCAATCAAGTGCTATCATGGATTTTCCCACCCTCTGCTGGTGAATTCTTCTCAAAGAGCAAAGGCAAAGAGCTCAGGATTCTCTCCGATAGCATGATGAATGATAAGAAGTTCTAGGAGTTAACGCTAACATTCACACAAATATTCCCTCTCTGAAAACAGTCTTATTTCAAAGGACAACTTTTTTTGTTGTTCAATACTACAGAAAGTTATTCATGACAACCCCTTTCACTTCAAGCATGCCTTTAGGACCCTTTAGATTATAGTCATTGTATACCACTTTTGCCTTCTACTGTATAGTGATAAAATGTTTGACTAATGCAGGGTTTGTGGTTTTATCCAGAGTTTTCAACATGTGGGCCTTACTGGTCTAGTCAAACAAGAATGGGACTTGGCTCAGTTAACTAACCTTGAAAGTTACATATCTGTTGCAAGCCAGGGTGTTAAAGACTCAAAACCACTTCAAGATGTCTTCAACATATTTGTCAATAGAGTCATCCCAAGGCTTGTTAATCTAGATAAACATGTAATCCATGGTGACCTCAATGATCAGAACATACTGGTCGCTCCAAGTCAGCGTGGTGATATTCATGAAATAGCAGGTATACTTGATTTTGGGGATACCTCAGATTCCTACAGAGTGTTTGAAGTTGCCATATGCATGATGTACATGATAATGCTCCGAGTGCAACAAGGTGATACGCATCAAGAAGCAATCAGATCTGCCGGCCACTTGTTGAGAGGTTATCAAAGTGTTTACAGCCTCTCTCACTCTGAACTTGACCTCTTGTATTGGTCAGTTGCCGCTAGGTTCCTTCAGTCTTGTGTGATAGGAATATATAAACAATCTCTTGAACCAGAGAATGAATACTTGAGCCAAACTTATCACTTAGGATATAAAGTTCTTTCTTCGTACATTGCCTCTTCAGAAGAAGAAACGCTTAATTCTTGGTTTTCAACTTAAATTAATAGTAGGGATGTTTTAGCCTTCGTTTTTTGGTAGGAATACATGAATGCTGATGACCTCATAGCCATTTGTCTTTATCTCATGAATAAATTGCAGTGGAATTTCATTAAGATTTAGTCATGTGCTATTTTTTTGGTGGTCTAACCGGTTGGACAGGTTGTTTAGTTATTTTTAGGTCGATGAATATAAAATAAGAAAAGTGTTTATTGTTTTCCCACCACCACCACCAAATAGACAGGTTATATAAATGGCCCGTAATTCCTTTTCTTCCTTTGGCCTGATTTTGGCTATTTTGGCTTGAATTGGGCTTTTTGGGCCTGGTTTTGGCCTGTTTGACCTTCTCTTTAAGCAGTCTATTTGATGGTGGTGGTGGTAAAGCAATAGAAATGTGGTGTTGATGTTGGTGGACGTTAAATAAGAAAAGGGTTGATGGTGGTGGAGGAGAGAAAACAATAGAAATGTAATGGTGGTGGTGGTGGAGGAGGGAAAACAAAAGAATTATGGTGGTGGGGGAAGTTAAACAAAAAAGGGTTGGTGGTGGTGCTGGAGGGAAAACAGTGGATACGTGATGGTGGTGGTGGAGGGAAAACAATAGAAATGTGATGGTGGTGATGATGGAGGTAAAACAATAGAAATGCCATGGTGGTGGCAGTGGAGAGAAAATAGTAAATGTGAGTGAAGGCAAAATAACTAAATTGTGTAGGAGAAGGAAGGGGAGTGGGATAAGTAAAAATGTGTTTAGTGCTAAAAAGTGCAAGTTTCCTTCAAAGTCATTTATATGCACGATTTGCGCGCCATGAATCAGTGAACTGGAATTTGAACAACTTTTTGTCTGCAATGGACAATTAAAGGTGCAGAAAATAGAACTTGCATAAATACGTTACGGTTCAGTGATTTTGGGTCACAGGCGAGTAAACAATCATTCCTTCAGCAACATGAATCAACCAATGGACTCTTGTTAACGAAGACATCCATCAACCTAAAAATAACTGAATATCATACGACGCCATCAGCGTTCAGGTATTTCTGCCCTGGTTAATGAGATTCCTGCCGAAAAGCAAGGCCTAAAACACCCCTACTATACAACTAGTCTAGTTAGCAAAGAATTACTATGCGATGGACTTCTGATCATGAGTGTCTGACTTTAGAAAAAGGCTGGTTCATTAAACCTTTGATCTTCAAACTGTTTTCAGTCTAATTATGATCTATATATCTTTTTAAAAGAAGTTTACAAAGGCAACATAAGCTTCTTTCACGTTTTAAATTATGATCGGTAATTTAAAAATTAGAAAATTCTAAAATACCTTCATATTTATCACTAAGAAGCGGCTGTTATTATAACGGAGCTCCTCACGCTCGCGAACCCCACGAAGCCCCATAGCTGCGTTCGCCTGCGTAGCTGGCGGGATTAGCGTGCGAGTGCAGTAGTTTTTTGGCGCCGGACCCACGTGAAGATTGGGAGCAAGTTAAATTGAAATCCCGGCAGCCCTAATTTGGTATTTTGAATAGTCCGACAACCAGGCGTACGGGAGTTTCTGATTGGCTGAGAGGCGATAAAACGTCAATCAAATGTTAATGTAAATCTCTAGCCAAGGGAAAGTTGACCAAAGTTAGTGCGATCACGAGGAAAGGAAATAAAATTGAGCAAGCTAACAGGCTCATTCCACCATACGATTTGCGGTTGAACTCCTCGAAAGACATTTTTTTACGGAAATAGATCTCAAAATTTTATAAGACACGTCTTCTGCTATCCTTTATTCAGAAAGGGCTGAAACTAATCTCGTTTTTAGCCTGCGAGCAAGCTCTCCTACTGGGCACTAAGAGAGGTGAGCCTCGCGAGATCGCCGCTCGCTCGCGCGTTCTCGCTTCACTCGCCCAAATAGGAGAGCTTGCTCGCAGGCTATCTCGTTTTTCGAGAGGAAATTGGCTCAAAAACAAAAGCGCATGAGATAATATTGCCTTTTGTCACGCAGCACAAACTCCCTGATCAAGCATCAAATATCAAAGAAGCGCTTGATCATCGAAAATTGGCGCCTTAGAAAAGCGGGTGGAGTATGCCGTGGAGGACTCTTCGTTTTGACTGAGCAAATATTATCTTTGCCGACTGAGAAGTCATGAGGCCGATGCCTGTGTATTGATTTCCTGTGGTTTTTGTCCCTGACAGAATTTGACCTCTGAGACAGTTTTGGGCAGCCTAGTCCCTAGGCGTTCTCGGCGCGGTCAATCCTGGACTCTACCGTGAGCTGTGACGTCACCGAGAGATACTCGCCGCTCTTTCCCAGACTTCGCGCGGATAACGGACCAAGAGAGAACGATTTGGGACTAGGAAGCGCTAAGCTTTTTATTGCGGCTAAATGACCGTTTAATAAAGGTTTTAGTTTCTTCAGTTGGAGTAACTGCAGAATACCCCGACTGGATCCTCAATAACTTGCTACACAGTAGTTGTTTTGTCCGTGACTTGATTTTCGGCTAATGTTTTGTCACGCTTGGACTGGCTCGTTTGCAGTTCAGTTTCGTATTACACCGCTCTTCCTGATTGGGTGATCAAATAGTTCCAACCAAGGTGACAAGTGTGTGGGGCATTCAAAACTCATAAGAAATGTGGCAGGCGGAATTTTTCCCTCGTGGCGGCTCCGCCGAGAAAGCACCCCGGGCACAAGAATCCCGCCAGCTACGCAGGCTATTGCTGGGTTGGCTATTTTACTAGCCGAGAAATGTTAGTAGCCACGTGACGGTCCGTCCGTTCAAACGTCCGTCCTCACCAGAAGGTAATCAATGTGAAATCCCACAAAAGTAAAAGTAGCCAGTGTGGGAGCCTGCAACCTGATATTGCACATCCCTGCTGTGGTCAGTTGACAGCTGTCAAAAGAGGGTATCCGCTGACCAGTTTCACATGACCATATCAGGTGTCGACACCGCGGTTATGCTGACAAGTTAGTAGTTTCAACAGATCGCAGGCTCAACTCTAAGTGGATTTGTTGCGATGGTTACAAGATTATTGTTTGAAGTAAATTATAAATTTATTGCGGGAGCTTCGCTTTTAACCTTGGCTAATCTATGTATTAGTGCATGCGTGTGGTTGTATACTCGGAGCCATTGCAACTTGACAATGTTTCTGCGAATTCTTGACAACTTTATTTGTATCCGTTTCCGGACGTTCAGATTGCAGGGACGGCGGGCAAAGAGATGTGATCAAGGAAAACATCGAAGGGGTAGGGTAGAGATTGAGAGCGAAGGAACGGCTCTCCATAATATCTCCCTTTCCTTCTCCTCCTCCTTATGCACTTTTCCCGCTCTCTGAAGGTCTGGAACCAGCTAGATACACAGCAGAACCAACCAAAATTCAGCAAGTTGTGAAGACTAAGTCGTCCAATTTCAGAGACGTAGAAATCAAACCTTTCAAAAGCATGACTTCCCCTTGCAAATATCTTTGAACTTGATTGGTTCTGTATTATATGGAGTCAGAAGCCCCTTACTCGGAACGATCAACTCCCGCACTAGGCTTATGACAAGGCCTTTCCAGACGCCTGTCTATTCTTAGACCCATTTTAGAGTACTTTATCCCGCGAGAACAAGGCCTTTACTCCTTTAAGTGGCTTATCGCAAATATAAACTGCAAAAAAAAAAAATAAATAAAATAAAAACGAAAGGAAATGTAAGTAAGGTTTGTAACTTTCGCTGACTAGTTTATGAAAAAAAATATCGTCTACGTAAGCGCCAAAATCGATCTTAAAATAAACTGTTCTGGGAAAACGTCGTGACACGTGAAACTTGTCTGGCAATCAAATCATACATTTCTTTGTAAATGTTCGAGTTTTTGGACAGACGAATCTTGTGCAACATTGATATCGGCCCAATTTACACCAAAATCAGGGTGTAATCTCAAGGTGTAATCTCTCAATCTCCGTCGCGTGTTCTCTTTCTGTTTATGTGGGTCTTTTGGCGATAATCCCATATACATGGACTCAAACTTAGTCCCTCCCGCGATATGAAAGTAGGAAATGACACTTCACCACCAAACCTCCGCAATATAATATCAGACAATGTGGACATCAATTGGATTTAGAGCCACGTGTCCGAATTACAGAGCGGGAATCCGTATTACAGAAGTTAGGAAGAGGTTAGGTTGAGATGTTTGGGATCAACAGAACTGTCAGCCAATACTTTTACCACAGTACCTCGCATATGCAGCTAAGGCGAATGGCAAGTGAGATATTGAACTATGTTGAACCGGGAAATACTCGCAATGATTTCAGTGCCAGACAAAGCATCCGGTTGTGCAATCAGTTTGCATCTTTCATAATTTTTTCGCCGAAAAGACACTCTTACTTGTTTGACTCTTTATATTGTGTTTCAGGAATTTGAATGATATTTTAAACGAGACATTTATTGAAACTCAAATAAAACCACAGAAAACTTTGCTATAAATAGTTCAAAACTGCAAACATTTTTGTAACCCTTAAAAACCACGGAAGTGTGTGGTCTAATTTTAAGCCTTTGCAACAGCCAATACCCACAATTTCGTCACGATAAGGATCTTCGCATCTAAAATTGTCTTTTAAAGCCAAAAAAATCATAGAAACTTCAAAAACACTGCCAAAAGAGTGCTGCGTTGTCTGGTCTCAAAGTCAGGGATGAATGGTGGACTGGACAAATAGTCCAGCTATAGTCGAGGGCTGAGCTAAACTTCAGGAAACTGGGCCAGATACTAACACGTTACAGAATAACAACAGCTGTGCTATTGTGTTAGCTTCCGGTCCGACATATAGTATTTAAAAAAGTGAACGGATATTCTGTAGTTTCTGTAAACGAAAAAATGGATGAGGAAAGTTCTGAAGGGCATCTAACTCTAACAAGACCCTACGTTGATAATCACGGTGCCGTAAAGCTTGCAGATTTATTGTTTGGTCTTCGCATTTCAGACCTATCGAAAGTGAAAGAGTTTGTGAGTTATGAAGACAGAAATTTCTACTTTAAAGGTGTTCTGCCAAACCAAAAGAACAAACAAGGAAATTCCACGGAAGATGAATTCGTGTTGAAGATATTAAACCACGTCGATTCACAGAACATTTCATATGTTAATGCGCAAAACGCACTTTTACTTTATTTGAAAGAACATGGCTTCGTTTGCCCTATTCCAATGAGGTCTTTAAGTGATAAACTCACAATGGAATGCGAGTTGTCCTCTTATGGTTTAAGTGTCAGTGAGGAAAACGCCAAAATACAGAAGCTGCCTCGAAGAATTAATGCTGTTCGACTTCTGAGCTACGTGCCTGGGAAGCCCCTCAAAGATGTTCGTTGCACGAATGATCTTCTCTTCAATCTGGGTCGTTACATAGCGAAGATGAATAAAGTTTTGAAGGTACAAAATTTTTTTGGGCTTGGTTGTTGTTGTTGTTTTTTTTTTTCAATGAAGGAAATTTTTACGAACGGAGCAGATGTGCTGATGCAGTTGTGTATGCAGGAGAATGGTCAAACTTCAGTCCTCTAGAGGAAACAAAACCAAGTTGTTGGCGTAACAGTCAAAATAAACGCCAATATGAAAAGATCCCCCACTCATAGAAAGACCCTTAATGTCCATCACTTGTAAAAGTTTGTAATTGTTTGGTGGGGATTTAGCTGTACAGGTTAAATATTTTTGAAAGGTGAGGGACAAAACGAAGCCGTTGAGGGCGTTTGACTTCTTCTGGAATCTAAAATCTGTCAGCAGTCTGTAGTGAATTCTCGGAACTGCTCTGTGATTTCCTTCCTGCTCGTAATATAGCAGTGGGTGGTATAGCAAGGTGGTCTGCAATAAAGGACCAAGGGCAGGTTTAGTTCTTATTGTCGCGTAATGATTCTAAAGGAAACGATCTTTTTTTTTCCCATTTACGAGGGAAATGGAAATGAAAAATTGAAAAATTTTCCCTTTGCACCCGCTTCCTATCATTCACCTCCCCACCTTCACCTCTGTAAGTAGCACTAAGTATAGCTCCATCCTTCTCCTGCTCAGTTCAGATTAGGATGGGAGGTTGGGCCTTGAACCTGGCCGACACGTCACTTTGATTCTGAATTAGTTGTGAACAGGATAATTTCGCTGGGGTCGGGAATTACAATACGTATCAATACTTCTAGGAACACATATGTTTTTTACGCTACAGACAAGAGTGATTAAATATTTTAGTAATGTAAGGTTGCTGTCTTTACGCAGAATTTTCAGCATGCAGGCCTCTGTGATCTTGTGAAACAAGAATGGGACTTGGCTCAGTTAAATGTCCTTGAAAGATACATATCCGTTGCAAGCCAGGATACTTCAGAATTTAATCTCCTTCAACACGTCTACAAGAAGTTTGTCAATGGAGTAATCCCAAAGCTTGGTGATCTAGATAAACATGTTATCCATGGTGACCTTAATGATGAGAACGTACTGGTCGTTCCTACTCAGCGTGGCGATAGTCATGAAATAGCAGGTATACTTGATTTTGGGGAAACCTCAGATTCCTACAGAGTGTTTGAAGTTGCGATCTGTATGGCGTACATCATTATGCGCCGAGTCCAACAAAGTGATACACATCTGGAAGCAATCAGAGCTGCAGGTCACGTTTTGAGAGGTTATCAAAGCGTTTACAGTCTCTCCCACTCGGAACTTGAACTCTTGTATTTGTCAGTAGCCGCTAGGTTACTTCAGACTTGTGTAATAGGGAGATACAAACAGTCTCTTGAACCTGAGAATTTATACTTGAGCCAAACTTGTCAATTAGGATTAAAAATCCTTTCTTCTTACAATGCTTTGTCAGCAGAAGAAACACATTGGTTGTCAACTTAAATGCATAGTAGTAGGCAACTACGTGACATGGAGGCAGCTTTCTGATCTTTTTGTATATCACGTGTATGTGGATACATACAGTTTTGTTTGTTTCGCACCGCGAGTCTTAGTGCTACTGGATTTAAATGTATACTTGGAAAAAACGGCCCACAGGAACGTTACACTTTTTGCACTAGTTCAGTATTTGGTGCAACTTCTAACTCCCACCAAGAACTGTTAACAACTACTGTAACCATTAGTCAACTGAAAATAAAGGTATACATATCGGTGGACTAAATATAACAACTATAAATCAGAATTAATCGAAATGAAATCGACAAGCTTTGTTTTGAAGTATTTTGAAAGATATTTTAAGATCTACCTCATCTTTTAAGTTTCGTGTTTGTTTCATTAAGTGGGTCAAGGTTAGTCTTGATTTGTCCAATATGTGTTTTCCTGTTTTGATCTTTTGTTTTAACTTGTACTTGAATTTGTTTTCATCTTTTTTTTTAACTTATACTTGAGGTTTTGAGTTTACCTAATGCCATTTTAGGAATATTCTTCGCTTGCCATTGTCAGATGTTAGTTTTTCATGGGTGGTCGTGTTTGTGATGTTAGAGCTGACCTTTTTTCATTATTCTCGTTGAAGTTCCTGTTTGGGTTTGTTAACCAGTGTTTTAGTTTTTCATTGGTTTGTAGCTTCTTTCCGATCGGAACCATTTAGGTTCAGTAATCCCAAAACACTACCCACACCGAGTTCACCTTGATATTATTCCCACGGTCAGTTAACCCAAACATGTCCAACACTGACGAACAGCTTTGGCTATAAAAACCGCTATACTATACTAGAACTAGCTGGTTAGGATTGAGTAGAGAAGAAGAGTAAGAAGGTTAAGATTAAATAATTGTTAGAAGAAGTCAAACAAGAATAAAGACAAAGATATAAATCAGATTCCTGGTACCTCATCGCGTAGCGAACGAGTTGCTCGAACACACCCCCACAGCTTTTCTGCCTGCATCACTGAGCATACTTACAATTCTGTTAGGCGTAATCCAGTTTAGTAGGAGTTATTTTAACCTACTTTCTGCAAGGTCCAAATCGCACTGTTTTCAATGACACAGTTCTTTTTCTATTACTGATTGCTCATGCTAAGCACATTAAGTCACCGGTAAGCTTTAATCTGACTGCCTACTTGAAATCTTACGTGTCCGATTTTATCACTAATGAAACAAGAAAATACAGTCAACTCTCTCGTAAAGGACACCTAAAGTTGTTCCCTCCATTTCTTTACTCCCTTTACTTGACTCTCTACAAGACGGACATCTCTCTTAGGCGGAAAATTATAGTGCCGTTTCCAAATTGCCAGGTACTATGATCTTGACAAGGACCTACTCCAAGCAGACCAACGCCTATTCAGTCAATTCAACACAACACACGCAGAGAAAAAAATCAAAGCAGCTGCAGAAGTAATTGAAGTATTGCACAATAGCCTTTTGGAAATGATCGCCGCAGAGTTCTCCAAGGTCAGATCTATTCTGGCCGTCATTCCTGCAACATCATCGAAGCGTTCGTTCAGCAGCCTCCGGCCCTTGAAGACCTATCTCCGGGGCACTATGGGACAGAATAGACTTAATAGCCCGGCTATCACCTGTATTGAGCGGTTTTTCATTGCGAACAGTATGGACAGGATAATTAAGATTTTCGGAGAATGTCACGGGAGAAATAACTTTTTTGACAAGTGTCTGATCTTGCTACATCGAGTAGACTGTCGATAGTGATAATAGAGACAGTATACCAGGTTTCAAAATAACTACATCTGGAATTACAACCGTTTTACTAAGCGTGATAATTATAATCGCTTTTTTCCTTTTTATACAATATTAGTGCTTTTGTATCCCGATTACAAAACTCAAGAATTCAATAAGTTAAATTATCTACAAGGAGTACTTATTTAACGTGGAATATCTAATACACAGGAGTAAGTATTTTTAGCAAAAAGACAAAAAAAAAAACACAAAAGGCACACGTGGTAAATAATAATAATAAAAATAAGAAATAAGAAAAATATATAACTAAAAAAATAATCCAACATTAACTGCGACATGCAAAACAAAAAAATTGCTGGTGAGGAGAAACAATTCTTTTTGAGATTAGCCCACTGTTAAGTTTCATGCAAGTTTTTCGGCTTTTCATTGTTTAGTTACATTGTGAAAGAACTCATTATAGTTGACTGGTACCTGTAAAGTTTTGCGTTAATAGAAATTTAATTTTCTACCTGGCGTAAAAGCTCACGCACTTTTTTCTTAAAACAAGCCCCACCAAAAAGTCGACAACTGACTATTTTACTCCTAACAACCAGCCCTTGACCGAGTTCTCGGTGATCAAAGAGCTTCTGAGGCGATCAGAGTAGGCCACTGAGGAGCTCGGTCAGGCATATGTACTCAACAGAACACTTTCGACCTTGGTGGCTGCATGAAGACCCTTCCCCTCAGCTGGAAATTTCCAGATCAATACAAGAAGCATGTAGTGATTGTAGGGCCATTCCATACTAGAATAAATTATATAGGCATGGTGACTGGCAACAAATGCAGAGGCTCAGGGTACTCTGAGATCTTAATTGAGGCTGAGCTCGTCATCACTTGTTTCTCCATTTGTAGATGGGGAGTACTCGCTCTTTGTTGCTGACATCAAACCCAGCTTTCACATCCTGTAATACACAGATTTAGCCAGGGCTAAAAGCGAAGCTCTAGCTTGATAATATTTATAGTTTGCTCAAACAAAATGTAAAACTGTGTAATACGAAGCGGAGGCAACGAGAACAACGAAAAAATCAGCAATAGGTCTAATTGCACGTGCAGCACAATTTTTTTGTACATTTCTTTGCCGTTGATTTGGGCGACTACAACGTGAAACTTCCAGAAACTTCCTAGTTACATGTTTTATGGAAGAAATGTCGTACGTGTTCTTGTTCACCTTTTTTTCACTACCGCTCATACTCACTTTGGTGTTCTTCCAACAAAAAAATATCTCCTTTGTTTATTATTTCTCGCTCTAATCCTCTGTCGCTCTTTTTCTCGTTGAGCTTAATTTCGCTGGTCTTTTACCTACTTTCTCTTTTTCTGTCTTTCTCTTTCTCTATATTACAAATTTGTGGGCAGGACAATTAATCTAAGCTTAATACTATAGACAACACGGGTACAGAAACAATTTCCGCGTTCCGTTTTCGTCTTTATTGACTCTTTAGTTGTCTCTGCTTTACAAGACGCGGGTGGCTATGCGATTTCCCGGCAAAATAACCTCGAGTTGCGGTCACGTGATTACCAAATTTCTCGGATGGGTAAATTACCACGTTTTCTTAGGTATGGGGCTACGCTCTCTCGCGCGAACGTGGAGCTCCGCTATCATGATCCCACCAGTACTATTCACCACATTTGAGCCATGGATGTTTGTCGTTATTTTGTTCATATTGTCCCACTCAAGATGAAAACTTCGTTGCCCTCTCCGGTAATAATCAGGGAACTAAGGGAAATAAAAACCTCATCTAGGGCTTTGGCCAGTGCTGTTTCAAGCTCCAAGGCGAAGACATAGGTCTCACAGTGACGCAGCCTACTGAATATGGTAGTAAGTTGTTTACTGCTATACTAGTGTCATACACTAGTACATAAGAGGATGTGTTTTGACAAATTCCACTCTCTCTCTCCGTTACACCACGGCAGATGTCCTGAAAAAGCATTGAAAAACTCATTGATAATTCATAAAAACTAAAGAATGTAGAGTTAAATGAGTGTCTTTATATCTGATGAAGACACGGTTAAACTTTACGTCCATTTTCTTAGACCAAAATAACTCAAAGTCTAAATATTAGTGCAACAATGAGTTGTGCCATATCAAAGAGTTTGAAGCCGTTCAAAAATCTCGCAGTTGTGTATTATTAGGTTTAAAAACACTCGGCTTTGCCTCGCGTTTTAAACCTAAGAATACACTCCTGCTCGTTTTTGAAACAGTACTAAACAACGATTAGCTCGATATAAAAGTACCTCAAAATTAACAATGGGCAAATAGTAAATGGCAAATTGACCCATCACAGTGCCCCATTTACTTTTGTCATATTTTATAAAGCTGGATGATACCTGAGCATGTAATGGACAAGGAATATGTTATACCTGGCCTATAGATAGAACGTCGACGCTTCCAGTCTTCTCACACCTCTCCACATCTGCATCGCAAGGAATGGCAGAGTACAAGAACTTCACAAGTTGGAAAGGGAGAACTTCATCTGGTGACTTTACACCCAAATCTTTGGCTTATGGAGGCTATGGAAGTGGCTTCGACTCTTCTTAATTGCCCGCTGGATGAAACTACGAAGGATCCGAGGGCGACATCCTTGTACTTGTCTGTGGACCCCAGCTTATATATGTATGCTACCGCAACTGCAACGGAGATGCTGGCACTGTAGACCAGGTTGTAAGTGACACAACCTTTGTCATCTAGATTGACCTTGGCAAAGGCGATGAACTGGTTAATCTGAAAGTTCTCGAGTCTTGCTTTTAACTTCTCATTGCTATTACTCTGGGTTGTCAAATCCGTGTTTTTCTAACTCTTGAATTTACAGAAGACGTAGAGATGCAAGCAAAACGACGGTTTTCTGCCCAATTAGGCAGTCTTGAATGAAATCAAAAACAACCGTGAATGCCTTCAGATGTGCAAATGCCTTACGATCCTGATCTGTATCAGTTTTTCCAAAGCCCATGGTTCTGGCATGTCTATATCACGTAGGTAATTGGCGTACCTCAGGTTAAATGATTTGCGACAGGACGGTTGAAACTGGGCTTCTCTTGCAAACAGATCTTTGTCTTGTACTATGCGATGTAGACGGCTATAGTTCTAGGGCTCGTGTCTCAATCTGTTTTCCAAGTAGGCTCCCTTAGAGCTCCATCCTTAACATTGGGAACTTGATGTATCGCTGTGTTTTCCCACACGATTTTAATTCAAGCTTTTCACAGACAATACACTCTGGAGGAAAAACCCGCGTGACAGATGAAGATGATGATTACCGGGGAAACTATTTTCTTGATTAATTCATGAGGTTTTACGCTACCCCTCAACCGATCCTGGTTTTTTGTAAACTTTTGGTAACAGCTTCGGTGACGACCAACTGCTTCTAAGTCTGCACCAGCAAGAGTCTCAGGAATCTGATCACAAACATCTTCCATGCGATACGGGGATTCTCGAAGCTCCAAGAGACGCCTCTGGCGAATATTATGTAGCTGAGAAAGCTTCTCAGTGGAAAATCCCTTGACGTTGCTGATTGGCGTAAAATCGCCATGCTGAATGTTACTCCGTCACATGTAAGATACAACGAACGTCAGGATGCTTCCGAAAAACTTCTTGATCATCAGAGTTATCATCAAGTTTCCGTTTCATTTGCTTTTAGTTTTAGTCTTGAACGATACTCAAGTGTTTTATACTGAAATTATACAAATCCAGTTTCAAAGAACTTACGTGCGTCGCCATGTTAGATGTAGTACGGAAGACTGCGCATGTCCGCTTGCTCTATTTAATTGCGTGCGTTCTTAATTTATCGGAATGCCTGGCAGTTTTTTTGCTATCTTTTTTTAATACTTTTTAAAACTCTAGAGGTTTTGGTTTTTTTTGGAAAACATGACTTCAAATCGTCCTTCAAAAAATCACTTTAAATAACTTTATTTAGTATGGAAATGGCATCTGATTAAATTGTAAATAATCTGAATCATTCACATATTTAGAGTTTTTATTTATCAAGTGTGTTAAAATTACAAAAATAACACATTTGACTTATTTCTTGTAGAACAAAATTGCTTGAAGTCAATTCAAAATTGACTGTCGACAAGAGACTTTTGTTAGAAATCGAAGATAGCCGCCATGAAGGGCCTTTAGACAACAGGGCCATTTATTCGAAGAAAAATAAGACGCGAACTTTCCGTATAAACGGCACATTTCGTCTGAAATAAGATACGACTTAGCTAAGACGCGTCTTATTTTAGAACAGCCCTTAACACCTGTTCTTAGATAACACGCGTCTTAGCTAAGACGAGAAAAACTTCGTATAAATGACCTTAATATTTCGAGATGGTAACATACAAATTCGTTTACAAGACATAAGGATTACGAAAAAGTAAGTTAGAAAAATGTGTCATATGGGTGCATGGGAGCCCCACCTTACTACTAAACTATATCTCTCCTTTGGACGATACGATTTTCTGCTTCTTGGTCAGTTACTTTTGTTTTTTAAAAAGTCTGGTTCATCGGGATTCAAATTGGATATAAGTGGATCCTCCTTTTTTTCGCTATGAATAAAGGTTTGTTGATTCTTTTTGCATTTGACACATGACGTCCCGTCGGCTTCCTTACAGTCATTTGTGTGGTGCAATGTTCTTAAGCACTTTGTACATCTTTGATATCGTCCGACGATTTCCCAGTTATCTTTGACCGTTAAGACTTACTACAAACTGAACATGAAGCAAGTAGCTGTTAGGATGTGCACCCGAGGGGACATGATTCATCACCATTCGAATTAGCATCTTTGGCGTTAATTGCCGTTTGTCTTTCTTCCGGTCACCGCCCTTGAAGCTGCTGTTCTCAGTTTCCCTTTTACCCTGGATCGAAGTTTTACCTCCTGTGAAGCCAAGTGACTAGATCGGTCACCTTTGTTAATTTTTTTTTGTCGTTGCATTTCTCTGCCGAATTCTGCATTATCCTGGCTCTGAGTTTTGACATGAAAAATGGAGCTTCAGATGCTTCATGGATAGGAACGATCACTTCCATATTATTCACAAACGCCAAAACTGTAACGAATTATACGTACGTACTGTTATTAAGGGTGTCGGTTTCAGTTGCTTTGCTAAATTCATTTAAGAGTATGTACCTTAGACCCCGTTTCAACGGGTCGCGTCAAATTTTTCAACGTTCAAAACTTGCAAGGATCGATCTTTCGGGATTTCGGGACACGCGGAACCATGCAAGTTTTAGATCGGCAAAGCGTGCAAAATTTTGTAGCAGAATTAGCACGGTCCAGAGTAAACAGGTTGCACAGGTAAAATTCATCCGTTCAAAAATTTTTCCAGACCAGGGTAAACTGGGTCTCCCGATCTAAGACACTTTAAATGCAAAATCAACTGTAAATCAGTCATGTGTAAAAGCTACTCTTCAGTGGCTTTGAAACGAATGCATTGAAGATCAATATTCATCATCGTCAAATAGTGAAATACTCAAAACCTCTGGTAATTTCGAGGTGTTCAAGGTACTTGAAATGATTGCCGCGTGCTCTACAAGCAAAATTGCTGGCTGGTGGAGTGGTCAAGCAGTCTGGAGGTACTCACGGGCAACTAAACTTCAGAATACTCGGCAACTTATTAGCATATTAGCGAACAACAACAACTCTGCGTATTGTGTTAGCCGCCAGTGTTCAAAGCGTTCTAACATTGTGTATAATTGGGTGGCCAGGTATTCAGAAGTTGTTGTGGACGATAACAAAATGGACGTGAATTCAAACGAGACAGAAAGCGGTGGAGGGCATTTAACTCTAACACGACCCTACGTTGATAAACAAGGCGCAGTTAGCCTTGCACATTCATTATTCGGTCTTCGTATTTCAGACTTGTCAAAAGTCAAGGAATTTATCAGTTATGACGACCGCAATTTCTATTTGAAAGGTGTTCTGCCAAGCCAAGAGAGCAAAGAAGGGAATTCCGGTGAAGATGAATTCGTGTTGAAGATATTAAACCACGTCGATTCACAAAACATTTCATATATTAATGCACAAAACGTGCTTTTGCTTTATTTGAAAGAACATGGCTTCGTTTGCCCGGTTCCAATGAAGTCGTTAAGTGGTGAACTAACAATGGAATGCCAGCTATCCTCTTATGGTTTAAGTGGCAGTGAAGAAAACGCGAAAGAACAGGGGCTGCCTCCAAGAATTAATGCTGTTCGACTTCTGAGCTACGTACCTGGAAAGCTTCTCAAAGATGTTCGTTGCACAAAAGATCTTCTGTTCAGTCTGGGTCGTTACACAGCAAAGACAAATAAGGTTTTGAAGGTAAGATCCGTTTCTTATACGCAATGCGACTGGTTTTATAGTTATCGCAGATGAAATCAAAACATTAATTCCCTCGTGCATACAGAACATTTAAAAGGCAATGTTCATACTTACCCAAGTACTAGTGCCTTATAGGTACCAGCACAAATTGGTATTGTATTTACACCTCGAGTGACCATTAGGGCATTGTTCACACTTGCCTAAGTACTAATGCCTAGGTACCAGCACAAAGTGGTGTTATGTTCAAACATCGGGTACACAATGTATAACTGAGGGCATTTTTGCCCCACTTTGCTTGTTAGAGGCTACTTTAATATGTGACCGATGGGTATACAAAGCAGTGGATTGCTTTTAAGTAGAAAACGTGGGTATACAGGGCGTTGGTGGTACTCAACAACAACAACATCTTAAGTTTTATTTGCATTGGTATTGCAAAAGCTTTAACAAAAACTTACAATTTATAACTGATGATAATAATGCAATGCAATGATCACCACAGTCAACAAATTAGTACATAAATCATTGCATAATGAGAGAAATTTCAACAAAATTAATGTGAATTTACGGAAAAATTCTGTGAATTCATCAATTTAATTATTAATTCTGTGTAAGATAGCTGATTAAAGTCGAAAAACGTTTGTTGGATTTGATTGTAGAATTTCTCCCTTGGGATTAAATATTTTGGACAATGAAAGAGAAAATGAAATTCGTCTTCAATTGACCACTCCAGAAAATACCATAACAAACCATAATGCACTTTCTTTGTCACCCCAAAATTTTGCATAAGGATTGTTTTCAGTTTCTCTTGGGGCCATTTTAACTCCCGAGAAAAATTGAAGACAATGCTTTTGCAAAATTTTGGGGTGACAAACAAAGAGCATTATTAATAGTATGTTATGGTATTTTCTGGAGTGGTCAATTATACCAGAGTTACAAATAGGGCAGAATCTATCGTTGCGGGAAGTTTGATTATATCTTCCAGTTTCAATCATGAGTTTGTGGTTACTTATGCGAATTTTCACCAAGTCTTTCCTATTGGTTGAATTTCTAATTAAGTCTCGATAACTTGAAATTTTATAATTATGTTTTAATAAGCTGTAAAATTGCAGTTTCTTAGAATGATGGATCAATATAAAGTGATCTTGTGTACATTGGGCACTGTCACCTACATGTAGCCGAAAATCATTATTTTAGGCAAGTACAGGTGTAGTGGTGCCGTTTTCTATGGTTGGACAGCTTATGTTTATTACACAACGCTATACTCCTCGTAGCGAACCATTTATGCGAGTTTATTGGGCAGATTTTTTAGAAAAGGGGGAAATCAGAGTAAGAGACAGTTGTGCATGAGGGAAAAGAGTCAGTTGAATACAGGGTTAAGCACCGAAGTACAGTGATTATGGTTGAGCACTCTTTTTAGCTTAGACGGTTAGCTTTCTATATCGTAATGATCAATTCCATGATTAGCTTTTGTCGGCTGCTAGCCCTTGATGGTGTAGTGGGTACGAATGTGGATTATACATCAAAAACGGCTTGGAAACTAAAATTCGATAGCATTTTGTTTTGAATGAGGGTATGGGCATGATTTTCAGTTGAACATGCCTAGCTAGCGTAAAAATCGCATCGAGTCTAAGGCTTAATTAGAGAGGGAAAATTTTATATATTTAGGCATGACAAAATTCAAGGGAACATTGGTTCTTAGAAACAACATCTCATAGGCATGGAAAAAATGGGTTCATGCCCTCCCATCCCAAAATTGACCTAGCTAAACTTAGGTCCCAGATCTCTCGCCGGGTTGATAATTCATTTCCAGTTTTTGCTCGCCTGGTTTGGCATGCCGGGCATGCCGATAGTGAAGCCAGTTGTGTTTGGCATGCCCGGCATGCCGGGTATGAAATTGGAATGCCCAGCGTGACTGATTTTGATGTTCTTTCCAGCATCATGTCCTGAGAATCATATAATCGCTAAATATATCTTAGGGAGCTTGAAGTTACAGGTTTCATGCCCGGCAATAAATGCAGATTATAACAAAAAAAGTCATGTTTGTCACAATGTATGTCACGGGATCGACTGGCAAAACTGAAGACAGCAGCCTGGATTTATAAATAAAAGCACAACAAAACGACATTATTCATGCATAAAATAGAATACTTAACTTGCAATCAAAGATTAATCCTTTTATTTCAAACCGATACTGACATTTCTGGGTCCAGATTTAAATTTGATCGCGGAAAAGCGTCTTAAACAATAAGATAACAAATCTTCTCAGTATAAACTTATCCATGCTTAAGTTTTATCGCGTCGGAATGTTTCCCGGTCAACAGCATTAAAAGACTGGTGAAAATTAAGCTTACCAGGTCGTTCAAGTCAGTACGAGAGTACGACGTTGATACTGCAAAGACGTTCTGATTTGGTGAATTTGGACTGCCTTCTCAGAGAGATTTTGCTTAGTTTTTCAGTGCGCTCCTTGTCGGCTATGCGAATCTCGCAAACTGTTTTACTCCTTGCTGACGATAGTCCTTTGAGCAACGTCATCTACGTCATCCGAAGATACCCCGAGCACGCACGAAATCGGCCAAATTTCCGCAGAAGTGTTTTCGGATGACGATGAATCTAGTTTGTTGTAGCGTGGCAGTTGTGGCGTCACGATTTCGTCATGTCTCTTCGCACTTGTTTGTCTTTTTTTTTCTGCGGTGCATGGTTGAGATGTTGGTGAATGCTGGACAAGAAATGGATTCTGCGAGAGACTGTAAGTACAAATTTAGTATTAATTTGGTAAAGAAAAAGCCTTAATATCGAACAAATCCCGTGAATTAGCCTTCTGGCATTCAGTTTATCATGCTGTTGAGCATGCCTAAGAACTGCAGTATAAGTGGTTGTCAACTCGTTCACTTCGGATTGTTTCTGTTTGTATATCTTGTAATCTTCTTCTGCTGCTAAGAAGACTAGAGAAAACTTCAAAAATAAGAAACCAAAGCTAAAAAAAGTCAGATCTAATTTTATAGCTCGAGTATAATTATTTTTGGCACCTACGGTCATATTTTTTCCCTGTACTGGTAAAGTTACTTATTTTTGCTGCATAGATTGACTGTTGTTTGAAAGACAATCAAACGGATATTACAATCACTTTTGGAGACAAAATTAAATAAAAATATCCGTAAATCAAATGCCAAAATCAGATTTGGATTTCGCTTTAAAAAAATGAACATGCTGCGTGTGTCCATGCAAAGTTGTAAACAACTCAATATAAGCAGTGTGTGAATGTGCGTTTAGGTGCACAAAACTAATTTTTCTTTTGGACATCTCATCCAAGCAAAGACTTAAGGCTTACATTGCTTGTCTACGAGTGTACTACAAAATGCTTTGCTACAGTAAGCCTCTGAGAGGCGATTCTGGTAAATTTATAGGACGCTAAAATGCAAATAATTCTAAGCTTAAACAACCTGGCTGGGTCCGACTTTTGAATTACAAAATGTTCACGTTTGCCGGCTCTACTTTAAATGAACATGGTTTTTGAAATGATTTTGTACTATTTTAACCCGAAAATTATGATTGGGTTATAAAGCTTTTAAAACGGACGAAAACTAAGCTAATAAACATGTTCAATAAAAAAACTAAGATTTAGTCGCTTTTTCAACTTTGTTTTGTGGGCCGAAAAATTTACCTTCACGCAAAGACAAAAGCAAACAATGAGGCTTTTATTCGACATATTTTCTGAGAATTTTATCTGATCAATTTAATGTCACTAGCATTGTTTTCGTATAGGAATTTTCCTAATTATGTGAGCTTTTAATTTGATAATTTTGATACTCTATAAACTTCTCATTTGATAGCCTCACTTTTTTATACACCGATTGAGAAACAAATTCGCTCTCGTTAAATCCTATTTTATGACCTATTTATTAGAACTCTAGGTAACATACGAAATGATGTAACCGGACAGGCTTTAACCTTTGGTCCTAATTTATTTTTTCTTTGCAACCCCTAATCAGTTGACGGGCCGTGAGAGAATATCGCCACAAAAAGATGCGAAAAAGTTTTCGCTGAGTTTCCTTTACATATTCCGGCTTTATATGGGTCTACACCTTACCTGCTTAAAAATGAAACTGTTGTTCAATTAAGTTTCAGTCAAACTCGGTATAATCTTGACTTGCAAATCCAAATGCAAAGGTTTATTTCGCAGTAGAAAAGCGTGTAAACATCATCGAACAGCGCAATGTAAATTGGCTAATGTGAAACCACGTTTCTTTCACTTTATTTACCATGCATTTATCTCAATTGCACACTCTTGTGAAATTAGCCTCAGGCAATTAGTTGCGACCTTTAACAGACTCAACAAGCCAGTATGAAAATATGTTAAGAGAAGCTGAGCTCTACATGTTCTTTTTTTTTTTTTTTCATATTGCCCTTGCATGTGTTAACATTCCATTTCTTTTTTGTTACAGGTAACTTCCAGACATGACGAGGAGATAATTACTTTTCTAGAGAGCAATTCTTTGGTACTGTCAGTTATCACTGACTTACTTTGAGTTAAAAACAAAGAACACAGACACTGGTAATGACACAAAAAGATTAATCCCTGGCAAGCCTACAAAAAAAGAAAGAGGAACTCAGACTCCTTATCAAAATGTGAAACAACATAAAAGCAGCTTTTCTAACGTAGGGAAAATTGCGTTAGAGAGATTTGTAATTGCAACGTTATATTCACGCACATTGCATTGTCAAACATCATAATTTACTGAATAATGAACAGTGATTTTGGGGCTTAGCTCAGTTTGTAATGAACTTTGAAAGATATTCTATAACCTTGTATTTTTAAAAGCTTTCATGGAACATAGATGCATTTTATTATACAATGAAAATAGTCTCTGTCTCTCTTTTTACTGATTTTAGTCAATTCCATTTTATGCGCAATGTGAAATGGGAATCCTATTAAAGACTCATCAAAAGGGGTGAGGAGTTTTTACAATCCCTCAACAGGTCATCTCCACGATGACGCTGTTTTATTACTACGGCAGAATCCCTCAGGGTTTTACTTTCTTATTTAAACTTCGAAAAAATTAGAAAATGAAAGGAATAGCTTTTGTTATTTAAACTTGATCTGGGACAACCAAATCTATGAAAATGAAAGGAATAGCAATGACGTCATCGTGCGCAACCGTTCGATTTGAAATCAAAAGATAAAATTGCTGTGATCTGTTTATCCATTTTTTTTTTTTTTTATTTTATTGCCAGGCTTAAAATATCTCATTTTGTATTCGATTCATATATACAACAAAAATAGGCGATTTAAAACAGAAATGAACGATTTGGAACAGATGCGATTTGGGTCTGAAAATCATACGCGTGATTTCAAAATGGATGAACGAGAACTGCAGCGCGAGTTCGATTTCAAATCAACGAGCGCGCAGCGCGATTTCGATTTGAAATCAGACCAAAAAATTGCAGGACACGAAGTTCAATTACCACTTTATTACATCCATTTTGAAATCGCAAAATTTAGTCAGTACTAATATTTTATTGATCAAGTAGCCAGTTTGTTAAAAAGCCGAAACAAAAAGGCTTTTACATCTCATTTTGTCTTCGAAACAGAAATAATGCGATATAGAACAAAAATGGTGCGATTTAAAACAGAAATGATGCGATTTAGAACATGAATGACGCAATTTGGAACAGATGCGATTTAGAGCAAAAAATGGTGCGATTTAGGAATAAATCACACTGCTGAGAGCCAATAAGATTGCACGGATAGCCAGTGATTTCAAAGTGGATGTAATAAAAGGAATTATAACCCGTGCGTTGAGAGCATGCCAGAGACCGATTTTTGGCATGCCCGGCATGACCCAGATTATGGCACGCCCGGCATTCCGGAGAATTTAGCATGCCGGGCATGTCAGAAAATTTGGCATGCCCGGCATGCGGGAGATTTTGCTGGGTATGAATTACTTATTACTAGAACCTAGGCTTCTCGCGGCCTGGGTGAGAAGGTTACAGAACCTCAAATTATGCTTACAGGGCATGCGAAATTCTGTTGCATGCCAATTTCAATGCAAACCCACTCTGGGGCCACCCCCTCTATTACCAGTGAGCAAATCATTGACGATAGGCATGCGAAAAATCCTTGCATGCTAACCAACCATGAAAACATAGCAGAAATGTCCTCAATTGCTGAGTCATGCCCCAGGGGAGGCTTTAAAATACAGAATTTCCTGACATGGATGAGGGAATTTTCTGTAAACAGCATGTGATCATGCCGGCTAGGACGTATTGCCTCCGTATTGCCCCTTTTTACAGCTAGCTAGGCTCACTTTTAGGTTCCATGGCCTGAAATGACGTAAAATTCATGCCCTAAATGTAAAAAGTCCAAAAACGTCCTCGAAATTTTAGTTTCCAAGCCGTTCAAATCACGCGGGTTCAAGTCCTACATACCCCCTACTGTTTTCTTTCATTTTCTTTCTTCTCTTATTTACTACTTTAAGTTAAAAGCCCGAGCCTCCTATCATAAATTTTAGTAAAGATGATAATCTGATTTTGGGGTATCTATTCTAGTCACAACCGTTTTCTATGCAAAGCCATTTGAATGATACCCAGTCGCTTCTCAGTATTCGCGTTGTGATCATTGGAACGATTTAGTGAGTTCGAGATGCATCAAGCTAGGAAGGGAGAAGGAAGGAAGAAAAACGCCTTTGCGCCTTTCAATTTTCCTTTTCAAATTCCTTTGCGAAAATAAATCGACTGGGTATATACGAGTCTGGTTGAATTATCAAATTATTGTACCCTTAACAAACCTAATATTTCAATAACTGGCAATAGGTAGTGTCAAAAGAAAACCCATTCAAGGCGGGGAGAGCCTTCTTTGTCTATCACAGATTAAACCAAGGGAAATGTGGATGAGACTACGTAACAACTGAAAATTTCTTTCTTTGCGTCTGCTTCCCATAATCGACCCGCCAACCCCCATCTCTGTAATATAAGTAGCTCCACCTTTTCCCTCCTCATTTTAGATTTGGAGGTTGGGTAGCATGGGGAGCAAGCTTTCCTAAGACTACGGGGGCGGCCCCGTCGCCAGAGCGTCCCTGTGAGCTTGCTCGCGGGCTGAAGGTTGGGCTTTGAACCTGGTAGGGTCGCCTTAGTTATTTTTTCAATTAGTACCAGGATCTTAACGTCAGGTGGTAACACTACGAGGTAGGTGATTTATAGGCTACAAAAACTGGTGATGAAATATCATGTGAGTAATGCGGTTGTTCTCTTTATCCAGAGTTTTCAACATGCTGGCCTCAGTGATCTAGTGAAACAAGAATGGGACTTGGCTCAGTTAAATATCCTTGAAAGATACATATCTGTTGCAAGCCATGATTCTTCTGAATTTGAACTTCTTCAACATGTCTACAAAA
Source organism: Porites lobata (assembly GCA_942486035.1). Lineage (NCBI taxonomy): Eukaryota > Metazoa > Cnidaria > Anthozoa > Scleractinia > Poritidae > Porites > Porites lobata. The sequence goes on along the minus strand of CALNXK010000001.1, from coordinate 2,972,231 downwards.
AGTTTGTCAATGGAGTCATCCCAAAGCTTGGTTATCTAGATAAACAGGTTATCCATGGTGACCTCAATGATAAGAACATACTTGTCCTTCCAAATCGGCGTGGTAAACGTCATACAATAAGCTTTCTTGATTATGGGGATACCTCAAATTCTTACAGAGTGTTTGAAGTTGCGATTTGCATGATGTATATGATAATGCTCCGAGTCGAACAAGGTGATTCACATGAGGAAGCCATCAGAGCTGCTGGTCACGTGTTGAGAGGTTATCAAAGTGTTTACAGCCTCTCTCCCTCTGAGCTTGACCTTTTGTATTGGTCAGTTGCTGCCAGGTTTTTCCAATCGATTGTGATTGGAATGTACAAACAGTCCCTTGAACCAGAGAATATATACTTAAGCCAAACTTGCCAATTAGGATTAAGCATCCTCTCTTCGTATACTTCTGCACCTGAAAAAGAAATCCTTAATTCTTGGCTGTCAACTGACATGCTTGGTCCAGTGCATTTCAAGTAAAATTCGATTTTCGTATTATAATCTTTATCAAGTTTGATTCTGTCTTGATTTTGAAGGTTCCTTGAAAGACAGGCTCTCTCAATTTTTTGTAAATATACTATGTATTTTCGTATTTTGAAATACAGATGGCAGAACGTAAAAAGGAACACGAAACAGTTTTGCAAATTATCAGATTGAATTATTTTAGCCTTTTTCATTATAGAACCTTGGACATTCATAGGCTTGCCAGGATGAATTATATCATGTAACTAAAGCTGAGGGCAGCGCTGCCTGAATGAAATGTATGAAGTATGATTTAGATTATAACTTACAATACAATCAAAAAACAATAATCTAAGCCACGCATGATGCTTCATCAAGAAAATTGTAATTTTGTAAACTGTAATTTGTTTACCCACGGAGCACTAAGGAGTTCATGAGAACTCGTTGAAACGTGTCCGTGCGTTCCAGATCGAATTGGAATTTGAAAGTGTTGGTTTTTAAGGAGGGGGGAAAACCGGAGTACCCGGAGAAAAACCTCTCGGAGCAAGGGACAGAACCAACAACAAATTCAACCCACATATGGCGTCAACGCCAGGATTCGAACCCGGGCCACATTTGTGGGAGGTGAGTGCTCTCACCACTGCGTCACCCTTGCTCCCTTAAGAAGAGTGGGAAATGAACCTTTTCTTGTCTTTCTTTATTCTTTCCTTGTTCTTCTTCTTCCTTGTTCTCCCTCTTTTGACTTGCTCCCCATTGATAATGATCAGAATATTATGTCGACTAATCGTCTCATATACAGTTGAACCCTGGAACTCGAACTTTGAAGGGAAACGAAAATCAGTTCGAGTTAGCGAGGGTTGAAATTTTCGGGGTCGCTTACAAAATTCAAGTGTGATTTTTCAGCACTTCCGGCATTGTATAGTGCTACTGCAGTGCAAGTTTAATTCATTTTTATCAGAAACTGTAACATGAAAAGGCATTTTTTATGATAAAACGTGATCTGTTCGTTGTACCAGTTAAAATCAAATTGCTGTAATTAAGTGTTAACCAGTCTTAGTGTTTTTACCGATTATAGCCGAGCTCTCGCGCGCGAAGCGCGCCAGCGGAGTACCATGGGTAAGAAAATGAAGTAATCTACCTATCCGAGAAAATCTGGTAATTTTCTGGAGTGGTCAATTATACCAGAGTTACAAATAGGGCAGAATCTATCTTACCTTTATAATTTTAATTACAAACAAGAACATGGTCCACTGCAGATGTTCGGTCCTGCAAATGGAGTAGGTAACTATCTAGCACTGGAAAAGATTTATTGTATGTTAATTCTTCGAATTCGTGCGTTTTCGCCACCTGAATTACAGGGACAAAGAATTATCTCAAAAAGGGGAGAGGGGAGGTCATGGGCACCCCAGGACTCCCATAGCTACGCCTCCGCAAATAAACATAACTGTAAAAAGGGTTGCGCTTTACCGTAGCTGAAATATTCTTTGTTTGAAAACTAGAATCCAATTGAAAGTACTTCATACAGAGCAGCGGCTTAATCAAATCCCAGGCTTCACCAAAAAACGTGGTACAAGAGAGTTAGTTGCAGTAGCCCCCTTAAGCTTTGATGACAGAGTATAGGTAAAAGATAGCCGGATAAGTTATATTAAGTACATATTGACTCGCTATTCGCCATAAAGGAGCGAAAAGCTGGGTACAATATGCGACCGCAAAGCTTCTTGGGATCTTTAGGGGGGACAGCGTGAAGGTTAACAAACATGGCGCACTACAAAGTACTTTGTTCGAAACAGCAATAATAGTTTCAGAAATGCCTCACTTCGCTATGTTTTTGCTGTCCTTTCAGGTGATCCCTAGAGTCTTCGTGGTCATAAGTCGTATCAGTTGTCCGCTCATTTAGAACACGGATGAATAGCATAAGTTTGATATTCACCATTTTCACGTGGACCCCCAACATTTTGTGTAATCTTTGTCTTCTTTTTCTCTTAGGACGATTGTAATACCCAGGCTAAATTGAAAACGATGAGTCATGTTGAAACTGTAAGACTTCGCCTCACTGAACCCAGACGCGAAAGACTGAGTCTTTATCAGCTGTGACAAAAACCGTAGATAGACTTTGCCACCTGAGACCATATGCAACTAAAGGTGATATTACACTAGACGATTCGCAACGACGATTTTCGAGCGCAACACAGCGTTGCAACATTATTGCGACATTGTTTCAAATGGTTACAACACTGTTCCAACATTGCAACGCTGTGTTGCGCTAAAATCGTCGTTGCGAATCGTCCCGTGTAACATCACCTTAAGTTACGGAAAAACGGGCAACAAAAAAACACGCAACTTGTCTCGCAACATTGCTAGAACAGGAGTAGAATACAGCGATGTCAGTTGCGGGTTTTATTACCCACATCAAGCCTCATTCTTGCAACAAATCAGGTTGTCAACAGGTTTGAACTTGGGTTGAAAAAGGTGCAACATCGCTTTTCAACTCCTTTAGCTTCGTTTTCCAGCAATGTTGCAAGACATGATGCACGTTTTTATTGCCCGTTTTACCAAAACTTAAGGCGAGTGGCAAAGATGATATTTCGTGTAGTGGTTCAACAAGCTGCAATATGGTGCAACATTTGTTGAGGAAAAAAAAACAAACGACGTTGAACCGTTAATTATTTGCAATGATGTCAGGGCTTGACGAAGGCTCCCCCACAGCAAAGTTTCAGCATCCATTCTTAATGTTTTAAAATTCTTCTCTCTGAATGTATACCCTCTTACTTTTGTTTAATTCTTTACATTGTTTTCCAGGTATATGCTATTTTAAGCGCGGCAATTATTTATATTTTAATGAAATCACAGACAGCTTTACTAAATATAGTTCAAAACTGTTAAAAATGTTGTAACCCGTAAAATATAATCACGGAAAAGCCGGCGATTCAATTTTAGACCTTTACAGCCAACACTGGCCGGCGATTTTGTGCATGATAACGATCTTAGCATCAAATACATGTATCATTGATAGAACGCTAAAAGCCACTACCAAAGATTCGTGTGATACACTGTTTTTTATATATAAGAAAGTTCTTTTTCCGGCCCAGGCTGAATATTCTTGTTATTGTGCCATTTTTAGGCTGAAAATACTCTTGTTTTATTCTTAAAAAGAAAGAATTTATCCTGACTCTCTTTGTACCGTCCATCAAACTGTCATTAACATTGAACATTTGGTTAGAGCTAAATGCAGCTTTTTCAGTTTGTTTGCTAATTTTGCCGCTTAGGCAAATGAAACACATAGTTTTCCTGGCCAAATCTCCGCGAGGATCGATAGAAAATTTAAACTTAGACAGGAAACTTTGACGTGTTGTAATGATATGAAACGTTTCCATTAGTTCCATACACCAAGTATTGGTTTATTCTCGCAAGCTCTCCACTTGCAAACCCGAGCCTGTGGCAGGTGTTCAGATGGTGGGGAAGGCGTGAATAGAGAGCCCGGGAGAACAACTCAACAAAAATTGATACAGGGGGACCCAGCCCCGTGGTCCTACTCCTTATGCTCTTTCCTATACGTTTCATTCAAAAATGGGACCCATTTAACATACCTGAATGTATATAATAAGAAAAAATTGTCTTCTTGTCATTTTCGTGTAACTTTTAATAAATTAAAACAAGGGAGGATGAAAGTACCTCTCTTGATCAAAATGAGATAGCAATAATGTGCGTCTATTCGAAATATTTTAATGAAGGAACCTTTAAATACTTTAATGATAGATTACCTTGTCCTTTCATATACTTTAACTCGTGAATTCTCCATAATAATAATACACTTTATTTAATGAGGGTAGCACGGAATAGTTACAGAAACTAGTAAACGTGTGGCCCATTTCGGTCTTTATAGGGCCAAGATGTTTAGTCGATAGGCGGCTTATGACTATCAGACATTACCAACTACATTAACTTTGATCGTAAATGACTCCACTTTCCTCCACCCCATTTACACTATCATTTTATAATTCGCGCCATATACTCTGTCTGAGGGATCAACGAAAAAAAAAAAAATGATGAGTTTGTTGTCATATCCCTCAGGGTTTCGATCTTTTCGGTTACCCCACCACTTTGTCCAAAGTAGTTTATATGCCGCCTTGCCTGCATCAGCCACAATTCACTTCCCGTGAGCGTCTTGGAATTTTACTAAGTTAGTTGATAGCCCGGGGGGCGGGGGCACTCCCTTACAAGAGCCTATTAGGGATGTGTCGCTGGATGGGGTCGCATTTTCACGACTGGAGTGAGTATAATGGGGTCGCATTTTTAATAGAGTTACTAGAATGCGGTTGCAAATTTTCGGATTTTTGGGGTAAGTAGGGATTCAAAATGGGAAGATTCTCGGTTAAAAAATCAGAAAGTTGTTGTTTATTAAATTTAACCAATAAGCTCGCATTGACCGCATTTCATTCCGCCGCTTGAAACCACATTGATACGGTAGATGCATAAATAGAAAGTGACTAAGTTGGGATCGCGAAAATTACATTTTCCAAAAAGTGACTAAGATAGGGTCTATAATTGGCCAAAAAAATAGACTATAATGGGCTAGGGGCTCTGAGAGGCCAGCGGCACACACCCAGCAAACATTAATCCAAGTACCCCCCTCACCCCCTGGGTTGATAGCCTGCGCGGCAAGCCACTCAGTGTACGCCGTTTGAAGTACGCTCAGTTTACGCTAATGGAGGGTCTTAACATAGTGAAACAATGTTTTACTTGCGTTCAGGCAAGTTGAAAATAGGGCAAGAGTTCTGAGTTTTCGATTTTCAGTCTTACTGTACAAATTCCCCATGGCGAGTTAACAGGAAAGTGCACTGTTCACAGTCGCCTGATTTTAGTAAAATCGTCGCGATCGAAAGCTCTCCGTTATGCTGGTGGCCATCTTGGTTTCAAATGCACTGCGGAGGCGGACTCTTGGCTTTATAGCGGTAGAGGTAGAAAGGCGTAAAAATTTCTTCAAAATAACCAAACATTCACTGTCAGTTTGAGAAGAAACGTTTTTTACTTTGGCATTTGTTTTTCTTTGGTTTTCTGTGTTAGTTTGCACAAATCAAACTTTGTGATCCGAATATATCATAAAAGAAATGCTTCGGGCATATGGAGTCATGGACGCACTTGTGAAATTTGAAGAGCAATCAAGAAACGCTTCTCTAGTGCTCTTCAAACTTAACGAGTGCATCCAGAACTTGATCGATATACGCACACCAAGTACGAACCAATTTTTGATTAATATGGGATATAAATAGCACTCGGAAACAGTGGCAGATATAGAAATAGTATGAAAATATCTAGCGAGTTACAACATTGATTTGCACAATAATTATGTTCGTTGTGCAGGATCTGCTGCCTGTTTTTCGCACAAAGGATGGCTGGTAACCGCGAACGGTAATCAGACATCCATATTTTTCGTTCACCCTTGCCTCTTTGGAGTTAAAAAACTGAAATCTTTTTAAGGGAGATATAAATCACACGCTGAGGCACTCTGATTAATTTCGATAGTTCTCATTTTCTTTCTTGCACGACCTTATTTCCAGTTGATGAGACTCTTGAACAAGCTAAATACAACGAATTTCTTTCTTTGCTCCTTTCCTTCTGACAGCATTAAGCCTGTTTTTTTTTTTTTGCAGGAGATGCACCTGGCTGAGTAAAATTACTTCTTACAATTTCGAACTCTATATTTGCCCTTTTTCTCTGTTATCAGTCTTGATCAGTTTGAAGGGAAGAATCACAATATTACAGATACATTTCGCCCTGACCAGTTCGTGATTTGTTTGTCACTTTGAGCGACTCGCCGTTGTTATATCTAGTGAAACGATATTCAACATGCGGTGCGGCTTTTTTGTTTGGACAAGAATGTAAGAGGATATACATGGAATCTCGCGGTTTGAAATTGGGAGTGCTTGGTCAGCTGGGGAGAAATTTATCGTCCTCTTCTCCTGTACATTTTTCTACTTTCGTCTGATCTCTCTACCTTTCCTTGACGTTATGTCTTTTAACACCGATATTACTCGTTAGTACTTTTGCTATAACTCTCGTCGGTGCCGTCTTGTTGACCTCCCTTATCACTTGGGGAGTTTTCGGCTTATGTTCACACCACTCCGTTTTACTTTGAAATCGCACATACTTTACAAGGTCCAGCGCCTTTGAAAAATAGCCCTTCAGTGTATGATCGTTCTCGTGTGTAAAGCCATCAATTATTTTTTTGGCACTCATTTACAGCCGACTCATGTATGGTTGCTGAGCAAATACGTTCATGCTCCCTGAATATGGGAAATAGTTTTCCTGCGACATGACATCCCTCAAAGATAGCTTTCAAAAAATGCCCTCCTTCCTATTATGTAGGCTTCCTTCTGAACTAAAAGTTGCGGTGAAAAAACGGCTGCAAACAGTTGGAAAAACGTTCATCTCTCCTGGGCGAATTCTACCGGTAATCATGCATGTGACAAAACTGGTTCTTCAATCTTTTTTTCTCTTTTTTATTCACGTAACCAGCAAAACTGAAAATAGAGTCCATAATTTATACTTTCTTTTTTAAAAACATTAATCCAAAATGTTGCTCTTCTATACTGAAATTCAGAAATCAACCGATACTTCGCTTTGACGTCATACTACAACACGATTGGCCAACCGAACAATGCCTTCTCCATATTAGGGTTTTCTTTGGCGGGAAAACGAAGAGGCCATGTTTTGATGTTTTCATCCATTGGCTCATAAAACATCTAACGAGCACTTACCGAGACCATTTTTCAAGGCCATACGAAAATCGCTGTATGTGGATAAACCAAAACCTGGCGACAATAAACAAGTTTTTAAATTTTTGAACGGCTTGGAGTCTAAATTCATGTCGGTTAAGGTGGCTCCGTGTGAACCGAACACCTAATTCGAAAATTCAACCGGTCAAATGGGTGAACTGACATATTCCACAGCCCAAGAGAACTGTCTATTATATTGAGTTTGGTGAGACAGCAAAATTATACATGCCTTACTTTTACTAGTTGTTGCTCGCGTGATTGGTTCTAAGACTCAGATATCTATTGCGGGAAAGAAATAGGCGTTGCTCGATCAACTTTACCATTTTGTCATTAAATATTAATTAGAAATTGACATTTCAAGAGCGCAAAGGAGTTAGATTTCGTGACATGAGATTTCACGGCAATGTAGACAAAGTCTGATTATATTTATGATATAACATGATATAACTGCATGTATTTTCTTGGGCTAAATAAGGTGAAAGAACGTGCGATTTTGTAAGAGGCGCGCCAGTGGAGCACCGTGGGTAAGAAAATGAAATAATCTACCCATCCGAGAAAATTTGGTAATCACGTGACCGTTCACCGACCGTCCGCCCGCACAAGGGACCGTCCGTCCGCACCACAGGCATACCAATGTAAAATAACTCAGTCAACAGGTATGGTAACCCAAATGCAACTCGAGGTTATTTTGGCGGGAAATCGCATAGCCACCCGCGTCTTGTAAAGCAGAGACAACAAAAAAGTCAATAAAGACGAAAAGGGAAAGCGGAGATTGTTTCTGTATACATGTTGTCTAAAGTATTTTAAAGCTCACATAAATTGTCATGTGCACAAATTTGGAATATAGAGCAAGAGAAAGACAGAGAAAAAGAGAAAGTGGGCGGCAGGCCAGCGAAGCTCAACGAGAAAAAGTTAAGGGCGACAGGGATTTAGAGCGAGAGATAAAAAATGAAGGAGACATTTTTTATTGGAAGAACAACATGAATATTTTGTAGCGGCGGTGACAAAATGAGAAATGCTAGCGGCCACCAACGCAAGGCGAAAATGAGCGGCAGTGAAAAAAAGTGAACGGGAACACCTAGGACATTTTTTCCTCCATAAAAAGTGTAACTAAGACCCTGTTTACATGGAGTGGGGGACCCCGGTCTAGTGGGGTAGGTTTCTTTTGTTTTGTGTCCGCCAGAGCGTGAAAACAAAAGAAACCAACCCCACTAGACCGGGGTCCCCCACTCCATGTAAGCAGGCCCTTAAGAAGTTTCTCGAAGTTTCACGTTGAAGTCTTGCAAACCAAAACAACGGCAAAGAAATGTACAAAAAAAGTGTGCTGCACGTGCAAAGTTGCTTTTGCGGATTAGACCTATTGTTGTTTTTCACCGTTTTCCGGCCTTGCATGCCTTCGCCGCTTAGCATTACACGATTTTATATTTTGTTTGAACAAACTATAAATATAATAGACAGCTTTTAGCTCTGGCTAAAACTATATATTAGTCACTTAATTTAGATACATTACAATGGGAACTTTTACTGTACATGTGATTAATATAAAAATACTGCCTTACACAAAGATAGTAGAAAAACCTCTGTACACTTAGAATGTGTTAGTTTTAGTTTTAGTTTTTGTTTTGATCGTTGTTTGTGTGAGAATGGTACATCGCAGTAGATTGTTGGATTGGATTAAATCGTTTTGTTACATCGAAAGATACAGTCCGTTGATTTGTTTGAACCAGCGAGCGGGGTTATAAGAATTCTGCAACAATCTACAACTAATATCAAGCTTTATTGACGCTGTCACTAAGCTACGTTTTTATTGATCAGTTACATGATCTGTAAAGTGATTTTAATCCTTTGAATACGTCCTCGTATTGTATTAAAATAACCAAGAGACTTCGGATACCTGTCAAATTTAAGGATTGTTGTAAATGGCCTTCCAGTTCTCTTAGGCAGCTAGACACTTTTACTTGTACCTCGGATCCAAACTACAGCTGTCAGCAGCGGCCACGCCATTTATTCTGTTATAAGATTTTACCGTATTTTGTTTTCATTCCACAAAGTTCTTCGTTTTATCTACCTTCTTACGATGTAACATCCGAATGAAACATGTTGTTGCTCAATTCTTTGAATTCAAAGATTTCTTGATTGACTGTTAAAAATCATCGTCTTTTAAGACTTATGAAAATAGTCCCCATCCCGTAAACGCACGCAATGCCCTCTGCCTCCTCTATCACAAGTAAACCGCCTTGGGAAGGTAGGACACATTTTACGAAGTATTCACACAAGTCAACATTTACCTAGCAGAAATAGCGCTTGTTCTGCAGATAAATATATACGCATATATCGCAAAAGACATTCAAATTTACATGATATTTTGCACGGTTTTCCGTGATCATCCTTGTCCGTGTTAATTCGTGTTTCGGAAAGCTGCTCAAAAAGTGCTAAAGTTATTTTTGGACTTAACAAATACCTCTCTGAGTCTCAGAGTTAATTGAGGAACATGCGTCATCCCAGCTATTTATATTTTGCTGAATAGCTATGTGAGGTCACTTGTGACTCATTTTGTTCTCTGTAGAGTTCTTTTTTTTTCTAATTATTTTTTTAATTAGTGCCGTCTTAGCTGAACATGTTTGATTATACTGTTAGCAGCGATTATCCTTGAAGTTCATCACACAAGGTCTTGCATATGGGATTTTCCGACCACTTTTTTGGCTATTTTGAACTTACCGGAACGCTGATGCAATGATTTAATCACAACGCCACTCTCACTCGGAGTTCACTCTTTTATCCGTTTCAGCAAATCATATTGACTTAATACCGATTAACGTCATTTAGGTCCAAAGAGACAGTTTTAAAAATAATTCGTAAAGGAAGACTATCTGTGACTAAGGAGCTGCTATTGCACAACCCTCTTTTCCTCGTATTTATCATTTTCTAGAAAAATGAACTTAATGAATTAGTTTAATACTGCTATGTTACCATTATTTAAAAGGTGTTAACTGACTAGTTTTCCCGTTCACTTAATGTGATCAAGTAAAGTGAAGATGTACAGCTCATGCATTGGAATCTTAAACTGCCCGATCGTCTTCGGACGCCTACAACTGCACGCTCTCATTGAGTTATTTCAAGGTCGAGAATTGACGCTGTATTCCCTGGCCAGTTATGGTAAACTTCCTCGATTCTTCAAATAGTTTAAATTCATTCAGGGTGTCGATTGGTTGAATCATGGACTGATTATGTGATTCATGCATCAGATCTATTAAGAACAACGGAACAGCTGACGGAAGCCTGCACCTTACTGAAATGTTTGCATTCTAAACAATCTGAAATGAGCATTCAGTTTAGCAGTCTTTGAGTTACAGCAACGTACTGAATTAACATCTTCGCAGTTTTCAGGGATAATTCTCAAGTTTTAGTTGTCTTTTTGCTGCCGGAAATTACCCTTTTGCCCGGCGATATGCACAAACTTGATCCCATCCGAATTGATGTATAATCTGCTTACAAATGTCCCCAACTGGATTGTTTAAAAATAGCCCTACAGACAGAACGATATACAAGGAACAATTGATCTTTAGTCTTTTTAATACCCCTTGGTCTTATACGGAAGGAGGGGTAAACGACGCTTTTTTTCTCATTACATTTGTTCGAATTTCGGTCCTCTCCACATTTTACGTTTGTGACAGATTTTTCTACAGTTCTTCCTGTCGCGTGTTATATACCTTAGGAAAGTAAAATTTTTGGACTGACCAAGGATAGTTTCGATTTTCATTCACTCTGTTTACAGAAACATGAAATGGAACTATGAATTAAAGCTGTTTCTTATGGCATTTACAGATGTTTCGAGACAGTTTTTTTTTTGCTTACCGGGTATTTAAGGCGGAAGTTCACGCGGCAATCGACCACTCTGGTACACGTTTCATCATGTTATGCCCGTTATTGATTGTTGATAAAAGTCATTGTTTAGTTCAATGAAACTTAAAAATACGCTCTTTACAAAACCTCAATCAGTTGTTGTCAATCAGTCTTTCAATGATGGCAATTTGTTGTTTAGTAGTTCTAAAAAAAGTTCTCGACGATATCCAAATATTTTCGTACAAGGGACGAATGTAATTATTTCTTCTTTCTTTTGAATTACATCTCTGATTGACTACACCCGAAAGGCAATGCAAATTCAAACCAGTGAGAACCTTACCGTCTTTTCCTTTCCTTAGGCATTGTTTGTTTTATTTGATCGTGATTGGTCGCTAGCTAACGGTTATAGTACGGCTTCGGTCTGAATCTTCCCTGATCTTACATTATTATTTCACCCCTCGAAATGAAATCAGTCATCAATAATTGATATAATAAAACCTCAAGTAAAAAAAACATAAGGACAATTATGATAATAATAAGAATAATAATAAATAGATAAAAACACATATCTAATATTACAAAGTCGATAAGAGGAAAGCTACAAAAGGTGGAGAAAAAATAATAAATGGAAGAGAATAAGACAAAAAATATATTAAATAATGAACAAAAAGAGTTACATTAAAAAAAAAACTGAGTCTTTTTTCATAAATGTTTTCTTAGAAAGCTGTGAAAAATCTTGGGCTTATTCTAAATTAAAATAGGAGAAGAATTAATAATAATAATAACAATAATAATAATAATAATAATAATAGTAAACAGTTGTTATCTGGTATGGTACAGTTGTTTGACATTCTCACTTGTGTTTGATCAAAGGCTAATTGAACTATAAAAGTCTCAATAAATATTTTATATTATGCCCAGGGTAGTTTCAGAGGCGTTTCAGGCCTTCAGACGCCCTGATGTTTAAATATATCTCATTGTTTTGCTCAAATGTTAAAAATAGTGAGATACCATATATCAACAAGTTAAATCTATTACGTAATAAATTGAATTATATTGGGAAGTCTTTCGATAAAAGACCGCTTGAAATAGACTTTTATTAACTGTAACAACTAAATAGCAGGGAAATAATACGGAAGTGTAATTGTTAAATATCACATCAAACTTTAGGAAAGGATGGGTATACTTTACTGCTACACTGATCCTATCCATTTCGATCGAAAACGAATAGTCGAAACTCATTTATCCCGTCCCTGCATGTAGCGTTATGCGCTTCAAGGGGGATCTAGAAATTCAAAAACTAAGGGTTAGCCGAGACACTTGCCAGCTGTATAGATACTTAATTTATTTTAATGTGATTCTTTACAAAATAATGGAAAATATCGTAGAAAAAGGGGTATCCCCTTGGCTAACTTCTAAATTTGTTTGAAATACGGATTTTTTTTCTCCATCACTTGCTAAAAATAAATGTTGTCCACATCTTACTGTGTATATTCTTTTTTAATCCTTCGATTATTAGAATTCGATCTCCCTCCTGATTACATTTGGCGTTCTTGAGTGTCTTTTGCATGTCTTATTGAACAAGCTTAAAAATAGAAAATTTAAGTCAAGAATAAAGCTCAAGTTTGTGGCAGCAAAATAAGCTTTTATGGGGGAGAGGCTGGAAGAAGAGAGATTTGTTTGGCGTCGCCTTTTCCCAAGAGTTCCGTTTTCCTTCTACTATATATAATCCGCAGACATCACTGCTAGTTCGAATTAGAGTGCGGTTTTTGTAAAGAAGCGTTTATGGTTAACCCTTCAAACAAACATTTGTGTTCAAGGGCCAACGAAGGATCAAACAATCAGTTTTCGAACAAACAACGGACACATTTGTAGAAGACGAAGCCATAGTCAGAAAACAGTCGTATTATCTGCAACAAAGAAACAATAAAGAAATGATGAAGCAATATATTTTGTTTTGCCTGATAAATAACTGCCCCCGTTGCCAGAACTGGATACGAAAATTAAAATGCTGATCGCAGCTCAATTTTAGTTACCGATCTTTAAAATTTAGAGGAAAGGTACTTTCTGGTATTGTTGTGAATATCTAGAAGTGAACGGGGTAATTGAACAGAGTTACTCCGTTGTAACGTGTACAACGGTCAACACGCAACCAACAAAGGTGCCGAATCTTTCTAACCTGGTCAGCAACGTTTTGTTAAGCAACGAACCAATAGAGTAACAATATAAGACAGTATAAATAATTGCCTATTTCTGGATATGTTTATTAGAACTTTATAAATTTCGTCCTAATTTGAAGGCTAAGTTGTATACAATTCTAAATCATATGTGCATTGACAAGGGTGCAAAAAATTTATCTCGGTTCTAAAATACGGTATTTATGAACGAAGAATCCTTCTGGAAAATGTGATCGTCGATCAATAACCCAAACAAAACTTACAAAAATAATCCTCCCCTGAGGCTTACTATTATAACTTGAGAAAAAAACAAGCCGGAGCGTACTCAATTCGTTTTCAAAAAAGCAACGACAACGCTTCAATGTCAAACGTTTCAAGCGTTTTAGGTTATTGCAGTTTTATTGTGTCAAGTTGTTTCATTTTGTTTTAATCATTCAATTATAATATATTATTTTTCTTATAGTTGAATGCGCGTTCTCGTTTGAATAACTTCCTGTTGTTGTTCATAGAAACACTGATCAGTTATTGACACACCTTCCTTTAGACTTCTTTGCCAAACAAACTAAGAAACGAATTTTCCGATGTTTTTCGCGATTTAGGCAATAGTCATGTAACGGCTTGTTTTAACCGATACTCGCTCAATCATACAACGGATAAATATAGATATCATGATCAACACATCGACCACAAAGTCCGATACATGCCTCAACCTCTCTTCCGGAAACCTTGTGATAATATAACTTGTTTTTCTTTCCGAGAAACTCAAAAATAGTTTGCTTTTATCTCGGTGAAATTTCTTAACAAAACATCACTCGGTATGGAAGAGTTATCAAAGACATCTCTTCTACCAAAAATTGACATTTGAAGGTGATATTCATTGAAGCAAGTCAAAATTATGCAGAAAAAACAAAAGGATACGGAATGCGGACAATTGATGTTGTTCAAGGTCATGCCGCTATATTGAATTCCGTAGTTTTTTATAGCATTACTGGCGTGCTGTTAGCCGGTCTATTATTATTATAATCACAAGTCCCCTCAACAGTCACGTAGTCCACTATTTTATTCCTCTAAAATTTACAATATGTACATGCATTTAAATAACTTAAGTTTTTTGAATTATATCTACATTATATAACATATTTTGATAAAAAGTCATTTCTCAAAAAGACATCTATTTGATAGTTGACTCCGAGCTGACAAACTTCATATTTTGTTATTTTTAGTACGAGTAGTTGTACTGATGTTATCATAACAGTTTCTTGTGTCTTGAGATCTCTTTACAAGTAAAAAGAAATGTGTTCTTCTATGAAAGGTTATTATTTCTTTTTACAAAAAAATAATAATTTATTATAATCAGTGTTCCGCTCATGGCGATGTTGCTGTTCAACAAATCTCCTTCCATATTTTACTTGATGTAGTTGATTCATTCTTCAGCCTTTCAAAAGCCAAATGTCTTTGGATTTGTTAATACACTGTATTCAAATATTTTGAAGGTGGTATCCAAGCGGTTCGTCCAGTACATGCTTCTTCGTTTAGGAGACCATTTATCACCGCGTGGAAATATATCTTGCCCCGTTATTAGATAATTGACTCAACAGCTTGAGGTCTTCTTCTTTAGTTCTATCTGAGATATCCGAAGCTACTGAAGCAAGGATCCGTAAGATAAGGCATTTTAAAGACGTTTCCATCCGGCTGACTTGAAAAAACTGCACTCTCCAAGCCACAGTGCTGACCTGGGTTTGTTCCATACACATACAAGGCTGCCTGTTCATATCTCTTTTTGAACAAACTTTCCTGTTGAATTTCCTTCGCGCAAAGATCAAGAACTTCGGGAGTCAAGACCTTTGAGTTTTTTCTTCTGATGGTTCGAGGCAAACCGTCTCTTCGCTCGCTCCCCGTAGACCTTTCCGCAGCGCCTCTGTCGCAATCTTTGTTGACATAACCCTCTGAGTTCTCTGTTTCACTGTCACTAAGATTCATACTTCTTCGGTTGTACATGTTCACCTCAACTCCGCGCTCAATAAAATCCGTAAGCTGCTCTCTGCTTCGTTGTTATAAGCTGACAACAGGGAAACGTGTTGATTGTCCTTGGTTGGCTGCCTAAATTGGGATCTCCAGCGGGTTATGGCTTAAAGCTTCTGTCACCGCAGCTTAAAATACTTTCATCACTCGACTTAACACCAAAGGAAATGCAACAATGCACGTAGAGGACAGCAATTTAGCGGAACCAAACAAACACATACGACAGTGAATCGTCCAATCACTATCAATCACTGCTACATTTATTGCTATACCCTCTGCTCTTTTATGCTCCTACGCCATCTAAGCGTCCATCTTGACTGACGGCTGTAAGCGCCGGAAAACGATCATCTGTCATTGAGCACGTGGGCGCTAATTGTGTTGTTTTCGTTGTTTAGCGTGGTAATACGAGTTGAAATGCGGTTGGGCTAAAATTAACAATAATTTCCCTATCGATGTGATTAGGCAGTTTTGTGTTTTTTCTGTTAAGTGTTTTGAAAGACTTTGTCGAGTTAATCTTTTGAAAACAGTTAGGAACATTTTATCAGCTAAAGCGTTACCGGAAAACGATTTATACATGAACCACTAGTTAAATCACGCAAATGTAATATTCTTGAGCTCATTTTTCTGTTTGCACAGTGCTTTGTTAATTGAAACTTAGATGTACTTTTTGCTTAGTTTTTACCTTTGGAAATATGACAAAAATAGTCAGAGTGTCTACCTTTTTTTTGGAATTGAGATGTTTCAATATTAGACATGATCCTATAATAAACTTTGAAACAATTTCATTGAGTATGAGTCACACCACAGAAACGAAAACAAAATACAAGATCTATTTCGGTCTGCTTCAAATTCGGTGAGAAATGATTTTCTCTAAGTCTTAAAAATAACGATTTATTTTCTGCACTTTGTTTGGTTTCCTTGCGCAAATTTAGCTGTCTATATTTGATTTAATCTTGCTCGTTTCTTTATCAGTTGAACAGAGTACTAATACCTATTTTCTTTAAAGAGGGGAGTCACGAAGACACATTGAAAGCTTTCATTGGGCGACTGAAAGTCTGAAAGAGCCACTAAAACAGCACTTCAACATTCAAAGTGCAACAGAGATTCGATTCGATTCCGTGGCAGTCTATTGACTCCGTTAACCGGCTGACTGGCTTCGTTTCCACAGGATTCAACCACGTTTACGTTAGTAAAGAGCGGCTTTAGAGAAGAAATTATAGCATCCAAAGGTACGGCCGGAAATTAAACTTGGAGCCTTGATCAGCAAAGATTCCAGAAAAAAGTACTTATGTATTAAATTTACCAATCACGAGCTGGGGCATGCAATCACTCGCATCAGTAGAGTAGAATTTCCTGAAGCAAAAAAGCCGTCATTATTATTTTATCATTCAAGAAAATTTCCAATTTAAAACATCAATGAATTAACCAACTCAATGTTAAATGAACCATTTTAACAAAGAGCGCCACCCACTGAGTTAATCCCTCGGAATGCATCCCCTCTCCTCCCCCTCCCCCACTAAAATCCCCTCGTAATACCGCGGTTTCCTTTCCTATGTAACTTCTTTCGAGCAATATCATTAGTCTCTATTTTTCTGATTTTACTCCATTAAACAATGACGTTAATCAATCAACGGACATACCGAGCTGAACAGACAAAAGAGTCAAACAAATAATTATCTTAAACTTCCGTGAATAATGTGCAAAAAATTCAACAATGCGCAATGCGTGAAGATCTGACAGTCACGTCTGTACGGACGTCCAGCTTTCTCCAGGATCTATACAGTCTATATAGCTTTTACTGACGTGTTTGGCCTGTTTACTGAGTTTTCGGAGTGAAGGACATGTCAAGATCAACGAACAGTTGGTGTCGTTAAAGAGAAACATTAATATTGTACTTACACAGACGATTAAAATTTGCAATGACGCAGCTCTGTAATTCCACTTTCAGTTTCCGTAAACACCAACTAATGGATCATTCAGCAGTCTTCAGAAAATCGCCGAAAATATCTATATTCCTCTAAAACACGTCCGTTTGAAACGATTTCCACCAAAAAGCGTGCAGTAATCTCACAAACGTAAAATTCGTTGTTTGGTAATTATATATAATCCATATTTGCCTCAATTTTCGAATTCAGTCTTGTTTCAGCACTTTTTGGTTTATAATGTAACATCCAGCAGGAACAAAACTGAGAATATAGCACTGACATGGTTTCATGGATACTTAGTCTACTTACTAAGGTGTACTAAGTTGTTCGTATTAGGGGCTCATGATTTTCAAGTGATTCATCTGATGAATTTTAAAGGACTCGGCCCAATGTAGGAAACTAAACTTTTATAGTTCTGACAAAATAAAGGGAGCGCGATTGCCGACCAAGCCATTACAAAAGACTCCTAGGCCGGTGAATTAGTTTGTTGAGAGCCAGCATCACTAGCATCTCGGTTTGCAGCTTCGTTAACCGGCTAGAAACCGATCATGCACTGCTCTGACTTTGTTTCATGTATGTTTACTCAGTATCAAAATAAGCCTTTTTTTCCAGTTAAGCAATTTCAACAAAATAAACACTCCAAAGAAAATGAACCCAAAAAGAAACAAAACCGGCACCCATCAGTCATAACGTAATGTAACATTCACTGTCCGGGAATCGCATATATAAGATACGATTTTTATCATGCAATAGTTGTACTAACTTTTCCGCACTTAGTTACGGTCAGTAAGCGGGGAAGTTGATCAGACAATCTAAGGCGTTCATTTTATGGCGTGTTTCTGGCCTCCCTTTATAACTGCAGAACTTTGAATCAAACCGCACACCAAAGTAAGAATGACGTTGAATTGAAAATAAACGAAATCAAGTAATATGTAGAACAGCTAGCCTGACAGCAAAATCCGTAAGAGTCGTTTTTGACCCCCGACCGCAGGGAGTTTCTCCTTACGCCAAACACCCGCGTTCCTAAAATTCAACGTGGATGATTTATCCGGTGAAGGTTTCAATATTTTTCCACAGCGATGCCGTTTATTTTTTGTTACAGTAGGTATGTTGGACAATGAAGGAAATCATCAAAAACAGATAGAAATTGGCACTTTGCACACAAGTATTCACTATTGTACAGTAGTTGCGATGACGCAGCTTGATTCCACTTAAGCTTAAGTAATCTCGGAGATTTACACTCAGGGGAATCCGAAAATGACGTTAGAAACTCACAAATATCATGAGGTCTTCTGAGTCTTCAGTACAGTTCAAAACTCGTGCAAGTGCGAAAAGCATACAAGCGAGAATCCAGATGTTCATCGTCTCTTAGTTGCAATGTGGAAAGTAGTAGATACAATCAGTGTCAGGTGATAATTTTTTGTGGTATGTATATATGTGTATCAGTCATGTTGGGGGCTGAAGTCCGAAGAAGGCGTTATTCTTGAATAAGCTGACATTTAGATTTTAGATTACACAGTTCGAGTTATACCAGTTACACCTGTAATATCAAGTTGACTTTAATAAGGAAACGATTTGGTCATATATTTTCTGAAAGATTATCGATACTTGACAGCATAAATGACATGGCAGTATAACGGTTCTGGAAAACCTATTTTAAGATATGAAACTGCCCACCATAAAAACTGCCGGAAAAAGCCATTGACGGAATTCTGTTCATGTCCGGCGACCTTGATTTTGACCTTGCTGTTTCAAAAGTCAATTCTTAAAACCCATATTTGTCAATTTCAGGAAAATAGTGGGATAATTTTGTACAACGTGAGAACTGACCAAAAACACGACAGCGGAAGTCGGGTGTAGGCTTCCACTGTTAACAGTCGTAGTCACACGGAAATCGAGAGAGGCTATAAGCACTCAGGAGAATCTGAAAACCAGACTCGCTTATTATTGACTGAAAAGCCAACTGGTGATGCAGTAATTCTCTAAAGAACGTAAACTAAAAGGGGTGACATTGCAATTTTATATCAAATACACTGAAGGAAGTGAGCCAGTTAGTATTGAACTCACGTAATGACGTAGCACAGTTCCTCCGATTTTAAGAGTTGTTTATTCCTTGTAAGAGGATGGAGTGACGTTAGATAACACGTTTCCTCGATACCAGGTGTTCACAGATGTTTTCTCTCACCGTTTTTTCCTCATTCGATTCTCCATTTCCACAAAGATCATAATGCACCTTGTTTATCCCCCCAAATTTTGCATAACAATTGTCTTCGATTTCTCTTGGGACGTCTGTAATAACAGGAGAAATTGAAAACAATTGTTATGCAAAAGTTGGGGGGGGGGGAGGGTGAAACAAGGTGCACTATGGTTCATGTGAAAATGGTGAATAAGGAGAGGAGTGTAGCAGATCTAGATATTTGAATTTTCTCTCATGGTAGTTTTTGTGATGTAACATATAATTCTCACAAACATTACTGAATTTTTGCTTCTCATCAGTTTACCAAGGATAGGCAGATAGAATTATAAAAGAAGACTATGTGCATGCAACAACAACAACAACAACAACAACAACAGCAACAACAACAACAACAACAAAAACAGTTTTACAGAGAGTTTGCAGTTTAAGGGTGAGTATCTTGCATTACAGTCAGATTTCTTTGAATACAAAGACCATTCACGTTACCGGGTAGAATTTTTTAAAAAGAAAGGCCGGACGAGAAATCAAAGGGCGGGTTAACTTGATTCAATTTAAATTAAATCAAATTTGAATTATGCTTTTATTATTAAATTAAATTATGATATGCTTCATCACAAAATCTACTTCCCAAAGGTCAGAAATTTTTTGATGAACAAAGGTTAATATCCTCAAAAGATATTTTAAACTATTGAATACGCCACAATGAGTCAATATTGTGTCAAGGGTGATCAAATTGAGCCTCTTCTAGTTTCTAGAGCGCATTGGATCATGTTCAAGTGTTATTTTGCGCCTTACAAATAATAAGTTATCATTATATTATTATATCATTATTATTATTATTTCTGAAGGAAAGGTCCTGAGGAAGAGGTTGAGAAGATGGTGTCTCTCCCTTAAAAAACCACCTAGTAGCCCACGAAAGGTTAACCGCACCACCGGGCTCTATCTCCCCTACTCTTTCTGAACGGTAATGTGGGTTGTTATACATCCACAAAAGTCGGCTGTGAAAGTCTTTCGTCCCTTCGAAGAGACTCCTGTGCTTTGTAACCATGGTAACCCTTTCTAGATGCAAAGGCACATACTTTTCCATTATTTTGAGACGGTGGGTACCTACCATTTACATGGGAAAACCGGAAAACCAAATCATATTAGCGCCATTCCGTTTGGGAGGCTTAAGAAAATATGGGCTGTGATTTAAAGGCGATTTAATTTTCCCAGTCTTTTTAGTCTACGTAGCTGATTTGGAGATACTTTGTAGCGGGTCTTTATTCCACCACATCAAATTTAATAGTTTGAGCTGTTTTATATTACAAAATTTCCACCAGGGTGGTCGATGTAAATGGTAATTAAGCACCCCCCTGCGTTTATTGTCTTATGGATGTTGGTCCGGCCGGTAGTCTTACCCGAAGAAGGGTACCTGTGGCTTAACAAGTTGAGTTACACTAGAACCTCGGTATAACGAAGGGTCGAGGGACTGGCAAATTTGGTCGCCTCAACGAAGTTTCGCCCGTTACACCGAGGTCCTTTCCCATATATTTTACTCTTACTGGGGTAAAGAAAATCGTTCGTTATACGGAGGACTTCGTTCCACTGTAATCGGGTGGCGAAAAACAAAAACGTTTGCGTGATTGCCTGGATTGGTCGTCATTCCAATCCTCGTGAATCGTTTTGCAAACGAATTCTATCCAAGAATGAGAAAATGGGTGGATTAGAACACATTTTTAAAAGCTCTCCTTTCAAATTCTTATGCTCTCTTTGTGTAATCCGCTTTAGATTGAGATATCTGTGATACCTTGCGAGTGCCGAGAAAATGCATGGTACTTTTATCTTAACTTCACCTGCGATGAACAACTTCTGGGCGAGAATACGGTGAAGTAAAATTTTGGAGACGTGTCGGCTCCAGTGTTCCTCCCCTTCCCCTCCCTCACTAAGGCTTGAACTCGTCCTCATTTTAAGTGTAAGGGTTTCCTTTAGCAAACGTGACTTGAACATGCATAGCCCAAATAATATTACTTCACTGCCTCACAATGATCACGTAAAATAACAGGCCAGGGTGAAATATGTCAAATATTGATTCTTCTTTTGGCAAAAGGTAAAATCTGATAACAAAGAATTATTTTTGGCGATGGGCACGAAATGATCTTTTAGTATATAAAAAGTATTCATTCAAACGTTGTCGTGCCCAATCAAGTGCATCTTCTGTAAGGACATAAATCGTTGGTATTTGCAAAGGGGGTGTTCGGGGAAGTAAAGACCAGCGATTTTTCTTGAAACCTGTGTCGAAATTTTGGAAAACTAAGGAGACCCTACAACCCATTGGCCGTTTCGAAGTTGCACGTGTGGGACTGGGTCGGTGCCGTTGTCGAATAGCAGTATGGGACTGTTTGAGGACGCTGTGTCTTTTTTTGATTGGTTCCTGCGTGGTTGCGCCGCCACCCCCCCAAAAAACGGTCTTACAGTGAAATTCGACTCCCTCAAAATGACACATGCCTTTTCACGTTCTGTGTTGCATGTTGTTTCAAGAAACGCTCAGTGTCCCTCGAAAAAGAATCAATTTCTGCTTCTAGCAAGAATTGACGCAAAAAATGCAATAATTTGTGTCGGGTTAGAAGAAAAATTACTGGGGCCATATCGCTACGTAACTTCACGAAACCCCGGAAAACCTTCCAGGAAAAATTGTCAACTGGGCAGGGCCTTAGAAGAGTATGTTTATTTTAAGCTAAAATACGAGATAGGTTCAAATTACATATTGTCTTTTTGTTAAACTCTGCAATGCTTTAAGTTACTGAGGAAGTGAAAAGTGAGACTAAACCGTAATATTATCAAAAGGAAGGAATAGTCAGAAGTGTGTTTCCGGTACGAGTATTCTGAACGCGCAAAACCACTGATAGCTGGTTTTGCCAACGCGTTGCATTCTTTGAAACGTTTACTCTTACGCCCATGTTGGCAGCGGTATGCAAACGGATGCAACAACTCCCAACAATATTGGGACCTGTAGTGCACCGTGGGAAGGATACAACCCATAAGACTTTGGAGACTATGTGGGCCCCAGCAATGTTGGAAGAGCTGAGCAAACAGATCCAACATTATTGCGCTACGCTTCGGCGATCACGGAACAAAAGAAATGTTGGGAGTTGTTGGCTCAAACGTTTGATCGGTTTCAAACTTTGCGAAACAACTCCTAACAACACGCAACAACATGCAATGGCCAACAATGTTGCGTTCGTTTGCAAGGGGCTTTACTCTAGCAACAATTGGAGGGACTGGAAGCAAATCCGGCAGCATTTGTTCAAACGCTAGATAGCGCTAGCCATCAGATAAATCTTTATCCACTGGATAAGTATCTGGTGGTTAGAGCCGGATTTTTCCAGTGGATAGCCTTTTGAACATCCGGGGTTTCAACATGACTGGTACCGGTACAATACTGATTACCAAGGCCGGGCACGTGTTCAGTCACAAGAAGTTCCCACAAGTGGCGGGTTAAAAAAGAACGTGCGGTGAGTTGAGAGGATGGAAAAAAAACTTACTGAGTGTAAATATAAGTGACATACAATAAAACTAATCAAAACATTCTCATGCAATACAACAAAGTTTTCCTGTCTAAGTTTAAATCCGTTATCGATCTCTTCAATCATTGGTGGAGGCAAAATTGGGTTTGATAAGAGGAAATGGAGAATATTGAATGAGCAAATATCACAAACCACCAATTATTACACAGGGTTTCAGTAGTGACTTGCCCTTTGGAGCGTTTTAAGTATCAGTTGTTTAGATCGTTATCTTACATAAAAATTCCAGTATTGGCTGAAAATGTACAGAATTTGACGGTGGCTTTTCTGTGATATTTTATTAGAGCTTAGTGCTAAATTTAGAAAAGCTGTCTAAAACTAAATTTATGCCACGCTGGATATAGCACATTAGAAAAACAATATAGAGATTTACATAAAAACTGAAAATCAAGGGAAAAGTGGTGAGATAAAGCAAATTTTAATCGACAATTTCATTTGACAAGTGAACGATTATCGCAGTTATGCACGCAACTCAAGTAACTGCGAAAAGATTAAAAAAAAAAAAAGAAAAAATGGTTTGAACGTGATTTCAATCGATGACTTCTGCGATACCGGTGCAGTGCTAGTACCTGACTAACCTATCAAACCAACTGCATCCTTGTGTGCATATATGTTTGAAACTTTGGCCAAGTTTTGTCCACTCGCCGACCCTTCGCCTGTTGGTTTTAACAATGTCTCTGCTGTTTAGAGTGGCGTAAATGGAACGGAAATTTCCACAAAAAATTTACCGCGCGAAGTAAATATATTGACGCCCCAAAATGAACACGTGAAAGTTAGCCATGTGGGCAGAACTTACTCGTCTTTCAGCCAACAACCAAACCAGAGAGAAAAAAATCTGTCTAGAGCTATGTTTAACATGATGAATGTCTTATTGCGACATCGAAACTACAATCACGTACTTTCAAGTAACCAACAAACTGAAAATTCCACAACATAGAAAATTGATTTTATATTTAGTTAGAAGGTGATCTTTAAGCCAGTATTAAAAAATACTGCAGCGGAAATAACTTTACCACCCACATCCACACTAAGACAGATTCCATCTTGTCTACACTAAAGGTAGTTGCAAAAAGGGCATTCAAATGAACTACAATCACTTAGTTCCAAGTAAACAGAGATAAAAAACACAAAGGGTACTCTTAGCAATAACAAAATACCTTAAAATAAATTAATTTAAATCTCCATTGTCCACTGAAGGATGAAACTACATAACTTAGTTTCGCAACTCTTGCCTGCAACCTCGACAGAAACATTTGGAACAACACATTACAGAACCTTTACGGTTGGAGTTAAACTAATGTTAGATACTGAATAGAGTTGATGATTGCACATCGATTTACTTTCGCAGAACAGAAAGAACAAAACAGCCGAGGTATAGGTTAAAGGGGCTGTGTCACGGCGTCCAGTTCATTTTGTTCAATTTTGCCAATTATTCCCCCTCAATCGCTATGAAACTTAAAGCAAGCAAAGAAATTACATGGAAATGACAAAATCAGAAATCCGAGACAAACAAATATGTCTCCCCAGCATTATTTTTCAAGTTACAAGCGGCAGGGATCAACTGTGAAAAACTGTACGTTAGGCTGAACAGTTTTCAAAAACCTTTATATTTCAATCCATTTCAATCTTCTTCCGTTTTGCCCATCCGTGGAATCTGTTGTTTCTGATGTGTTATTTTAACTTTCCTTTAATGTTTTAAGCGCTTATTTTTATGTTTCTCTTAATTTAACGGGCATTTTGTAATTACCTAATTGTCTGAATTTCACAGACACAGCTCCTTTAAGTGGGATTGCTGCCACGCAGGCTTTGGAAGGCAAAAGGTGTTTACTGCCCAGAAGAGTACTTTAAAATCAAAATGGTCATTCCCTGGGGCAAGAATGGTTACTAAAACTTTAGAGGAAAAAGGTCTCTGCGGTGTCTATGACCCCATCATGTCGCGTACAAAAAATGCCGTGCTGACAATAGCGTTCAGTGTCATTAATATTACGCCGACATGTCTACCTTCAAAATGTATTGACCTGCGCGAGCAAAAACTCGCAACAGTCTGGTTACGTTGTTGTTGTAACAGTTATTACATACTGAAATTATGATTACGCGCCTTTAGTACAATCACACATCGCACACAGAAATTAATTCCAAGGTAAGAGTATAATGTAATAGCTATAATCAAGGGCACTCAAATACTTGCATCTGCAGAATAACTGTTCGAGGGGCAAATATTGCCTAGAAAATTCTAAAGGTCAAGGAGGGCTGAAAATTTCCGAATAACCGTTCATTTGTCGAGATTTGTCTACAGCTATTTCGAGAAAGGTTGTCGGAAAAAGTGCACGCGACAATCTCGAAAATAAAAATACTACATCCGAAGTAACAATTATTAACTACCAATTAATGATAAACAGCCACACCAAGAGAGATTCTCTCTTGTCCACACTAGCTTTTGTATGTCGGGAAAAGATAAAACACTCACGCACGCTGAATCCTGCCAGCCACACTAAGGCCGGTTCACACTTCCTTGATACGCGCAAGAAGGATAATTGGACACAACAACACGTATACATGGCAGAAAAATCGATAGAGAATAGGTTTGACATATAACGACATTAAAACGATAGGAACCAAGTCCTAGCATAACAAAATATTGTACCTAGATCTCTTCGTCAAAAGGGCACGAGATTAAGCATAAAAAAACCCAGTGAGAACCGGCTTGACATATGCACAAGCACAACTTTTAGCATAATGGTCAAGCAAGAACCAGCTTAAGATAAATACTCATGATCGCTGACAATAGTGAACCAGGCTTAACTATTTAGTTCTATTGACCTTAACTAAGCTATACAAGAACAACAACGTTTCATTCAATTATCAAATAATTATCTAACAGATTTGCATTCAGATTGTGTTTTGGCTTGTTCACTGTAGTCATTTATTCTTTACTGCTCCTTTTTTACTTTCTCCAAACTTCATAAAAAGTCCAGCTAATAAAGATCCGCGTCAAGGAAGAAAACAAATCATAGCAAAAAAGGCAAAGAGAAAAGAAAAGAAAGGGTAGCGTTGTGATTGGCTAATAAATTACGTGCTATGTTTTTTGACCAATGAGAAGTAGAACCAAAGGGAGATTTTGGAAACATGGCTTTTCCCGCCTTTTTTGGCCGCTACACAATTGGCTAATTGGATTGGCTAGACCAATTCTGATTAGACAGCGTGACTACTCCGGTTTCGCAAGGTTATGACACTCGAACGAAAAACAACTTTTTATCAAAAGCTACCAAAAAACTGCTTTAATAGAGAGGAGAAGTCGTTACGTCACGTTGCCATCGTAGCAAAACTTTTGGATGACAACAAACCGAAAACGTCTCTTTTAAAAAATTTTAAAAGTAAAATTCGCACGGTTTCAAAGTTAATCGATCTCACTGAAATTTTCTGGGGTTGAATCTAAAAGGAGCGTATCTAAGTTTAGAAAAAGAAAAAATAATTTGTGTTGTGTTCTCCTACTCCATAAAGCGGGCGCGTGAAATTAGGATATAAATGTTCATATCGCAGTCGTGCAACGACGGTAAACAAATGTAGAAAAAAGCATGATGCACTTGCAAAGTTAATGTTTTTCTAATATATATACCTATTGCTTTTTTACTGTTCTCGTTGCTGACGACAGACTTCTCCTCTCTATTGAATAAACCTTCGATGTAAAGAAAGAAAAAGTTGTTTGTTTTACTACGAGACAAAGTTTCCAAAGGATACCTTTCCTCGAACGATGGAACATGAGTAAATTCTCTTTTAAACTCAACTGGGAAGCAAAGGTTCCTGAGGTTGTCTTCATATTGTTCTATCTCCTTTTTGCACAGAGAACCGTTTGTACCCTGAAAAAAGCACTACGTTAGAGCACGGGTCGAAAGGAGCAAACAAGCCCATGGGAAGCTAAGTGGCAGGAGTTACACCGATTTCAGCTATGCAACACCTACAGTAGGCCTGTCCTCGTGTGAACCGCGCTAGGGATCGTAGTTTAAATAAATACTCCTACAAACCGTTCAATTTCTGAAAGCTTAATAATTCCAGATTATGGTAACCTCTTACGCAGGCGTTTTTAGGGAAGCTCGTTTTTCATCCCTCCCCACAAACGCCTGTTCAACCGAAGACAACATTCTTTTCCCAAGCTTAGCCAATCACATTATACTTTCCAAATTCTGGAAAGTTGACCTTGACCGCAAGGTAATCTGATAATTACTCGATCTGCATTAAACACTGGGAAAGCTTCCTGATCTCTAATGAATGTTAGATTCAGAGCGGCAAAAATAAGATTTAGTCAAAATTTAGAATACTCCATGCACCGCATAACCTTAGCGAAGGAAAGAAAATAAAGAAAACGGTAACTCTAGGGTCACGTTTGCTCGTGTTTAGCCTGTCAACACTTTATTGCACAATTGTTGATTGGTCACTTACCACGCAAACAAAACAATGGGAAAGGAATGTTGTTTCCGGTTGAGCAGGCGTTTGTGGGGAGGGATGAAAAACGAGCTCCCCTAAAAACGCCTGCGTGGGAGGCTTAGATTACGGCTGATTTCTTTAAAAAATCCAAAATGTGAACGCGTTTCAGAAAGGTGTCTTTTTGCGAAAGTATATGTACCTGTAATTTTTAAGTCCACGCAAGCCTTCATAAATGGAAGAAACCGATGGAGATCGCATTGAGTTCTTGAAATTTTTGACTAAAAAATTATATCTCAGATTTTTGTCAAGTGCGTTTGTTCTTTTGTTATAAGCAGATGAAGTTACGGATAACAAGTCAGGAGCTTAAAGTGTACGCTTAATTTGACCCGATTTTCATTGCGAGAAAACAGGGGAGAATAGATTTTTCTTGAAACAACTAATTAGCATATAATTTTTTTTGCTTCATAAGATTCTGCAAAAATAATTTTTTTGCTGGAATTTTTTCTTAAAAAGCAAGTTCTCAATGGGTTCTATCTAATCGTCTAAAAGTTGCAAGTTTCGAAAAAAAAATTATTGGATGTTAGTAAAATCCAACTAGTGGTCTATTATCAATGCTGCGTTCTGATTGGTTGAGCTACTACTAGGCTATATGTTATAGCCCACTAGTAGCGAAAAGCGCGGGCTTTTTGACGGCAAAAAAGGATTTAAGTCTAGCTTTAACTAGCTAAAAGTTTTTCATTCTCGACATTTTTGACAAAGTAGTCGGATTTTACTAAAACAAATATTCCTCTCGCCCTCATGGCCTCTGAGTATATAGCCCATTTGGCCTTCGGCCTCATGGGCTATTGACTCAGAGCCCATTCGGGTTCGAGGAATAATTGTTAAATACCTTTTAAAAATGGGATGGCAGTCTGTTACAAAGTTAACCCCACAATTATAGTAAACCTGCTCTAGTTGTAATACCCTCCTGCTCGTTTTTTGAACAGTACATAACGCTATCGATAGCATAGGATAAATCACTATCCAGTGGATATTGTAGTTTACGACAAAATTTTTTTTTGGCGAATTTTTTTCTCTGGCCACTATTAAGAGTGAACGGACTATCCACTACGCACGATCTATCTCAACAGTGAAGCATTCACCCTGCGAGTAGAGGCTCATTTTGTCTTCTTCTTGATCGAGGCCTAGGAGGAGAGCCAAAAGGACGCTCTGCCTCCTTCGCGTCAAGTTTTTTAACTGGCTACAGCCCAAACTTTCTGTACTAGGTCAATCTCGTTTTCTCTCGTGAAAGCGGTTTTTCGAGTGAGAGCATCCGTTTATTGATGGTCATACCAAGCGAAAGGCTATTAGGACTAGGTTCGAAACTGTATCCTAGCAACATGCCGCGCATGCTCAAGAAAGATCTTATCCCATTCACGCAGAGTCTTTCTCGCGTGCGGCAAAATCGAACAAGCGAAAGAAAGGCTGTATTAGCAGGGTGAGCGATATTGAGCAAACTATTGTTATCTCGTTTTCCATCTTACCTGGGCGAAAAATTTTCCTTCTGGTTTTAAGACTTGAAGTGTGAGGTTTGATACTTCCCGAACAAAATCCCAGTTAGAATCTAAAAGAAATAGTAAGGTACGTTTTTTTCATGAAAATCTTGTTTTACTACTCACCTAGATTTCCTTTCATCTAATCCTAAACTTTTCCCACCAAAATGAAGCCTACTAAGGCGCCGAAATGCCCAGCAAAAGAAAGAAGAGGAGAGAAAGCGCCAGAAAAAGTCAAGAATGCTGTGTCACTTTTAAACTTTTATCTTTGACTATTTTATTTGCGTTCGTTGTGTTACTTATCTATTCGATGTCCGTTGATAATAGCGGAGCACCATGGGTAAGTAAATCTACCCATCCCAGAAAATTTGGTAATCACGTGACCGTAGACCGAGCGCCCGTCCGTCCGCACCACAGGGTAACCAATGTTTAATCTCGCACTTTCTAGCTAGTTTGGGAGCCCAGGAGCAAACTGAAATTGCACACATATTGCACATCAATGTCCCATCAATGTTGTGATCAGTTGGCATCTGTCAAAACAGTGTATCCGCTGACAAGTATAAACCTGATTGTCTCACGGGCTCAGGTATCGATTGAATGAGTGCGATATTTGTCTTGCATTGCAAAATTGTGAAATATTGCATTCTGTCCGAGATCTGTATGATAAAAACAGCGCCTCATAGTACCGTTTCACCTCAAATGTGATGTTTAAATAGAATAAAAGGCTGGCTTACACGCCACCAGATTTTTTGACAAGACTTTGTAAAGTAAACTTACCGAACGCAAAAAATTCGGCCTGCCTAATCTACTGTGATCAATGGCTCTTTAATGTGATCGAACTAACGTGCCCTAAAGTCAAGTGATTTGTGGATTAAAAGTTTCTTGTTTCATTTAAATTATAAATTTACCGACGGGAGCTTCCCTTCAGCTCTGGCTAAATCTCAGTATATTACAGTCGAAGCTCTCGTAAGCGACCACCTCGGAAACTCTAAAAAGTGTTCGAAATTAGAGCTAATCGCTTTCGAAAATGAGCTCTCAAGCGAAGGAAAGTATAAAACAATAGGGGTTGGTCGCTTACGAGAGCATCCGAAAAAAAAATGTCCTTTTTGAAAAACACTACATGGAAGTCGACAATATAATACCTTGAGTAACCTGGGTGTGTCACAATGTTACATCTCCTCCCCCCTCTTTGAAAATCTTAGCTACGCCCCTGCACATGAGCTATTGTTTCATCATGATGCTCTGAACTTTTTATCAAATAAAAAACACAAACAACAACACCAACAACAATGACAACGGAACTGACGATGAATTATTTTCAACGCCACTGGCTTCACGATGGAGAGAAGCGGTTTCAGCGCTTGAAGGTAGCAGTTGAAGTGCGAACCTTGCTTTGAATCAACTTATGACTGACACTGCTCTGTTAAAGTAAACGGGTTCAAATCAATAGATTTGAAGTTTTCTGATACATGTTATTTTGGTTTTAACAACTCGAGGATGCCTTATTTTCTGTGACGTAATAGTAAATGTATCTATTCTCAGATGCTTCTCCTCTTCTTCGATAAAATAATACATTCGCACTAGTTTCCGCTTCGCGCTGATTGGCAGAAATCTGACAGCTCAGTCGACTGGGAGCCACATGGGAATTGGAGGTGGAATTCAAATTCAAAAACGTAATTGCAAGCTCTCCTTCCTTTTCTCGCCCGCCGCCAGAGCGCCCCGGAGAGCTTCCTCGCAGGCTAAAACCCCATCCCATATAGCTTCTCCACTCTCCGAAAACCAACTGTGGTCTGTTTGAAAGCGTTTGGTTAAATGCGAGCATCGTTCTTGTCTTGCTTAACTGTTGCACTCACCTTGCAAAGAGACATTTATTGGTATGTCTGTCAGATCATTGATCACATAATCAAATGTCTTTCCCAGTTCCACGTACTCCTTAAGTGCCTTTATACAATCATCAATCCTGACCTGTATCATAAGTAGTATAAGATTGTTTTGTGAGCTCAAAGTCAAACGAGGTTTGTGAGAGAGCTCTTGAAAGCTCTACGTTCCACAAACGCGAGGCACCTTCGCTATTTGCGTTGGACGTTAGGAGAACGCAATTCCTATTCTTGGCAATCCTGTGGTACACTTTTTGATTATCCTGTCGGGTAATTACACTGTAGGGTGACCATTTCAGCACGATAGTAATGTTTCATGGTAAATCGAAGAAAACGCCAACGCATACATTGATCTATGATTACTACTAGTTATTGTGGGTGACAAGAGGAGCCCGCAATCCTAATCTACAGGTTGTTATTACGCATGCGTCGCATCTATGTAGCCAGCATTCGTTTGGACTTAATCAAGAATGAACGGAATGCACAAAACGCACTTTGATCACGCGCGGATCGACCTTCTACCCCTCTTACTCCCACCACGAGTGTTTTGACCATCTGTCACGTGAAACTTACGCAAAGTACAGCGTTGGAGCAAAAGCGTTTGGACCTCAGATCTAGTTTAATAGTCTAACATCCTTTATACCAAACTGCACTGTTCCCACGAATATCCATGTAAATGTACTCTGCTCACAATAGCTATGAATGAGACTGTGAGGAGAAAGATTATACTTACAGTGTACACGTACAAAAATCTGCACAAATTTCAAGCCGACTTTTTAAAAACGAACCCAGCGAAATTTGCAGCCATTTGAGTGAAAAGGGGCCAAAAGGCAAGGGTTTTTTGTGCATGATATTTTCGAAAACCATACAAGCAAAGGAAAAGGAAAGGGAAAAAAAGAGCGAGGAAGATGAAAGGAAGAGAAGAGAAAAAAGTGAATGGTCGCACTAAGTAGTTTTTTTATTGGCTACTTTGGAGGAAAAATAACTTTGAAGAGAAAACAACTTGACGGAAGAGGTCTAATTGGAGATAACGTTCATTAAAAAATCCGGTTGATACATCAATCCCATTTTTTGGCGTTCTTTGATACCGTGTAAGGGTATGCAGTTATGACTCGTACTTTTGACTACCAGTTAAGATGGCTGAACACAGCTTTGCGGGCGGTCAGCGGTAACTCGAGTGACGGCGCGTGTTAGACAAACAAACATGGCGACCAAAAAGCAAAAGTACACAGAGGACGATTTCTCAAAATGTACTCATTAAAATGTTGTGATATTTGGGAGAATTTTTACTTTTACGGTATTTTAATTGATGAGAACTAGCTTTAAAATGGAAGTTGAACAGACGCATTTTGTGACACATTTAATAATCACAGTACAATTATATTATTGACTATCTGAAAGCCCGTCTGTTAAAATTTGGTCAAATAAGTTTTAAATGGTTTATTAATTATAGTAAGCTGTGAAATTTTATAGGAAAATCTAATGAGCGATTTTTTTGTAAACTAAGCAAAGTGGAATTTTAAGGTTGTATTCAACCGTTCATGTTGCCTTGGAAACTAGGAAAACGTCACATTTTACACGTCAATCAAAATCTTTCATTAGTGTATTTTTTACTTGCCAAGTTTCAGCTTGTGAGCTGCAACCTTTCTCTTGCCTTGATTTGGCAAATGACATATACTCACAAACTGCCAAAACTGTGTTCAGTCGCCTTAAAGGGTCTGTGTCATCAGTTACACGTCCTTGTTTGCTTAAAATCACAGCTTCACGCCAAACAAATATGTCTCCCAAGCAACGTTGTAAACAACAAAAATGAACTTTGAAAAACAAACTGTTAGGCTAACAAGTTTTCAAAAAACCACAATTGCAATCCGTTTTGATCTTCTTTAAGTTTGTTCTCTCGCGCTTCTTTTTGTATTTGTATAATTAATAGCATGATTTGTAGTGATATTTGGCATAAATACCAGAGTGATATTTCAAAATTGTTATACTTAATTTGAGACAATTTTGAAATATCACTCGTGGTATTTATGCCAAATATCACGTACAAATCATGCTATTCTTTGTTTATACTACTACCCACGAAAGGTTTTTAATTTTCACTTGTAGGTATTTCAAACTAAGCTGAAATACCACTGCTCTAAGCCAATCAAATTGCAGAAATTTCCCACATTGCGTTTTTACACTTTCTCCTGATGGTTTTTTTTCCCTGTTCATTAGTCAGTTGGTTTTTAATGCAGGTTTACAACACTCGATCAGAGACACTTTACATTCAGAAAGTTTAGTTAATACTTACTTCATAGTTAGGTCCTGTATACGAATCTAAAGTGTCACCGCAAACCCCTCGCAAGTACTTCGCTGCAGCTTCGACAACAATTTTGTCTATGTAATAGCACGTTAAGGGAAATCAGGAGCTCGAGTTATTACGCTAATCGGTAATTGTCATTTGCCATTAACCACAAATACAACAACAGTATACAGAAATTTATAATAGATTAAAGATAATATACACTATTCTAACTAAATTATTTACAAAATCAGATGTTTAAAGTGGTAATGGCATGGAAGCCTACATGGAAGCCGGGGGCTTATAAACTATAGGCTTCCTGGAACTATAGGGTAAACCATGCAAGTTAAGGGAACTGAAAGAAAATTTGGATTAATTTTTTTAACAATAAAGAAAAGAAAAAAGGAAAGAGAAAAAAAAGAAAAAGAAATTGTCAGCAAGAATTAAACATTTTCTGGTTTTGTTAAACACTCGTTAAACTCCGCTAACCGGCTCTTAGTGCTTGGATGTTCTTTTGACTAAACATATAAAAGAGCGTAATAATTAATATCGAAAGATGGTGGGATATCCGGCTGTTTGAGTGTATACATGTTTATATCAGAACTTAGTGATAATTTACGTGTCAGCTGTTGTCTTAACCTTTTTGCATGCACTTCTAACTTGCAACAGTTTTTCAAGGATATCTCGACCATGGTGACAAATTTTGGGGATTCCTTCAGTAGCTCATGCAATACCCCGCCATCTCCTCCTCCTAAAATGAGTATTTCTTTATCTTTGTAGTTTTCTCTGCCATTTGCAAGCAGTGTTTTTGTGTAAATAATATCTCCTTCTGCTATCACTGTGAAGACAAGTAAGGTCAGTTACTATAAGTTAAGTGCTTTAAAAAGAACAGGACAGGTACAGGTACAAATGGGAAAAACAATACAAGAAAGAGACATTTCTTTCACTATAATGATCACCGTACAAATGCCCCTCTAAACTTTAGATTTTCTCTACAATTATTAGAATAACTGCTTCTTTTCTAAACGCCTCCTATCTACATTAACAGTTAAAGAATGAGGCTGAGTATCTTATGAAGAATTATGGAGATCAAGGAGGGTTTTATCCGTCGAGGCCGTAGGCCGAGGCGGATAACACCCTACGAGATCTCCATAATTCTTCATATGATACGAAAGCCGAATTCAATAATTGTTTTATTACTCATTCAAAATACTTCCTAGTTTAAAAACATAGCTAAGACATGCTTACCTCCATCGATCCATCGATGTTCAGTTCATCTTCGATAGTGTACGTTTAGGTTTGTCCAGCTCCGCAAATATTCTCCAAATAGCAGATGTCGACCTCCGAGTTGTCTTCTTGCTGTTTTTAACTATTACTTCGCCTAGTTCTAGACGTAGTTCTTACTCTTGAAACGAGTGAAGTGTCGGCCATTTTTGTTTTCACAACCAAAACAACTCAACCTCGTCCCCAGGTCTTCTCGGTTAACGGTTCATTAACCTGCAGAAGGCTGCATTCTTGACGTCATTTCCTCGTTAAACACAAAATTCTTCTACATTTGGTCGTCAGTAACTGGTTATGGTGAATTAAACGGGTGCTTTTAGCCAATCAAAATCGGGGAAATATTTTGAATGAATAATAATGTATGCTAACTACCGCTTCTCTAAACACTTCAAGTTATATCTGCTAAATTCGCAATCTGTTTCCTAGAATATATTGATTTAGTTTAGGACGGCTAAAAATCTCTAGATGTGACCGTTCTGTTCATGTACAATTTTCGAGGCATATCGTACAAATTCCCTACGATTTTCTGTGAGCTTAATTTTCACATTTTACTTCCCGAATTACGCTATTTTTTGCAGAAAAAAGGTAACCTAACATTTTCGGATTCAAAAATTTGATGGCGTTAAGAATCAGGAAATGTCTTACTTTCGTTATACGTCAAATTTCACCTAAAATGTTCGGAAAAATAAACCTCAAGCCCTTGTAATTTTAGAAAGACTCAAGTTCCCCTAGGATGACCGAACAGATACAAATTTTGTAGCGCCGCTTAAAATCAATTTCTAAAAAGTGTTTTCAATGTATCTAGAAGGAAACCATCGTTGGGTGCCCCTGAATTTACAGCCAAAGAGTATAAGAGCTGAATTAACAGTAGGTATATACCTTATAACACTGCTGATTAGAAGTAAAGTGCATTCATGAAGATGATGGATTAGAGTGCATCAAAGGAACTGATAAATCCAACCAGGGAAAGGATTCATTGGTTCATTTGATGTTCATGTTCATGATCTAAGTAATCTTGGATCACTGATCCGAATCATCCTAAAGGAACACATGAATCCAGACAATTGTATACACTCAATATACATTGCATTAAACTATAAATAGCATTCTTCCTTCCTTGAAGCAACTGCTCAGACAGAGCAGAAAACTTTGTACATGGTGCAAGATTTTGTTAATGATAAAAAAAAGATGAATGTCTGCTTACTGCAAAGCTCAATTCCACTTACTCTCAACAAGATCCAGAAATAGCATGTTTCCAAAACGATTAGAATGTACAATCCAGATATCTTGATATTGTGATTTGTATCTGAACACTTCCCTGTAATTTACAAGACAAGGGAGGGAAAAATAAGGTTATAAGCACCTACATGTACCATAAATCCTCTATAATTATTCAACGTGAATTAATTCCCCCACTAATTTAACCCCTCCCCTTTCCTGGGAAAGAAAGTTATCATAAGCCCCCTTCCCCTCGACATCCGCATGCAACATTCGTTGCTCATGCAGCAAATGAAGCAAGTATGTTGCATGATGGGATCTTTACAAATTTTCACTTCAAAATAACGGTTCTTCATTCTGTGAACGGAGAGTACATTTAAATTCCTAAGCTTCAACATGATGCAGAATTTAAATGGTGGCCGTGACATCTCTTGATTTCTCTGAGTATCTTGCAGATGAAAATTTGCAGGGACCTTGATCTTGGCTTTACTGTACGTTGTTTGCATAATTATTATTATAATCTTCTTTCACTAAAGTCCCAGATTCTTGGCTTTACCTATTGAATAGTTTTTATTTGATTTTTGATGGCATGACTGTGAAAACCAGCAATACTAACTTGTCAAAATCATATTCCTTAAATTGGCCATCTGATGTGTCATGATAGCATAGAATGTCCCGTCCTCTACAAATGGTAGGAATAAAATCCGCTTTCACGCAAGATAAGGCCTCATCAACCTTGTCTCTAAGGTCAGTGTAATCCTGGGAAAATAAATTCTCTCAACTGTGAGTAATGAAACAATGAAATAAAAACTCATGTAAATTGTATTCTTAATGGCATTGATAAGAATATGGTGTGTTTTATAACTTCTAGTAGCCTGTGACATTTGATCTTTGTTCAAGTTGACTTCGGGGGCCCGGGTGTTATTATTGCACTGCTATTTTGTGCTTCACACATTGGAATTTTTAAAAAGGCTTGTAAGGGGGGGGGGGGGGGAGGAAGAGACGTTGACCTTATAGGGGTATCATGATTTAACTGGTGATCTGTTAGTTTCCATTGTGGCTATGGACAGAAAAGAAAAAGAACACACTGTAACAAGCAAGAATTCCAGCTGTAGACTGTTTGACAGTTAAATTGCTGGGAAATGTACCAAAAACTTACCTGTCGACAGAGTAATTTTTCTTCACTAACATCTTTGATGTACTGAACAATATCTAACGTTATCAGACCAACTGGAAATAATCGAAGGGTACACTCACTGTGATTAAAGAAAACAATACAAGTAAGAAATTTCTATGCAACTTTAATGGTACGGTTAATGTGTAGAAATAATCACTCACACGCCATTTACACCACTAAACAATGTAACAGAAGAAGTACTAAAGCAATTATTGGCTTGGAAGGTAGCTTTGATAATTTCACTGATTTTGTCCTTTGCTGGTTTCATCCATTTTCCAAAGGCATCTGGTGTGACACGGAAATCCAAGAATGATTGTTTCACTGACATGATAGAGCTTAATGCTACAACAGTTACTGCAATACAACAAAACTGGTGATTAGATAAAAGAATACAAGGAATAATGATTTTAAAAACATAAACAAAAACAATAAGGCTACACAAGGGCTTAAACTTTATTTTTGGATAAATATGGGTGGATACAAAAAATTATTTTTTTGTTATTGGACTGAATTGGACATTTGCAATACTTTTTATTTTACTGCAAAATTTTTAAAAACAATACCAAATTCAGTGCATAAAGGAAAATGCAGTGGCCGCAGTCCCCTCGGCCCCACCCCTAAATCCGTCCATGATAAGACCTAAAGAACGGTTTACCATTTGCACCTACATGTACACCCAATGAAGAAGTGTTAAGTGATTTTGTTACAAATAGCTACGGGCCGGGTTGTTCAAACCTGGATTAAGATAAACCAGGGTAAGTGCAAAATTTGAATTCGGATTTGAAAGCTTGAAAGTAAATTCGGTTTATTTCTTTCTGTCAACACGGTTAAGGAGTGGATGCTCTTAAAAATAACAGAGAAAATTATCCGAGAAAATGCTTTCAACAAAAGATAAAGAGACCCCGGGTTAAATTTAACCCTGGGTTAAGGTGGCCCAAACCTATTTATATGCGTGTTGGTATGTTTTTGATTTGCGTTTTTTAGAATGAAAGATTCAGCCGATTTCTATGATTTTTGACATCCATAATCAATAATAATTGAACTTAAAGAAAATGTTACTTATTTTCTTGTAGCTATTAAAACCTTTGAGATATCGGCATATATTTAAAACCACATTTTTATGAAAAATGTAAATAACTTCGAAATCCTACGAAAGATTTTCCCCTAACTTCAGCAAATAAGCCTCAGAGCTCTCTAGTTTTACCTCTGCACGTTTGAAGGCAATCGTGACCGTAGAACTCGCTGCACAAAATGCTGGTCAAATTTAACCTTAAAATACTTTGCGAACACATTTGTGAAAGTTGACGCACAACATAGAGGAAGACTACCGACAGACTATCTCCTATCTGAAAGGATATTCCTACCTAAAGCTTTGTTAGAAACAGAGTAATCAAAAACTTACGGGTAATACAGTTAGCTCTTTACGAAGAACAATTTTAAGCTGAGTGCGCGGTGATATTAAAGAACTTCTATTCATCAAACTTACTTTGTATTTGTCCCTCTCTTTTGGAAACAAATCTTAACAAAGCAAAGTGTAGTTTCTACGAAAAACTCTCAAGAGTTTTTAGCGTCGCAGGTTCCCGTTTTGAAGAGAAATAAGGCCACCAACGCCAGTGCTTCTAACCATCCATTTTTCAGCTGCAATGAAAACCCTTGTATTTGGTAATTTATTCACGCTTTTAAGACTTTCCATCACATTCGCATGGGCAGTTTGCTGTTGGGGATAATGAGAAGAATAACTAAGACGATTGTCATATTTGTCTTCATCTTTATTCCCAAGTGGTAAAGTTCCCGTGCGAATGTGATGGAAAGTCTAAAAAGGTTAAATTAAATTACCAAATACAAGGGTTTTCATTGCAGCTGAAAACTGGATGGCTAGAATTAGTGGAGTTGGTGGCCTTATTTCTCTTCAAAACGGGAACCTGTGAGGCTAAAATCTCTTGAGAGTTTTTCGTAGAAGCTATATTTTGCTTTGTTAAGATTTGTTTCCAAAAGAGAGGGACATATATACAACGTTGTGACTTTTGAATCAACAGTCGAACCTAAGCCAGTCGAATCTTCGACTGTTTCAGTCGCGGATACGGTAAACGTCGTATTAAATTAAACAGTCGAATTTTATTGATTCAAACGTCGCACTTCACAAGCGTTTAACTCTCGCGTTAAGTTTGGCACATGTGAAATTCGACGTTTGAACCGAGTCTATGTCAACTATGCTTCGCCTCCGCAGGAAAGTTACTCCGAACCTGTGCCTCAGGCATTTTACAACTTTAGCCACCCAGCTAAGCAAAGTGTTCTCGGCCGAGTTTTACTCCCTTAGCGTCCGTCAGTTATGAAACGTTTTCCCACCGATTATCCGTCAATTTATCTAAGGTAATGCCGCCCGTTAACGGAGAATCAGCATCAAAGAAAACCCTGAAAGCCTAACATAACACACTAGAAGCATGTAAACTAAAGCAAAAACAGACGGTCAAAGGAAGGGGAAAGGCCCTCAGTAAATGTCAAGGAAGCATAGCGAGCTACAATCACGAGTAAGGATCAAGAGAGGTTTCATTCAGTGTGATATGGTTAATCCAAGAAAAAAACAGTGTGACATTTAACGATAATGATGCTTTTTTGTACAGCTTAGATCAGATCAGCTTAGTATAACAAAATGACGTTGAATAGGAAAAAGTTATGGGTGATAAACTTAAGGGCAACAACTTATGGTATATTTTACTTACCCGAAACAGCTCCGTTCAGTACGTTGATCGAACTGATAGGAAAGTAAACAGAATCTTCAGTTTATTAACCTGTGTGAATAATTTATTCCGCCCATTTGAACCTAAAATGGAAGATCATGAAAATATTTCATGACAATAAAAGTTGACGTCTTTATTACATTCTCAGAATATTTTATACTTCTATTATAACCAAAACAGGAAGACATGACGGGGCTTTTGTTTGGCTCCCGTCAGGCGTTACGTTAGTTGGTGGAAATACTTTCGTGGTTGGTTCATCAGTGGCCGAGTGGCTAGGCATCCGAGTAGTAATCTGGAGACCGCGGTTCAATTCGCAGCTGAGCCACATTTTCACTAGCCCGCGAACGGCAGACGTATTTCCGGTCGTCTGCTGTTCGCAGGCTACATCTTCACTCATTTCCTTACACAGGACGAAATTTCAAGAATCCGTAAATGGAAACTTAACGTAAACACGTAAAACCGTTGCGGAAACATGGCGGTAATCACATGTTTCCGTTAGCGGATACATTACGTTTACTCGTGTTTCCGTCGCTGCGGTTTCGGCGGAATCGTACCACTTTTTTATACGTTTCCGTCAAATTTCCGTCTAAGCAAACACGTGTTTCCGCAAGAGTAAATGCGTGGCATCCTTGCGGAAACACGCGAAAACGTTCCGGAAACAAGTCAATTTCATGTTTCCGTCAACGTAATCGGACGTAACTATTGCGGAAACACGAGTTTACGAGTCGGAAACTGGTGTTTTCAAGTTATAGCAGATAGTGATAAACACTTTCATGTGCAGTTTATGGCTTGTGATATGTTTGGCTGTCTATAATAATTATTTCAACAAAGTGGAATATGATTTGTCGGGTGAAGGTACATTGTAGTCCTGAGCAGGACTGTTGTTGACAGCGACTAACGTTTAGACAACAAGGTGATCACCATTTTCATGGGCATTGTCAAAACATCAGTTCCTGTCAACAGTCCCACTAAGTGCTATACTAACCTGTATGACCATATACCACTTACTCATACGACCATTCTGCTTCAGGATAATTTTATAATTATGGTGTCAGGAAATATTCTCACTCTTCTTACATGGTGGTCTAAACTACACAATTTTCTATGACCACTGCAAAGATTGAAATGCAAAAAAATACATCAACAAACAAAGTATGGCTACAGTTTTACATAATACAAGTCTGCTAAAACGGTTTATGTGTTTCATGTATACGTTTTAGGTCACTTCTATGCTGAAGTCATTACTTAGGGCGCTTTCCATTTGTCAAAACTGACCGGCCAGAACATTCCAGTAGTAAGGAGAATTTCACTTTTAATTACAACTATCCAACTAGATCAGTCAAAACCTAAATACTAATGCACAAAGGAGATGGTTTTTCAGCAAAAACTCTTCGGAAAAAGCTATTTCATTGTCAAAACGACTGCTCCAGCCATGGTCCAGCCGGCCAGTTGCGACTTTTGGAAAGCGCTCTCAGTGTCTTTACCCTTACACAAAATGCTTGACTTGTAGAGTTATGAAGAAGATACATGCATCAAGCCAATTTCATCAAGAAGCACAAACCATAATAATTATTGGTGATTTATGCAGTCACAGCATTATTTTAACCTTGAAAAAGTTGGCCAAGTTTCAATCCATGATCATCTTTGTCATACATAGCAAGAGGTGATGGGAAACAGTGCCAATGCCTCAATAAAGTTTTAAATAACAGAACTGGACCATTATTTTTGGAACTTAATTTAAGCCAAGACACATTTAAGCCTCTCAAAGAGCAAAATATAGCATAGCATAACCTAGCCCTTTTAAAGCAATATAAAATGCCTTTCTGGAAAAGATGTTCACAAAGTTCTAATAATTATTATTGTTATAAATGATTATGCGTTACTGACCAACATTCAGTCAAGATGCCTGGATATTGGCCAGGCTCTTTTTTGCGAGGCCAATACCCAGCTATCTTCACCGAACAAGCTTGATTGGTTTGCCCACTTGAGTAGCCAATTAGAACACAGGATTTGCTTCACCTTGCCCGCTCACGGATTCAACCATAAAATTGTAATAAATAATTATGCTTTATTGACCGGGTGTGAGGTTAAGATGGCTGGATATTTGCGTCTTTATTGACCCTGCCTTCCCTTGCAAGGCTGTGCTCTAAGAAAAATTGAAGGCAGTCCAGCACTCTGAACTTGTGAAATCCAGTGTGCCCAGCAAATGATTTCTATGAAAAAGCAAAGATTTTCTAGTCGCCTGAGAACAATGGGAAATTTGTAGGCGTGGACCAAATTACGTGCAAAAACTGTAACAAAAGCAGCTGAATGCAAGTTAATAAAATTCTTCTTACTCGCGATCGCGCAGAGCAATTCCCCTCTTTTTTTGTACACAGTTTTCAATGGAATCAAACCACTATGAGATGAAGCCGCGTTTCCAAAGCTGATCATTTTCTTAAAAAGTTAGCTAATTGTGTGGATAGCATGCTATTCACTGTTTTTATGATGCTTAAAACTTCCTTTCAAAATATTTCGAAAATGCTTTAATAGAATTTGTTCAAACTTTGCGATAATTGAGGCAATTATGGCAGGTACAAACTCCCTTAAGTGATTTCTTAAAACAACTCCTGGTACAGAGAAACACAAAGACAAATAAAAAACGTAATGGCGTCGTTACGTTGCCATGACGACTCCGATTGCAATAAAACCCAAATCATAAGAAATTTCATCTTTATATAGTTGATGGTCAAACTTGGAAGGTAAACCTGAAGTAAAAAAGGTTGTGTGTGAAGCTTTCTTTACTTGAAGAA
The DNA here is from genome assembly GCA_942486035.1 of Porites lobata. Lineage (NCBI taxonomy): Eukaryota > Metazoa > Cnidaria > Anthozoa > Scleractinia > Poritidae > Porites > Porites lobata. Next base: position 2,929,916 of record CALNXK010000001.1, on the reverse strand, counting down.
TTCAAAATTTACTTGTCTTGAAATATTTCTTAGCTCATTTAGGCTCTAGTGTAAAGACTGATTGTAACTTAGATGCGTCTGGATCTGGATGCGTCTTTTGCCGCCCATAGCACGTGCTCCCTTCTCTCGCTTCGCTTCTTCGATGGCAAGGTGAGTGTGTTTCCGATTTGCAGATGTATCATGCAAAATTCAACCTTTTTTGTTGCGGGAAGCATTGATCAAGGTCACGAACTATTTCATGGGAAAGACATTAATGTTGTCCATTTGGTTTAGGTCTATCTTTATTTGAACAGATCTTTTCGTAAAAGACCGGAACACAGTAATATAAAGTGAAGAACATGAGAAAACACGCATGTTATAGCCCTAGCTTCAAAACGAACCCGTTTGTGCCGTCTTCTTCGTTTCACCGTCCAGTTGAGCAAGCTCTCTCATAAAAATTATTGCCTCAACAATGCAAATACACGACGCATGCTGAAGCTAAATGGAAGCCTGTTTCCAGGCGTTCAGATCGTGGGGACAGGCGCAAAGGGATGTGAGCAGAAAAAAAACAACGAGGGGTGGGGTAGGGGTGAGAGCGAGGGAACGCCTGTAAGACTGTTTAACAAAAGCTCGTTCCGGTATACCAGATTCTGGTATACCCTATGATTGGTCTATTTTGACAGCCCTTGTCAGCACTATTGATTGGAAATGTGATGCGTTAGCAATGAGATTACACATCAGGTTATCTTGAAAGCGTGGTGAAGTGATTCGAAATAAGCAACACGGTTGATGTGGCGTGATATCATCCTTGAAGAGGGACTCGAAATATTTTCCGGATAGTCTTCAGACACGTGGACCGGCCGAATTCATTTTAGCTCGGTCACGTATCGTTTCTGGCCGGTAAAATTTATAAGATAAAGGACTCTTAAAACAGGGGCCCATGAACCAAAACTGGCGTTTTTTATTCCCAAAAAAGTCGTTGCTTAGAGTGTATAGCACTTCAAAGCACTCGTTGTCAACAATAAAAATAAATTATCGTACACATTAAATTAATTTTGTCCGGCACCTCCAAATAAAATGATTGCTGGTGTACATATTTTGATCCTAAAACTCCGCCGGTAATCCATGTTTCTCCCCATTACAGAAAATGAACTAATAAAAGTGAAAATATTTTTAATTTTGTGACTGGAAGTACGTGAAGCCCGATGTCTGTTTCAATGCGTGAATTCTAAACAACGGTTCTAGTCGCATTTTACCAAGGATTTCAGATCAAAGTTCCGCAATGCACAGCGACTCGCTACATACTGATAACTACTGAAGCAACTGAACAGCATGGGAATTTTAATTCATTTCATTTTCAATACGATGGAATGTGACCTGTACATGACCGGCAAGGCGAAAGGTTGACAGGTCAACTTCCCAGTCAGTCCAGACATTGTCCGTTGACCGGCCGTTATTTCGAGCCCTGCTGAAAAACAGGAGAAATCGGTCTGAAGTAGGATCTCGTCAGCGGAAAGTAGGGTCAGTGTCGTTATAGGCCATCAGCATGATGGCGTCATTTTACTAATACGACAAGAATCCGTCGGGTTTTTGCTTTCTTGTACAAATTAGCGTCGTGGTTATTTAAACCTCGCTGGGATTACCAAATTTAAATGTGAAAGGAAAAACAAAAAGAATTCCGGTCGCAGTAGTAAAATGACGCCACCGTGCAAATGGCCTGTTGGCTTTTAAAGGAGCTTTGTTTTTTCAGTTTTCTTCAGGAATATTAAATACGAGCATGAACCTTCCATTTTTATATGAGTCTTTGTTTAGCCTGCGAATACAGCCGTTTCAGTTTGGCCTTGTTCCTCGCCGCTCGGGACGTTTCGCCTTTGCGGCTACTCAAGTACAACAGTTTAACAGAGTTGGAGTCGCTACCAACAGTAGAGAAGCGTGGACGAATTGGCTGTGAATGTTATAGATGAGAAAAAATGCAGCTTTTTTTAGCCCTGAAATTCCTGAAAGGTGGCTGTCAAAACATTCACCTGGATATTTCGATAGCCGATTTTGTGAAAAGGAACAAATGCGGCAGTCACGGGACGTGCTTTTGAGATCTCTATTCGCTTAACACGTCTGCCAAAGCTACACGTTGAAGCTTTTAAAACTGACAAACAAATTCAAACAGCATTTCAATAATGACAACAAAAAAATCAACGACAGAGGAAGTGGAACGAGTAATGCTTGCCAGTTCTTTCATTTTTGGAGGTAAGGGATATATTCGTTTGCAGAAAACAAATATAAAAGATGAATACAGGCCTTTTTTTTAAAATTTGCGCGGCACTCCACTATGATCTATCCGAACGCCTGGAACAGGCTAGCTAAATGGCTACCAAGTGTACGAAGGAATTTGGCGATATAGCAACATTTTCAGTGTAATAAAAAATGTTAATTAACCTTACCGTAAGTAGATAGTGGTCTTCAACAGGAACTTCTAAATATATTTTCCGTTTTACCGCCGTAAGGCTGGAAAGCAAATATGGCGCGCAACTGTAACCGGCGAGAGCTGGCACGAGTTCGGGATAGAAAGTTCCACGTCACGCAATCTTCCCCATACGTTCGTGGGGAAGGAACGCGTGATGAAGCCCTCAAAACAACGTACACTAGGAGGAAGGCTAGGACGAACATGGCAGAAAACCAGCTATCCAGTTGTTGAAGTATGGGCTCTGGCACGCAGAGTGTGTTAGAGGATATCTGTCTGAATTCTTTAAAACGTGGCTGCATGCAGGCGTCAAAAATTTGTAGGGGGCTGGCGGCTTACCGTCCTGATCGGCCGGCACAGGTAGATAGCCCAGAGAAAGCCCTAACAGTGGGTGGGGTAGGACCGGCTGGTATTTTTTGACACCACCATAACACTACAAAGCAGCACCCATAAGTACCCCAATCAGCTCAATCAATCCGCCCCTGTAGGGACCCATTTGTATTTGTATTCTACGACAGTTTTCACGGTTTTCTCCATGCTATTTTACATGCCATTAATAATCAATAAGTACCGTATTGGTAGTTAATTTCGCCATTTTGGCCAGTATTTCGCGTAGTTTTATTTTCGCGATTTAATTAGGAAAATCAATATATGGATTAAAGATTATATTACCCAGGGGCGGGGGGTTACTTCCTAGTGACAGGCTAATGGGGATGGGCCGCAGGATGGGGTCACATTTTCACGACTGGATTGACTATGATGGGGCTGCAATTTCATTAAGTTACTAGAATGGGATCGCACATTTTCGGGATTTGGGGGATCAGAAAATTCAGGTAGGAAGGGATTCAAAAATGCGATGATTGGTCATTCATTTAGTGTAACCAATGTATAAGAACACTTGAAGGAAGAGTGATAGGAAAAGTAAATAAAGAAAACAAAAATAAAATGGTGAATTATCATTTGTCCGATGTTTCGGTTTGCAATAAAAATCTTCAACGGGGGCTATAAGGCCAATGCGTCAATTCTTTTCAGGATGATCTAGTTTAAAGGATTTAGAAGGTAGATGCATGAACAAAAAGTTACTGAGTTTGGATCGCAAAAATTCCATTTTCCCAAAAGTGACTATGGAGTTTACATTTGGCCATAGAATAGACTATAATGGGGTAGAGGTTCTGAGAGGACAGCGGCTCCCCGAGGGGGTACTCCCTTATATAAGCCATATAGGTATGTGCCACCCCAAAGGGTAGGGTTTTTGCGCCGTTTTGGTATCTGAAAACTGGGTCTAGATTTTGCCCATTTTAGCCTGGAACCGAGTATGGTTTACGAAGGAACTACGTTTGTGTATCAATTTGTTCGTCGTTTCAGTTCTTAAGGAATAAGAAAGAAGGTGTAATATTCGAATTCGAAATGGATTTTAAGAGCCTGTTTCTGTAAATATCGAAAATCCAGGTACGTATTGGTATATGAATGTAATTCTCGCCCAGCAACCTTGAACTTTGGGCAAACGTACGCCATCAGCGACTTAACCAGAGGTTCTATCTAAGGGGGTGATGGGTGGGGATATGTTCAGCCAAAATTCGTGCGAACACTGAAATATTTTGATTAAAAATTCACTTTCGTATGCCATAAAAATTAAAATGATCGGTACAGAACATTTTACCCGGAGAGGAAAGAAAAAATTATAAAGGGCAGTCTGACTTCTCGTAATGAACCTGTGAGCACAAAAAATACGAAGGCCGGATTGTCCTCTTAAGGGAACTGATCGTTTACACCCATGCTTACAAAAGGACCTCTCGCAAGTCATGTTATGTCCCAGAATTCTGCTAATCGACCCTTATATTTTTGACCCCTTGTCGGACCCTGTGTTTTTTCGCTGAATACCTAAAATTAGAGGAGCTGCTTACTAGGAGCAGCGTACTATTGAATTCCCGGGTAAACGAGCTGCTCGACATCCAGCCGACTGTGTTTTTTTTAACCTCGAAGTTAAATCAGGACCCCAGGATGATGGGACATTACCGACTCCTGTAGTGATCGCCCTCAGTCCTCTGCGCGAGTCTCCGATAATAGTCTGCTATAGTAGCTTCCGGGTTAGTGACGAGCGATTAGAAAACTTATGGGGGGACAAACAAAGTACAAAAAAATAGTCGTGCAAGGTAAAATTAAATAAAACAAATTCATGCACGAAAGAAGAAAGAAAACCTAAAAAAAATTATGCACTGGCCTAAAAAAATTCATACAAGAGAAATGTTAACAAAAGAAACTCCTCCCAACACTTTCCTAATGGTACGATTCAAATTTTGTTTGTCCATGAACATTGTCAATGTAATTCAATTTGTTTTAAAAGTTTTCTCTTACTTTAGTATTGTAGCCGTTTTTCCTTACACCATTATGTCATATTACCATTTATGGAAAGCGTAGGTCACGTGTTGTCAGACATTAAACAGAGTTCTAGTTGTTGTTGAGATAGAGTTGGCGCGGTATGTTTTCGCGTATTTTCTAACCGCTACAAATCTGGTGGAGAACCTAAAATCCCGAAATGACCACCGTAGAAGAATTACAAGGTATCGTGGCAGGCCTTACGGCAATTGTCAAGCAGCAGGCGGAAGCTCAGAAGGCAACAAACACTCAAATCGCTAACCTCACTGAAGCATTGCTCGCACATGGCGGACCTCCCACAGCTCCGGCTACAGCCCAAGTAAATTCCACGCCTTTACGAATGCCTGCTCTTCAACTCCCGCAATTTCGTTATGACCAGAACACTCCCGACGACGTTAACGAATTCCTCGAATCTTTCGATGTTCAAACGACCCATTTGCAAGCTGCAACTAGCTCACCTTGCTAAAAAACAAGCATGCGTTGGCGAATGGCCAAATTCCGTGTTGTCAATGGAAAAAACTAAGTTTACAGATGAAACAACTCCTCTCCAAAAGCTGGACAGTTTTAAACAAGCTTTAAAATCAACATTTGCCGAACCACCAGAAGTACAACGCCGTCGTCTGGCGTCTGAGTTTTCTACGATGAAACAGCGAGTTACAGAATCGATCGATCGCTTCGCATTTCGCTTCAAAAACAACCTTCATCGCCTCGCTAAATTGGGCGAACCCTTTGACCGAAACTCGCCTCAGTTCATCATGTCGCAGTTTATCTCCAAAACGAAACCAGACATTCAAAAACATTTGGTGCTTAAAGCAGAAGAATAAAAACATCTTTCTGAGATCATCGAAGCCGCAAAACGAATCGAGCGTTCATTCAGTCCTTCGCAAAGTCAACCCAATAAACAATCGCCGGAACAAACTAACGCTCTTACCACTAATCCAGCTCCTGGTTTTCCTCGTGGTCGCGGCAAAGGACCCTGCTGTTATAACTGCAATTCCTATGGCCACACCAAAGGCAACTGCCCCGAAAAAACACAGAAAAACCACAATTCTACGAATCCTCAAAGAAGTAACGAAGTTTGCCGTTTATGGAACAAACATCAACGACCTCCCTACGTTTTACCAGACCAATCATGTAGATATGGCCGTCTTCATAACTGTAACACTTGTTCCAAGCCAGGTTGCAAGGATATTAATCATGCAAACACTCGTCCACCTGTTGCAAACTCCTGCGAAGTTCAACTAGCACAGGCAACCCAACTGGGACCACGCACTTCTCAACCACCTTCCTCTGGTGTTCAGTCTCAGTCTTCCAACCCTCCGCTATTTCTGATGCGGACCTTACCACATTCTTCAAGTGAAGAATTTTGTCATGTAAAGTCACCTCAGCTGGTAAAGTCCTTCAGCTCCCACTTGATTCCTGTTGTTCTGTTACACTGTGTAGCCTGGATCATGGACAGCACATCCACTCCGCAAGACCTGAATTGAAGTACAAGAAACTTGAAAAGCCCATTCCAGTGCAAATGGCTGACACTAGTGCCTCTCTGAATGCTGTTGGTGTCCAAGAAGTCCCAATTGCCTGGCTTCCAAACAAGGAAACTGTTCATGTCGCTCTTGTCGTGCCCAATATGTCTTGGCCACTCTTGTTTGGTGAAAATCACTTAGCAGCTACTCACGCCTTGTCTGACCACAGAGAAAAAACTGTGACATTCCGTCACCCTGCTATGAATTTTACTATTCCATGTGATAAAGCACCCGTCTCACAGGAACCCCATGCTGCAGTTACCTGCCTTCTTACTGGAAAACCAAGTAGCCACTCTGCACCCACCAAGACCACCGTTTACCGCGGTCTAAACCTACTCACAGTTTATCTCACCTTCAGTGCAGCATCCATCGGGTTGCTAGGAAACGACTTATGGCTAACTGGTCATGAATTCGAACCTGGTGTCAGAGTCCTCGATGGCATCTTCAGTGCATCCGCAGTACGAACTGTCATGGACTTCCCTTCTGACACAGGCACCTCCGAGGGTGATCTTCCTGATTTTCAGCAACTCAGAGCTATGAATGTTCTTGTGCAGTGTACAAAGAAGAGCGCTCATGTTGATTATTCCACCTTTGGTTATCTGTCACCTTGTACCGCTCAAAGCAAAGCTGATTTCCAGGATGCACTACACCACACAGCTGACATCCTTTCTTCATCACTTGATGCCTATGACTCGCCCTTCTGTCAGTCTCCTGTTGATGCATCTCCTCTCTTGAAGACCCCTTCACCTACCCGGTTTAGTAAAAGAGACCCAGTACAACCACACTACCCTAAGCAGGCCAATCACGAAATGATTAGAGCCGGCCTTGTTCAAAGCTCCCGTTTACTCCATCCTTCCAATCAGCCTGATGACATGGATGATCGAGACCTTCCTCCTACTTCTGTTGTTGAACTTGATCCATTTTCAGACGAATATCATCAGAAACTGCGAAAAGAGCTGCGCCTAGATACTGATGAATACAGTCACGTGCACCCTGCAGTCCTCAGTCAGTTTGACACTTTACTTCGGAAGTATCCTCATGCATTTCTATTACCTGGTGCACCGCTTAGGCGTATCCATGGAACTGAGCACCACATTAACACTGGGAACGCACCGCCTTGCTACAAGCCACCATACAGGATGTCAACGTCAGAACTTCAAGCCGTGCGTGATCAAATCACTGCCATGCTAAAACAGGACATTATTGGACCATCCAAGTCTCCTTGGGGTGCTCCAGCAATTCTTTTCCGTCGTAAGGACTTACACGGCAAACCCCAGCCTCCTCGCTTTGTGGTCGATTATCGCGCACTTAACTCAGTCACCAAGAGTGATGGATTTCCACTTCCTCAAGTCGTAGACATCCTCGACTGGCTTGGTGGTGGGAAATCCTTTGCAAAATTAGACCTCGCTAATGGTTATTGGCAAGTTCCCGTCAGAGAGGAAGACCGTGAAAAAACAGCCGTAGTCACCCACTGTGGATTTTTTGAGTTTATCTCCATGCCTTTCGGCCTTAAGACAGCTGGCGCCACCTTCCAAAGGCTTATGCAGGCCAAATTTTCAGACTTCCTCATGGGAAATGTAACAGGCAGTAGTGACAATCAAACTGGTTTCTGTATGCCCTATGTTGATGGTTTGATTGTACGTAGTATGTCCGACTATGGTGCCTTGGAACATTACGAACAGATATTTAAACGTGCTGCTCAAGTTGGAATGCAGTTTAAACCGTCCAAATGCACATTCTTTTCAACTCACCTCGAAGTACTTGGCCACATCGTTACCCCCAATGGTCGCATCCCTGACCCCAAGAAGGTCCAAGCTATCTCTGATTTCCCTATGGTCAACTCCCAAACTGCTGTTCAGAAGTTCTAGGAATGGTTGGTTTTTACAGGCACCACATCCCAAGCTTTGCACAAAGAACTTACCACCTACGTGAACTTTTACAAAAGGACAGAAAGTTCCAGTTAACTGCTCAGGTCGAAGCAGAATTCAATGACCTCATTGCAGCCCTCACAGGCCCTGACGTTTTGTTGCGATATCCAGATTGGTCCAAACCTTTTCACGTACACACAGATGCGAGCCAGCCTGGTGTTGGCGCTGTACTTATGCAAGAAGATGACCAACATCACTTGCGGCCCCTTCAGTATGCAAGCCAAGCGTTTTCACCCACCCAGAAAAGATGAGACACGCGCGAACAGGAACTCTATGCCGTCAAATGGGCAGTTGAACAATGGCGCCCTTATCTTTTGGGTCGAAAAATTCATTGTCGAAACCCATCACGCTAATTTGAAATGGTTGTGCTCTATTGCTCCACATAAAGCTAAACTAGCACGTTGGGCCTCCTCACTTGCTGAGTACGATTTTGAACTCCGTCACCGCCCTGGTCGCAGTAATACCGTTCCTGATGCCCTTTCGCGTTACCCTGTAACCCAGTTTATCAGGTCTGAGAACAGTGTTTCATCTGCCACTTTTGTTGACATATTGCCACCCGCAGACGTGTCAGCTTATTTGGTCACCGCACTGGGACTAACTCCATACTATTTCGCCCCTCTTACGGCGACCATCTCATCTTTTACGACGGCCTTTGCCCTGACAACGGCAGATACAAGCACTTCTCCCCCTACCAAAGCAGAGCATCTCTCAACTACCAGCCAGACAGAAGAACCCCTTACTCTCCTAGGATCCAACAGACAAGACTTTATCACTCTTCAACTCCAAGACCCAACCTTAAAGCTCGTCCACAAGTATCTATCAGCCGGAAGTAAGAAGTCTGCCCTTCAAGACTTATCGTCCCGCGAACAAACTCGCATTCAAAACCTGGCACGACGATGTCTTATTTTAGAAGGACTTGTTATGTATTCAGACGAATTTCTTGACGACCCAGGTCACCTTCGTATCTTCGTTCCTGACAACAAAGACTTGAAGTCCCGGTTACTGCGTGCGTATCATGACTCGCCCCTCGGGAAGCATAGGGTACGAGATAATACCTACCATGCCCTCGCTAGAGATTTCTATTGGAGAGGGATGGGGAAGGCAACGAAACGCTGGGTTGCAAGATGTCTAGAATGCCTCAAGCATAAGTCCACCGATCAGCAACATGGCCTCATGCATACTCGGTTCTATGACAAACCAATGAATGTACTTGGAATTGACTTTGTTGGACCATTCCCGATATCTTCCAACGGGAACCGCTATATACTTACCGCCGTCTGCCCGTTCTCTCACTTCCTGGTAGTAATACCAACAGCAGATCGGAGTGCTACCACAGCTGCAAGGGCACTGTTTGATAATGTGTTCCTTAAACTAGATTTTCCATCCACTCTTCTCAGTGACCGAGGAGGAGAGTTCTTAAACGCTGTACTACGTGAAGTCTCCAGACTCTTGTCCATTAAACAAGTGTTTACATCCAGCTATCGCCCTTGAGCTAATGGCGCTACAGAACGTGTTCACCGCTTCATGAATTCGGCTCTTGCTATTTTCGCGTCCAAATGGCAAAAACAATGGGAAGACTATTTGCAGCCAGCAGTGTACTCGCACAACACCTCGGCTATCGACGGCACTGATGGTATCACACCATTCTTCCTCATGTTTGGCCGTAACGCAACATCACCCGAGACAGTTGCTCTTCGGCTCCCAAGCGAGCCAATCAGCAAGAACGAATATGCAAAACATTTGGTTCAAAGGATTTCAGAGGCACACAAACTATTCTCCAGCATCAAAAAGGACCTAAGGAGAAGGCAACGAGATTATTACGATTTGTCTGCTAACGTTAGAGAATTTTCTGTCGGACAGCAGGTCCTAGTCAGGAAACCACCTCCTTCAAACGTAGAAAAAGGATCAGCTACTAAACTCATCCGAAGATACGCCGGACCTTATATCGTCAGCGAGCGTTTGAAGAATAGTGATCTTTATCGTCTAAGGCACGCCATTACCAATGAAGAATTACCTCCTACTAACGTCGAGAAGCTGATACCAGTTCCAGAAGCCGAGCCTGGCGAACTAAGAGAGTCCTGCGCACAAGGAGCATCTCTTCCTGTTCAATCAAGGGAGAGAGAGGAACAATACAAACCTGGCCAATTCATTATATACCTTCCCAAGAGGAACAATCAAGCAGACGAGGGGATCTCACTCAAACTGGCCCAGTATCTTGAACCCCTAGGAAAGGCTCCAGTTAGCGAAGCTTGCAAGCATCTGTACTCTGTCTACCCAGCAGCCAAGCAAATTCTTGCCAAACTTGGAAGGATGCGCGGTCTCACAGCACATTGCCCATACTTATCCCTCGAAGGAGATCCCTCTGGAGGAGCTTATTATATAGTCTTAGATCAAGCTGCGTATGGACGGTCTCACACCGATCAAGGGATCCTGGTTGGAGAAATTGTGGAAGCCGGTGAAGTCCAAGACACGGTTGTAGTTCACACCTATGCTCCTACTGGGCGTCGCACAAGACTTGCGAAATCTCGCATTTGGAAACTTGTCTACAACCATGATTTGTCAAGGAAATCTGTCCCTATGGACAAGGACAAGCGCTTGATGGACTATAGCCCAGACTTTGATCGCGTTGAGTTTAGGCAAATTATTACAGCGCGAGACACTCTGGAGCAATTGTTGTCTGTTAGAGACATGGACGAAGTAGTGACAAAGTTATTTGTTAGTGTTAGGTCGTTGCACGTTTGGAGACTAAACTACGCTCGAACTTAATCGCGGTTTTAGATGCTCAAAATAAGTGTAATCTAGTTTTAGGACCTTAAGCTTTTGATTTTAATTGTACATTTCCTCGCTCCTGTTAGAAGGGAAGGAATGTAGCCGTTTTTCCTTACACCATTATTTCATATTACCATTTATGGAAAGCGTAGGTCACGTGTTGTCAGACATTAAACAGAGCTCTAGTTGTTGTTGAGATAGAGTTGGCGCGGTATGTTTTCGCGTATTTTCTAACCGCTACAGTATGGAGGGTGGGGGGTGCGAAGTACCAAAAAAATATTCGCGCAAGGGAAAATTAAATGAAAAAAAATTCATACACGCTAATTAACCCTTAAAAAATATTTATGCTATAGCCTCAAAAAAATCATACAAGGAATTTGATAACGAAAAAAATTCCTGCGGCTTGAAAATTCGCACCCCCCACTTTCTAATGGGCTGTCCCAGCCGACCTTGGAGCGCACAGTTTTTCCCCACCCCTCACCCCCTAAAAATATACCTTTGTTTAGTCACGATCATGATGACCCGCAAGCCTTAGAAACGTGCACGACAGTCATCTGAATTGACCGATTGCGTAATATAAAACAAAGGAAGTGTTGACAACATAGTGCAGGACCGAAGGTCGAGAACCATGAGAAACCCCTGGAACTTATAGCCTCCCACGCAGACGTTCTTAGGGTTTCGTCACGCGTTCCTGCCCCACGAACGTCTACTGAACTGAAAGATAAATAGAGGATATTACATGGCCGCTTGGAGATACGAAATTTCTCTTCGAGTGTTGAAAAATGTTTCAATCGTTCGCTGCGCTCACTCCTGAAACATTTTTCAACACGAGAAGAGAAATTTCGTATCTCCAAGCGGCCATGAAATGTTCTATTTATTATGTAAACATCAATGAAATACCAAACCATTTCACTTTAATAGTTTTTTTGGTGTGAAAGGCGCGATTTATATATTATGTAGCCATAGCAAAGGTGATATTTTCACATGTGAAGACAACACGTTATTTTCACATGTGAAGACACCAAGTTTTGGCGCGAAAGCTCACCTGGTATTTCATTGGTATTTATATAATAAATTCCTTTTCCATTGTTCGCAAATATCGGCTGGAGATCACATGTAGGCTCGATTACTAGCCGCTGTTCGGGAAAATAAGGCCGCACTCATCCCCAGGATCAAAGACCGGACCCGGGAGACGGCGGAAATCGAGCCTAGATCACATGCAGATTATCGGAGCTCCAATTGGCGCTGTTGAAGTCAAAGTGTTGACAAGCCAAACATATACGTACAAGCTCTGTATAGTGTGATACGTGACCAAAGATTTTTGCTCCTGACGAGAATATAGGAGACAAGCGTTGGCTTTTGGTAAATTTCTCTCTGTAAAGGCTAGATTAGATGCCATTTGCTCATAAAGTTGTTCTTTGGGGGATGCAAAGGCGTGGTTACCTTGTAATACTGAACAAAAGGCAGAATTTTTTTTCACACGTTATAGTTTTGTAGGAAAGCCGACTTTAATCTCCGAGGTAATTTTTTTCAAACAGATTCTGAGGGTAGCCATTACTGTACGAACGCGTATGAGTTAACTGAGTAGTTTGTTCTAAAACTGTAAGGTCTTCACCTTTCATGCGACCTTTCTGATCTTTTCTGAAGCTATATAGTCAAGCGCGAAATTTCTCAAGGTCAAAAGTGCACTTTCCATATTTGGAAGTCTGCTGTGACTGGTCTACGTTTTTTTCCGCTCAAGTCAGCAGACGTTCGTGGGGCAGAAACGCGTGAAGAATCCCTAAGAACGTCCGTCTGCGTGGGAGTCTGTGGAAATTATTACTCCCACGTCATCTCGCTAATTCATATGACATTTTATTCCGACAGGAGACATTAACACAATCAAAATATGCTTTTGTCCCCAAACGATAACCGGAACCTCCGTAAATACATCATCGATTTTATTTTAAAAATTACAAATGTCTTTTTAAACAGAGCAACTTCAGAACACTAGGCCACTTTACTTACGTCTCCAGGTGATTAAAAGCAAAAGGACGCGCGCGAGTAGAACGCGAGACCACAAGAATATTGTTTTCGAAATGTAACCGCATTAACAGAGATTCTCCGTGAACGGATCGCAACAGTATTGTTCTAAATAAATATCAAAAAGAAAAAGAAAAGGCTTCTTCCAAATAAACGGTTTCGTGCTGTGCTTTCCAGTTTCCAGGACGTACTAAAAGTGCCGAAAATAGGAATTTTGCTACGCGTGTTTTATTTGTAACGAGAAAACAAATCTTTTACTAATAAATACCGAAAAATATAACTAGCGGAGGGTCTCCTACAAGAAAATCTCCTATTAAAAACACACTGGATAAAGAGTTAAATAGCGGCAGCGGCGAGATTTGGTAATTTTTGGCGGGCTTTGGACACGTTTTGGCGGGATGGCGATTTCACTATTCGACCGAATCCATTTGGCCTCTACTATGACTTCTTCATCTACTAACAATAGTATTTCCGCAACCCGTCGTCATTAAATAACGGAAATTTTTTATGTAGCCATTTTGCACACGCTTTACATCATTAACAGCAGATCATGCATAATAGCTGTGGTCACACTACAGACTTTTACCGAGGTAAAACTGATTTACCTAGGGCAAATTCATCAAAAATATCCCGAGATAAATTCATTTCGGGTTTTGTTTTACCTAGGTAAAAATTCTAGGAAGGTCACACTACTGATATCGGCTCCCGAAGTTTTCACGCCAGTTGAATTTTCTGGAGCGTCAATTCTAGAAGGCAAAATGCGCAGGGATCAAGCTGATCAAAGAGACGTTTTTTTCTTTTATTTCACTAATATTTCTTACGCTAATTCAACGTGCAAGCTGAAGAAAGGCGAAGAAGGAGACGATTCGTGCCCCCAAAATTTCTTTCACAGCGTGATCTTTTTCCGGTTCTGTCATCAAGACCTTCGCCGATGAACGTCTATTGGCTAGCAACCTCGGTATTTCATTTTTCCCTAGCTATTGCTTTGGGGTAGCTGTCAAGGTTAAAACTCTATTGTTTTCGAGACATATCGAAGACCCAGACGATAAAATTTCCCCGAGGTAAGTTACCTAGGGAAAAATCGGTCACACTTAAAAAATCAAGTTTCCCTAGGTAAACTGTCAACAAGTCGTGTTTACCTAGGTAAAAAGTCTGCAGTGTGACCACAGCGAATATATAGTACTTTTTTATAGTCACCAAACAAATGCAGTCGTATTAGAAGATCTAACGTTTTTAACATCAAAATGCCTACCCGACTGCTGATGAATATTACCACTTACACGTTTATCATAATATCGTTAGGCTCAGAAACATTTTGAAGGCATAGGAAGACCGTCTTCTTCTCGTAATGTCATCAAAATCTACAGACGCACACACCGTCCTTTACGTTCATGTCAAGAATGCAATGCTGGCTTTACATGTATTCGATCAGAGGTCAAATCATAATGTCACACTACTTCCATATAAAGAAAAGGTCAATTAATATTTCCATTGTTTTGGTTAAATTTTTAACTATAGTGCGTTGAATGTACAAGATTCCATCATAGAGAGAGAGAGATGCCATAAAAATACGAACCCAACGCACCAGCGCGTGCGTGACACGCGATTCAGTGTGGAAACTGCAGTTTAGCAAGCTCACGCCAAAGAAATTCGTTGAATCAGCACACACAAAGCCTCGGAGATCAATGATTGCAATTTGCTTTGGCATCCATCTTTCCTTCATGAGTAGTATGCTGTGTGTTCACGGACTGCGGATTTTACATAATAAACATTTGCTTTTATCTAGCAACATTCGTCCGATTCTATTTGAGTTCTGCGCCCCTCAGTGCGTACATTCAATTCAATATGGAACTACGCTACATTTTAATACTGGCAAAGACCAGAAAGACAAAGCTTGAGTCATGTAGGCCACGCGCGCTTATTCTGGATAACTCGTGAGCTAAGAACGCAAATCTCTCTCAATTACTCTACCGAGATGCCGCCTAAATCTTGTTAAAAAATGTGACGTTTTACCACAGGTAGCCCAAGCTCGAAATATGAGCATCGGCGAGCATCGGCATTGTTGCGTAACATTCAAAATATAAGGATCAGATCTCTTCGTCAAAAAGAGGTCTGGGCACGAGATTAAGTATAAAAAAATCCAGTGAGAACCGGCTTGACATATGCACAAGCACAACTCTTAGCATAATGCGCAAGCCAGAACCAGCTTAAGATAAATACTTATCGTACAATAGTGAACCAGGCTTAACTATTCAGTTCTATTGACACTAACTAAGTTATCTAAAAGATTTGCTTCCAGATTGTGTTTTGGTTTGTTAACTTTAGTCATGCATTCTTTGCTTCTCCTGTTTACTTTCTCCAAACTTCATAGAAAGTCCAGCTGATAAACATCCGTGTCAAGGACGAAAACAGATTATAGCAAAAAAAGCAAAGAGAAAAGAAATGAAAAGACAGCGTTGTGGTTAGCTAATAAATCCATCGCTATATTTTTTGACCAATCAGAAGTAGAACCAAAGTGTCAATTTGGAAACATGACTTTTCCTGCCTTATTTGGCCGCTACACAATTGGCTAATTGGATTAGCCAGACCCATTCTGATTGGACAGCCTGACTACTCCGGTTTCGCAACGTTATGACGCTCGAACAAAAAACACCTTTTTATCAAATGCTACCCAACAAACTACTTTAATAGAGAGGAGAAGTCGTTATGTCAGGTTGCCATCATAGCAAAATTTTCGGATGACAAAAAACCGAAAACGTCACTTAAAAAGTGAATTCGCACGGTTTCAAACTTCATCGGTCTTATTCAATTTCTCTTTTATTTGTCTAATAATGTTGGCGAAATTTTTATTATTTTTTTTTTTTTTTTTTTTGGGGGTTGAATCTGAAAGGACCTTATCAGAGTTTAAAAAAAGAAAAAGAAAATTTTTGCGTTGTGTTCACCTACTCCATAAAGCAGGCGCGTGAAATTAGTAATTTTCATATCGCAGTCGTGCAACGACGGCAAAGACATGCAGAAAAAAGCATGATGCACGTGCAAAGTTATTGTTTTTCTAATATATACGTATAACGTTTTTGCTGTTCTCGTTGCTGACGACACACTTCCCCTCTCTATTGAATAAACCTTCCATGTAAAGAAAAAGAAAAAGTTGTTTGTTTTACTACGAGACAAAGTTTCCAAAGGATACCTGTCCTCGAACGATGGAACATGAGTAGATTCTCTTTTAAACTCAACTGGGAAGCAAAGGTTCCTGAGGCTGTCTTCATATTGTTCTATCTCCTTTTTGCACAGAGCACCATTTGTACCCTGAAAAGAGAATTACGTTACCCACGGTTAAACGTAGACTGCCGTTAACTCAGATTTCCTCGAGAGTTACGAAAGGAGCAAATGAGCCCATGAGAAGCAATGAGGCAGGAGTTTAACCGATTTCAGCTATGCAGCACCTGCAGTAGGTCTGTCCTCACGTGGACCGCGCTAGGTATTGTAGTTTAAATAAATACCCCAACAAACCGTTCAATTTCTGAAAGCCTAATAGTTCCAGATTATGGCTGATTTCTTTAAAAAATCCAAAATGTGAACGCGTTTCAGAAAGGTGTTTTTTTTTGCGAAAGTGTATGTATCTGTAAGTTTAAGTCCACGCCAGCCAAAAGTAAATGGAAGAAACCGATGGAGAGCGCATTGAGTTCTTGAAAATTTTGGCTAAAAAATTATATGTCAAATTTTGTCAAGTGCGTTTGTTCTTTTGTTATAAGCAGATGAAGTTAGGGATAATAAGTCAGGAGCTTAAAGTGTACGCTCAAAATGTACGCTCAATTTGGCCCGATTTTCAGTGCAAGAAAACAGGGGAGGATAGATTTTTCTTGAAACAAATGATTAGCATAAAAAGTAAGTTCTCAACGGGCTCTATCTAAAAGTTGCAAATTTCGAAAAAAAAAATATTGGATGATACCTTTTACCCATGGGATGGCAGTCAATTACAAAATTAACCCCACAATTATAGTAAAGCTGGCTCTAGTTGTAATACACTCCTGCTCGTTTTTTAAACAGCACATAACGCTATCCATCGCATAGGATAAATCACTATCCAGCGGATTTTGTAGTTTACAACAATAATTTCTTTTGCGAATTTTTTTCACTGGCCACTATTAAGAGTGAACGGACTATCCACTACGCACGAATTACCTCAACAGTGCGGTATTCACCCCGCGAACAGAGGCTACTTTTGTCTTCTTTTTGGAGAGAAAAGGAGGCTTTGCCTTAATCGCGTCACGTTTTTGAACTGGCTGCAGCCCAAACTTCTGGAATAGGTCAATCTCGTTTTCTCTCGTGAAACTGGTTTTTCGGGTGAGAACATCCGTTTATTGATGGTCGTAACTGATGGTCATACCAAGCGCAAGGCTACTAGGCCTGGGTTCGAAACTGTATCCTAGCGACATGCCGCTCATGCTCAAGAAAGATCTTACTCGATTGATGTAGAGTCTTTCTCGAGTACGGCAAAATCGAGCAAGCGAAAGAAAACATATTAAATTTTGCAAGCAGAATACTGCAATGTTGATCGTACTATGTGAAAATTAAGTCTGCAAGACGTCAACACTACACCGAAAGAACTCAAAACAGAGCGGCATTGTAGCCATAGACAGCTGTTTCGCCCTTTTTAGGGCTCGTAAGTATGGCGCAACAACCAGAGAAAGCTCTGATGAAGAATATCCGCGCACTCTGATTTAAGCCCTGACCTAGAACTCTCAACACCCACAGCCATCACGTCATACCACGTGTCGTCTGTGGGGCAAGAGTCCAAGTGTCAAGTTGATGTCTCGCAGAGAAAATAAAGGGTAGGCCAAAACCAACCTCTAACACATGGACAGAACCATGCAAGAATTACAGCATGTCGGATCTATAAAAGATCTACGCCCCCAAAATACATAAAGGACAAACATTAACTACAAAGGACTGCAAAGGTCTTCATTGATCCCACGTTCTTCGGCATATTCGTTTGCGGTCCTTTGCAGTCCTTTGTAGTTCATGTTTGTACTAAGCGAAAGAAACACTCTGTTGGCAGGATGAGCGACATTGAGCAAACTATTGTTACCTCGTATTCTATTACCTGGGCGAAAAATTTTCCTCCTGGTTTTAAGACTTGAAGTGTCAGGTTTGATATTTCCCGAACAAAATCCCAGTTAGAATCTAAAAGAAATAGCAAGGGACGTTTTTTTCATGAAAATCTTGTTTCCCTACTCACCTAGATTTCCTTTCATCTAATCCTAAACTTTTCCCACCAAAATGAAGCCTACTAAGGCTTTTAAACTTTTATCTTTATCTATTTTACTTACGCTCTTTATGTTACATATCTCACCGATGTCTGTTGATAATAGCGGAGCACCATGGGTAAGTAAATTTACCCATAAAAGAAAATTTGGTAATCACGTGATCGTACACCGAGCGCCCATCCGTCCGCACAACAAGGAAACCAATGTTTAATCGCACACTTTCTACCTAGTTTGGGAGCCCAGGAGCAAACTGATATCGCACACATATTGCAAATCAATGTTCCACCAATGTTGTGATCAGCTGACAGCTGTGAAAACAGTGTATCTGCTGATAAGTATAACCTGATTGTCTCGCGGGCTCAGGTACGATTGAATGAGTGCAATATTTGTCTTGCATTGCAAAATTGTGAAATACTGCATTCTGTCCGAGATCTGTATGATAAAAACAGCGCCTCATAGTACTGTTCCACCTCAAATGTGATGTATAAATAGTATAAAAGGCTGGTTTACACGCCACCAGATTTTTTGGCAAGAGTTTTTAAAGTAAACTTGCCGAACGCACGCTTCGCTCTTAGCCCTGGCTAAATGTATTAATAATATACACGAAAAAATTACTCAATTCAGATTGGCTGAGAAAGGAGTACAGCTTTTTTGTAACACGAGTGCAAAATGTGTAACACCAGTGCAAACTTGTAACACGAGTGCAAATTACAAATGTTTTCTGATTGCCTGAAAATACAAAAGAAACCAACAAGAACCAATCAGATTAGAGCTGTTTTAACAACAAAAATTCAAGAAAATGGCCACGGTTTTCAGCAGACGACGACTGGATTTACTTTTGTAAGCAAAACAACAAGAGAAGAGTTAAAAAAATATTCCAAAAACCGGAACACAGTAAAAAGTATGCCTTTCTGGCTAAATGTTTTGAAAATGGGTTGCTAAGAGAAAAATGCTGTCAACAAAATCGAGCAAAATGAGCCAGAGAAACTAAAAAACAAGCTACTTATAACAGACTACGCTAAAGTTAAAAAAATAAGGAACAAAAACGGTTGCAACCACACGCAAACCATGACAGCTACACTCTTCAGGCACTTAAATGAACAAGGATACAATTCCATGATAACAACAGGGATTTCAATCTCTTTGAGTCTTTTGTGGAGCGAAGACCTCTATTAAAACATCCATGCGATGGTCTGTTTTTTTTTTCTACCTCAGTAGCAAACGAAACCGAAAATTTAAACATCAGGTCCAAACTAAACCAATGGGCGAAAATACCATAACTCACATAATGAAAGTATCTGTAGCTGCTACTAGCCTTAAAGAAAGTGAGAAAAAAGTTTACGAATCATTCTGCAAGAAAACAGTCAGGAAGCTGAGGAAAGCAAAGATTGCAAGTTCAGAACATATCGTCAATGTCACAGGCCACGGAGGTATAAATTTCCTTAACGACGAGTACGATGAAGCCGACGAAGAAGAGCTACGATGACTCTTGTAGTAGGCCAAATGAAATAATGAAAACTCCAGCGCTGAGAAAAAGCAAATATTATATTAATACTGGCAGTTTCCGACATCACAACAACTGTGGCTCCACTCACCCATCGATAGCAGCGTCGAAAGAAAACAAATTGCCTCCTTGAAGTTCATTTTAGAGTTTTAAATCTCAAACATTTCTCCATGAATCCAGCTATGATAGGGTCTCAGGAACAGACAATGATTAACAGTCGCTAAAAACCTTAGCAAGTGTCTTTCATCTTTGGCTGCTCGAAGCGTTCTCCTGATTTCAAAACGGCAGTAGACTTCTTGGAAACGCTTCTTGTAATCGCCGAGCTCTCATAATCGAGGATGAATTTAAAAGTTGGGGGTTTCAAATTTATATGCCGAGAGGTTAAAAATCATTTAAATGCTACCCTACATGCCTACTTAAAACCGAGAAATCCCTAAAACGGGAAGTCTTTTTAGCCGATATTTCCGCTGTAAATGTCAGTTGTCGTAATAAATTCAATGCTCTGTTCGCAGAATTATGATAGATGAACATATTTTCTTTTTCAACTTTCGCCCTGACTAGCTAATGCGAACAGCGGATTGCCTGAAATTTTTATCTTTTTTTATTTCAATTTCGTTCTTTATATTACTAATCTGTTTAATGCGTGCTAAGAATAGTCTAGATTGTTATTGTTGTTGTCTCCAATTAAATCACTGGAACAAGTGGCTGCCGGTTTTCACAACCGGAGAGGTAAAATCCACCGAAGAGGGTTTTGCGGACGACACCCTAGTTGTAGCCACTGGACCGTTGCAGTGTCTACCAGCAAAGAAGCATGCCACTGATCCTGAACTGCATGCGGAGTTGCTTTGCAAAAGCGCGAATAGGAGTGCCGATTCCTCGACTTATGGAAGAGGGCAACATTGATTTCCCCTGCATGGTCAAAGTGGATCAATCGAGCGCTGGACGCGGAAACTCTCTAGTTCACAATTCACAAGAGCGAAAAGAAATCGTGGTAGAGATTAGTGATAAGTGCTTCTGGACGGGAAAGTATATCTTGCAAGAATATATCCCAGTGTCTGGAGATGTCCACTGGTTGGGCAACTTGACCGGGACAATTTCAAAGGATCTCAAATGGGTTGCAGGAATGGATGATTGGAACAAGCAGGAGTTTTTAAAGAAAGCGGTTAATGAGGAATTCATTTTACCGGTCAAAACCTTCCTCTATACGACTGGGTACTTTGGAATAGTCAATATTGAGATACTAGAGAAGGAAGGAAGATGCTACCTGGTAGATCTAAACTCCCGGATCCCATCGGTACTGCCGCAGTTGTTCATAGCGCCTTACATGGCAGCGCTCGGCTTGCCCAAGTCCTTGATGTCAAAGGGCAAAATTCTGCGATGCAAAAGAAAAGACCTGTCTGCAATGGCAGAAGAAGTCAATGAAAAAGGCCCTGGAAAAGTAATCGTGCTGGCTGCAGCGGATGTTGACAGAGTTTTTGAAGCCGACCTCGGTTTTTTCGCTGAAACTATGTCTGGCATTGATGGACTGATTGATATATTGGAGCAGGATAATAAGAACAACACAAGTTAAGATCTCCAAAACCTTACAGTACCTGGTCTGTAGTACCAGAAACTCATTAGGGGTTGAACCCAGGGCGGATATTGCCCCTGGGTTCAACCCCTTATGAGTTTCTGGCTCTCCCCTCCCCAGAGGCCTCTTTGTGCTATTTTTATTGGTATACCCAGCGGGAACCTCTACGGTGGAGAGAGAGAGAGAGTTTCTGATAGTACATAGTATTAATTAAAAATTATTGGACGAGGTTGAGCAAATTTCGTGATTTGTCACTGGCAAGCAGATCAGGTATTTTCCTTAGCAGAGGGATAAGGAAAATAGTTGATCACCGAGTTTGTTTTTAATGACTTGCGAAGCGATCTGCCATTTTCACGCAAGAGCGATCGCAAGAGGGAGGGAGAGAGGAGAGAGAGGGAGAGATAGAGAGAAGTGTGTGTTTTCATTTACGCATGAGCAGTATAGTATTTGCAGCCAAACACAGTTGGACGACATTGCACATGAGCAGACCATTCTTTGTAGGCAGTTATTTAGGTCACCTGGTGGACTCTCGGCCAATGAAAAAGAAGACAAATTTGCATCGAATGATAATTGACTTTAATTAACATGTCAGGGGAGTGGCCTGGGAGTCCTTTACAGGTTACCCCCTTACCGTTTAGAGGTATCTCTTTCCCAGAAACCATCGTTTAAAGGCTGAATTTGTTGAATATTTCTTCGTATCAAAATATTTTCGTCAGCAGTTCTTGTATAGAAAACATATTCGGTTCTTCTCGCTTCGAAAGTCCTGTATGCAGCTATCCCGTAGGCTTTTCGCTCCTCCCACGCTCGCTGTTCACCCGAAAAAAAGGCCTTTTTTAAAAACACGGCATAGAAGTCGACAAGACAATACGGTGAGTACCTTGGGTGTGTCACAATGTTAAATCCGCTCTTCCTTTGAAAAATCCCCCCTGCACATGCGCTATTGATTCATGCTCTGAACTTTTGTCAAATACAAAAACAGCTACAACAACAACAACAACAACAACAATGACAACGGAACTGACGATGAATTAATTTTTAACGCGACTGGCTTCACGATGGAGATAAGCGGTTTCAGCGCGAAAATGAAGGTGTTAAATTCTACCATGACTTTTACGAACATGAGACGGAGGTAATGCCTCTCCCTGACGACCTAGTGGTGCAAAAACATAATACGTGCTACACCAACGGGTTGTGTAGTTAATTCACCATGACTTTACGTTGCCCAAAACACAATTCGTCCCCCACCCCCGCCAAACAATTCACTTTTAAACCAGAAAATCTCGAAATTTTGCTTTCTGCGCATGCCCGAACTTCGACAGCTAATATTTTGAGTCTGGATCAGAAGGCCACGAAGTGTATGACCTGTAAACAGCTTTGTGGTAAGTTTTAGCTCCTTGTAGTCAGAGAGTGACTAGAGAGTGGCTAGAAAATCGCTTGACTAGCTTCAAAACGCGTTTTCGGCAAAATTCCCTGGGGCGTATGGCCGGTTAACAGAGTTCGTACCGAGGGAGACAAAAATTCGAGGAGTCTTCCAGGTTACAAATCATTAAATTCCAGGACCCAGAATACAACCGATTCCATTGCCAAACAAACGCCCTTAATACGTAAATAGGGTTTGTAAGGAAAAATTCCGCAGCCTCTATTCTTACAGCCATGTCACTTTTAATAGCCGAATTAATCTTAGAGAATGTAATTGTAATTGTAATTGTAATTATCTTATTATCCACTCCCCTCAGGGCTTTTCAGGGATAATTTACAACACCGGTTGGGGGACTTTGCCAGACTGCTTAAGGTGCAGTTTACAAGTACTGAAGGAATGTCTTAGGGGTGTCAGACGTTAAACCCTTTAAGCCCCAAGATCCCCATACAAATTCTCCAGACTGATCTTCATACATTTCCTTAACAGAGTTAGCTGAGAGAATTTGTTAAAAGATCAAAGCATTTTCCCTTTGGTCTGCATTGATTAATTGTCATAACCTATCTCTTGATCATGTATTAATATTGTTGAGGGAAAACTGATGTTGATCCCTCTTGGGATTAAGAGGGTTAAACCGTCTAGTATAAAGAAGAAGGGACGAACGAACTAAACGTCACAGTTGCAACCAAACGCTTTAGAGTCCTCTAGAATGAATACGGCGATTTATGTAATTCCAGTAGTTATCCAGGAACACGGAAGTTAGTGGGAAAAAAGATAATTTTCAAGTATTAGCGAAAAAAGGGTCGCTTCATCCATCATAATACGATATTTAAGAGTTAAGGAGGTTATAAAACCAGGATAGAAAACTCAGTAGCATACACAGGTTTTCGATTCCATCGCGGAATCTTTAACAAGATTGTGTATGCTCATAAGTTTTCTATCCTGGGATTTGAAACCTTTTTTGCCTTCACTTTCAAATAGTTTTTCAGGGCCGCCTTTGAAAAAGGCTTAAAGATAGTAGGAGAAGTGCGAACCTTGCTTTGAATCAACTAATGACTGACACTGACAAGACTTAGGGTTCAAATAAATAGATTTGAAGTTTTCTGGTACATGTCGTTTTGGTTTTAATAACTCGAGGACGCTGTATTTTCTGTGACGCAATAGTAAATGTATTTATTCTCAGTTGCTTCTTCTCTTCTTCGATAAAATAATACATTCGTGCTCGTTTCCGCTTCGCGCTGATCGGCAGAATTCTGACAGCTCCAGTCGACTGGGAGCCACAAGGGAATTGGAGGTGGAATTCAAATTCAGAGACGTAGTTGCAAGCTCTCCTTCCTTTTCCCGCCCCGCCGCCAGAGCGCCCCGGAGAGCTTGCTCGCAGGCTAAAACCACATCCCATATAGCTTCTCCACTCACCGAAAATCAACTGTGGTCTGTTTGAAAGCGTTTGGTTCAAATGCGAGCATCGTTCTTGTCTAACTTAACTGTTGCACTCACCTTGTAAAGAGACATTTATTGGTATGTCTGTAAGATCATTGATCACGTAATCAAATGTCTTTCCCAGTTCCACGTACTCCTTGAGTGCCTTTATACAGTCATCAAACCTGACCTGTATCATAAGTAGTATAAGATTGCGCTGTGAGGTCAAAAGCAAACGAGGTATGTGCACGAGAGAGCTCTTGAAAGCTGTACGTTCCACAACCGCGAGGCCCCTTTGCGTTTGACGTTAGGAGAACACAATTCCTATTCTATCCTGTGGTACACTATTTGATTATCCTGTCATCCTGTCTTGGTAAATCGAAGAAAACGCCAACGCATACATTGAACTATGATTACTACTAGTTATTGTGGGTGACAAGAGGAGCCCGCAATCCTAATCTACAGGTTGTTATTACGCATGCGTCGCATCTATGTAGCCAGCATTCGTTTGGACTTAACTAAGAATGAACGGAATGCACAAAACGCAATTTGATCAAAGGACGAAAAGGAAAGGGAAAAAAAGAGCGAGGAAGATGAAAGGAAGAGAAGAGAAAAAAGGCAATGGTCGCACTAAGTAGTTTTTTTAATTGGCTACTTTGGAGAAAAAAAACTTTGAAGAGAAAACTGCTCGACGGAAGAGGTCTAATTGGAGATAACGTTCATAAAAAAAACGGTTGATACATCTATTGCCATATTTTGGCGTTTTTTGATCCCGTGTAACGATACGCAGTTATGACTGGTACTTTTGACTACAGTTAAGATGGCTGAACACAGTTTTGCGGGCGGTCAGCGGTAACTCGCGTGACGGTGCGTGATTTAAATTAGACAAACAAACATGGCGGCGAAAAAGCAAAAGTACACAGAGGACGATTTCTCAAAATCTACTTATTAACATTTTGTGATATTTGGGAGAATTTTTACTTTTATGGTATTTTCAATAATGAGAACTTTAAAATGGAAGTTTAACAGACGTATTTTTGACACATTTAATAACTACAGTACAATTATATTATTGATTATCTAAAAACCCGTCTGTTTAAATTTGGCCAAATAAGTTTCAAATGGTAATGATTAATTATAGTAAGCTGTGTGCAAGTTTATGGGAAAATCTAGTGAGCAAATGTTTTGTAAACTGGGCAAAAGTGAAATTTTAAGGTTGTTTTCAATCGTTCATGTTGACATGGAAACTACGAAAACGTCAAATTTTACTTGTCATTCAAATCGTTCATCAGTATATTGTTCACTTGCCAAGTTTCAGCTTGTGGGCTGCAACCTTTCTCTTGCCATGATTTGGCAAATGATATATACTCACAAACTGCCAAAACTGTGTTCAGCCACCTTATGGGTATGTGTCATCAATTACACGTCTTTGTTTGCTTAAAATCACAGCTTCGCGCCAAACAAATATGTCCTCCAAGTATTATCTCAAACGTTGTAAAAAACAAAAATGAACTTTGAAAAACTGTTAGGCTAACAAGTTTTCAAAAAAGCACAACAATTGCAATCTGTTTTGATCTTCTTCAAGTTTGTTCTTTCGCGCCTCCTTTTGTATTTTTGTGTTATTTATACTTTCTCTTAATGGCTTTTTCCTGTTAATTGGCCAGTTGCTTTTTACTGCAGGTTTGCAACACTCGATCAGAGACACTGTAAATTCAGTAAGGTTGGTTAATACTTACTTCATAGTTAGGTCCTGTATGCGAATCTAAAGTGTCACCGCAAACACTTCGCAAGTACTTCGCTGCAGCTTCGACAACAATTTTATCTATGTAATGGCAAGTCAAGGAAAATCAGTTACACGAATTATTACGCTAATCGGTAATTGCCATTCACGATCATTCATTCATTCAGTCAGTCATTTATTTTTGCCATTAACGACAAATACAACAACAGCACACAGAAATTTATAATACATTAAAGATAATATACATTATTATTCATTCAAAATATTTCCCTGATTCTGATTCGCAAAAAGCACGCGTTTAATTCACCATAACCAGTTGTTGATGACCAAATTTGGAAGAATTTTGTGTTTAGCGAGGAAATGACGTCAAAAATGCAGCGTTTTTGCAGGTCAATACACTGTTAACCGAGAAGCCCTGGAGAAGCGGTTGAGTTGTTTTGGTCGTGGAAACAAAAATGGCGGACATTTCACTCGTTTCAAGAGTAAGAACTAGGCGAAATAATAGCTAAAAACATGGCAAGAACAGCAAGAAGACAACTCGAAGGGCAACATCTGCTATTTGGAGAATATTTGCGGAGCTAAACAACCCTAAACGTGCACTATCGAAGATGAACTAAACATCGATCGATCGATGTAGATAAGCATGTTTTAGCCTCATTCATTAATTGTTAATTATTATTCATTCAAAATATTTTCCCGATTCTGATTCGCTAAAAGCACACGTTTAATTCACCATAACCATTTACTGTTGTCCAAATTTGGAAGAATTTTGTGTTTAGCTTGTAAATGACGTCAAAATGCAGCGTTCTTGCAAGTTAATGCACCGTCAACCGAGAAGACCTGGGGACGAGGTTGAGTTGTTTTAGTTGTGAACTTGAAAAATGGCGGACATTTCACTCGTTTCAAGAGTAAGAACTAGGCGAAATAATAGCTAAAAACAAGGCAAGAACAACAAGAAGACAACTCGAAGGGCGACATCTGCTATTTGGAGATTATTTGCGGAGCTGAACAATCCTAAACGTGCACTATCGAAGATAAACTTAACATCACTGGATTGATGGAGGTAAGCATGTTTTAGCCCTGTTTTTAAACTAGGAATTATTTTGAATGAATAATAAAACAATTACAGACCTGCCAACTCTCACGGTTCTGCCGTGAGTCTCACGATTTTTTATCATTTCTCACGGTCTCACGACAAGGCTCCTCAATCTCACGGGTTTTGGGAAAAATCATTCTGAAATGATTTAAGTTGTTGAATCAGAATAAAAATGGGAAATTAACGAGGAATGCTTGTGCCATAAAGTGAAAAACTAATAAAGAAGAACACTGTTCTTACTTTTTTGTACCCAGCTGTGATTTTCGCTTGTGTTCAATAAACTTAATCATTTTTCTTCGTGTCTGTCCGCCATTTTGAAATGGGAGTAGGCCCTGGGAACGAGGTTTAATTCCCAGGCGTCTCCCATGTTGAGTTTCCCAGTAGTCTTTGTAAGTTCAGCGCGGGAAAGCGATCGCAATCGTATAAACATGGCGAAAAATAAACTGTTAATGACTTTCCTCGATGGAAAAGGGGTTTGTTTAATCTTCATCGGGAAAAAAATAGATTCTCACTATTTTTTATAGAATCTCCAGATTTTTTTTCATGGGTCTCCAGATTTTCCTTTATCAGGGGTTGGCAGGTCTGCAATTATTGAATTCGGTTTTCGTATCATATGCCTACGGCCTCGACGGATAACACCGTCCTCGATCTCCATAATTCTTCATAAGATACTCAGCCTCGTTCATTAATTGTTAAATATCGAAAGATGGTGGGATAGCGGGATGTTTGAGTGTATACATTTTTGTATCAGAATTTAGTGATAATTTACGTATCAGATATTGTCTTAACCTTTTTGGATGGACTTCTAACTTGCAACAGTTTTTCAAGGATATCTCGACCATGGTCACAAATTTTGGGGACTCCTTCAGTAGCTCATGCAGTACCCCGCCATCTCCTCCTCCTAAAATGAGTATTTCTTTGTCTTTGTAGTTTTCTCTTCCATTTCCAAGCAGTGTTTTTGTGTAAACAATATCTGATTCTGCTATCACTGTGAAGACAAGCAATGGTGTCTAAAGCTGGCAGGCGGGTCGGTCTGTTAGGACATGTTCACTGTTATATCACCACACATTGTGCAAATGCCATTTTTTTTATGTATGATCTGATTAGACCGACTTAAGAGTACTGTGCTGGGGTCTTGGGGATTTGTGGGGAAGTAAATAGTGGAACTCTAGAAACTCTGCAGAAGTGCGTTGGAAGAATTGTAATTAAAAGTAGTAGTGACACTGCGATGAAAGCTTTGAAGTGGCCAAGTCTTAGGCCCAGGCGCGATGAACACATCCTAAGACTTGTAAGGAAATGTATACATGATCGGTGCCCTCAGTATTTTAAGAACTACTCAGTTTTTAACAGGAGCCTTTTTGCTCGTTCAACCCGCCAGAGCAATCTCTTGCATCTGCCTGCTATAAGAATAGACGTGGCCAATTAAGAGATCCTTTTATTCGGCCATGGAAGTATGGGTTTTAATAGTTATTGTAAATGTCCTTAATCTTGAAAGATCTTGTTGTTTTCAGTTCATTTGTTATATTACCTTGTATATATTTTATTATAATAAATTAATATAATAATTATTATTATTATTTATAGTCTAGTTAGTGAACTCAGGGCTCCTATTGATAACAGGTATGCTTTGTAAGGTCCCTGAATGGACTACCCTGGGAAATTACTTTTTGATTTTAAAGAAAGGCGTCTATCTATCTATCCATCCGTCCGTTCGTCCGTCCGTCCGTCCATCCATCCATCCATCCATCCATCCATCCATCTATCTGTCTATCTGTCTATCTGTCTATCTGTCTATCTGTCTATCTATCTGTCTGTCTATCTATCTATCTATCTATCTATCTATCTATCTATCTATCTATCTATCTATCTATCTATGTATCTATGTATGTATGTATGTATGTATGTATGTATGTATGTATGTATGTATCTATCTATCTATCAGTGTGTAGTAGAGGGCTGTGTATCTAAGCCCCAGTTGATAAGTTGTGGTGTTCCACAGGGTTCAATTTTAGGCCCTTTGTTGTTTTTAATTTATATCAATGATCTCCCTGGATGTCTTCTCCTTACCAAAGCACACATGTATGCCGATGATACCACGATATATGCGTCCTCTGTATCCACTGCTGAACTATATGCCAAGGTAAATAATGACCTAACTCGCGTTAGGGACTGGCTTCTTGCAAATAAGTTAAGCTTAAATGTCACTAAAACGGAGTATATGTTCGTAACAACTACCTTCAAATTATCTAACTTAGGAAGAGACTTTCCAATTAAGATTGGCAACAATCATGTTAAACGAGTCCTGTCCAGGGGACAAAACGCGCTTTCACAACACAAGGGTGCCTGAACACAAGTTTAATAATCGAGAGTTGCACACTCAGCATATTTCCTCAACAACACAACAGGATCGAATTTGGAGTCTCATCTTTGGCTAACAAGCTTCACCTCGCAAGTAAAAACCTACAAAACAAACACTTAATCACTGTTGGAACGGGATTTGGAAATAAACGAGCTCCTAAGACTCACCATACGATGAGAAACTCCCGGCGACTAGCGCGTTACAAAGCACATGGTTTCTTTCTCGCTCCACGACGACACTGAGACGCGCTCACTAAGCATGCTGGGAGAATAAATTACAAAACGGAATGGAACGGACTAGGAAAACAAAAAAAATGTTCTCTTGTTGAGGATTGCCCTCAACATCCCGGGGGGTAGGGCTGAACGAGCCCCCGTAGACAATCACTAATCAATGTTAAAGTTCTAAACCGACTGTTAGTTCACGACAATGTTTTCAGTTCAATCTTGCAACGTTCAGTGCACTCTTCGGCAAACCCGTCACGCAGCTTCTTCAAGAAGACACAGCTTGGTCACAGGACGAGTAAGAGAAGAGTCCTTTGTCTTCACTTCGGCGGTGCGGACACGTGAATCTTCACCAGGAAACACTTTCATTACGCGACCCAGCAACCAGCGGGATCTCGGCACAGTTTTGTCCACCACAAGAACCAGGTCATTCACTGCCAAATTCCTCTTGTTTAGTAGCCACTTGTGGCGTTGCTGTAAGGTAGGCACGTGCTCTAGAACCCATCGCGACCAAAAACAGTTAGCAAGGAATTGCGCATGTCTCCACTGCTTGCGTGAGTACAGCTCTTCCTTGGCGAAGACACCGGGGGGTATGGCGAGATTTCGTCGCTGTAGAAGTAGGTGGTTTGGAGTGAGTGGCTCCATGTCACTTGGATCATCACTTGCTGGGGAAATGGGACGACTGTTTAGAATGGACGTGACTTCGGCGAATACGGTGCGCAGGGTTTCCAAAGGGATTGCAGACCTGGTTTGCTCAAGACAGCATTCATAGCCTTCCGCACGCTTCTAATAAGCCTCTCCCACACGCCTGACATGTGGCTCGCGGTAGGGGGTTGGAAACGCCACCTTGGCAACACATATTTGAACCACTTCGCATCGTACGAATGTAGCTCTCTCCTGATTTGTTCTTCATTTAGTTCTCGAACCGAAAGCCGAAGTTCCCTCTCAGCGCCAGTAAAATTCGTGCCGTTATCTGACCAGATTTCCTTAGGGCAGCCGCGAACAGAGATGAACCGGCGGAGAGCCAAAATAAACGTATCTGTTTCTAAGGAACTAACATCTTCGATGTGGACTGCTCGGCTGTTAAAGCACACGAATATGCAACCATACACTTTGATAACACTACGAGCGCGCTTCACGTAGAAGGGGCCAAAGAAGTCGAGGCCCGTAAAGGTGAACGGGGGATGATAAGGTACCAGCCTTTCCTTTGGCAGGTCAGCCATCGCTTGCTGTAAGGCAGACGTGTTCCGCTTGCGGCAACTTATACACTTGCTCAGGATCTGACGCACCAAAGCTCTGCCTCTCAGTATCCAGTAACGCTGGCGGAGGACGGACAACACATGTTCACGGCCTGCGTGGCCCAGCACATGGTGGTAGTAACGAACTATCAATACAGACACAGGGCTTGACTTTGGAAGAATCACTGGGTGGGCGGCTTCAAAGGTAATCGGAACACGGTGAATTCTTCCTCCAACACGTATAATGCCATCAGTTAGGATCGGACTAAGAGTGGCCAAGCTACTGCTACATTTCACCTGTCTGCCTTCTTTCAAAGCCATGTACTCTTCACGGAAATGTTGGCGCTGCACCAGTCGCGTAATTACTTCGCTTGCTCGCTGAAGCTGAAAAAGGGTAAGTGTACCTCCGACGATACATTCAGGTTTTTCTTTCTTTAGTGCCTTGACAAAGCGAAGCACCCACGACATAACTCTCAGCAAACGGGACCACGACGAATAGCGCTTAAGTAGGAGATTGACTTGGGACGTTTCAGTGGTGAACATGATTGTGGCTGGTTTTCGTATTTCTTTATCATCACTTCGAATGTCTTCCACCCGAGCATTAGGCCACTGTTGTACAGGCTGCCACAGAAAGGAAGGACCTGACCACCACCGACATCCGGGTTGGAAATGCTTTATGGCGACGCCTCGTGAACCCTCATCAGCGGGGTTCATAGTACCCGGGACGTGATGCCATTGTTCTGGGGTGGTTGATTCATGGATCTCGGCCACGCGATTTGCAACAAATGTTTGGAAGCGCTTCGTTTGGTTTTTGATGTATTGAAGGGAGGTCATCGAGTCTGACCAGAAAAAGATTTCATTTACTCGCAGATCGAGCTCCTTCAGAATTGAGTTACTTAGCCGTACCGCTAACACTGTCGCCTGCAGTTCTAGGCGAGGTATGGTCCACTCTTTGATGGGCGCATTCCTGGTCTTCCCCATAACGAAGGAACAGTGGATCACTCCTTGCTCGTCAATGAACCGTAGGTAAGACACTGCTGCATAACCATGTCTTGACGCATCGGAAAAATTGTGCAACTGCACAGTGGCTTGTGCACTAGGGCACTGGGCCTTGTAACACCTTGGTATCTCGATTGTAGTAACACACGGCAGCTCTTGCAACCACTTCTGCCAGAGGGACGAATACGGCTCTGGAATTTCTTGATCCCAAGACAACTTCTGCCTCCACAGCTCTTGTAACAGAATCTTGGCTGTGAACACAAAGGGTGAAAGAAATCCCAACGGATCAAACAGGGAGCTTACGACGGAAAGCACTCCTCGCTTGGTGGATGGCTTGTACGCTTGTAAGGCCTTGAACTTAAAGGTATCTGTCTGTGCGTCCCAGTAGACACCCAACGCTCGCTCTAGGGGTAACTGGTCTAGATCTAGGTCCAACTTGGGATTCGCCCTCGACGCGGGAGGAATTGAGGCTAGCAATTCACGACTATTGCTCGCAAACTTTGTTAGACGGAATCCTCCTTCTCTCAACAACTTCATAAGATCTGAGGCCAGAGGTACGGCTTGATCAATATTTGGGACAGACTTCAGGACATCGTCCACATAGAAATTTCTACGAACTGTTCTGATCACTTCAGGTGGGTAATTTTCTTCATTGTCTTGTGCTGTCATGCTTAACGCCTTGTTGGCACAGCAGGGTGAAGACTTAGCACCAAAAATATGGACCAACATTTTGTATTCCTCTGGAGGCTCATCAATACCTTTAGGCCACCACAAGAACCTCAGAGAATCTGTATCACTTGGGGATACTCTGGTCTGGTAAAACATGCCCTCGATATCCGCTGAGAAGGCAATTTCTTCCTCACGGAAACGAATCAACACTCCAGATAGGTCATTTGTCAGATTAGGTCCCTGCATTAGCTGTTCGTTTAGGGATGTGCCGCTGAATCTTGCAGCCGCATCAAATACCACTCTCACCCTGCCTGGCTTGTTCGGATTGCTTACTGGGTGGTGAGGCAGGAACCATGTGGTTTTGCTGACTGTTTCTGCTTCCTCCTTTGTGAGCTTTCTTGCATATCCCTTGGTCACACAGTCTTCAATCACAGCTCTATACTTGACTTCAAGTTCTGGATCTCGAAGGAAGCGTCTCTTTAAGTGTTGCAGTCTCGCTTCAGCTAGTGTTCTGTTGTAAGGAAGCACAGGATTGTCACTCTTCCACAGGAGGCCCATCTCATAATGGCCATCATGTTTACAGATTGAATTGGATATCAAGTTCATAGCTCTTTGATCCTCCACAGACAGGGGCTTGGTTTCACACTTGCTCGTACCATAGGACTCGACTCTCCAGAATTCTTCAAGCTGGTCACTTAGGGTAACATCCTCCCCATTAATGAGATTGACTTGCACAGGAGTGGAAGAAGGTACACTGGGACAGCCACCAAGTATACTCCAACCAATACAGGACTTGATTGCGATCGGCTCATTTGGTTTACCTCTTTTAACTTCGAGCGGTATGAAGACCTCTTGGATGTTTGTACCAAGCAGGATAGAAATCTTACTTCTCTCTACTTCCGGGAAGCACACTTGCTGCAGATGTGGCCACTGCCCAACAGACCTTGTCACCTTTGTGTGCTTTAGGGGAATTGTAAGATCCTTTACAGCCCAGGCAGATTTGACATCAATCAGATGGTCATTCTCGCTATCTACTGAAGCAATTTGGAAGTCAACTCTCAGGCCCTCTTCTTCTGCATCGGCATTGTTTACAGTCGTGAGTGACAGCTTACTTGGTGAGCCCTTAATGTTCAGCATTTTCACGAGAGACGGGTCAATCATGGTTATGTCGGAGCCTGAGTCCAGTAGACCAAAGGTAGTAATCTGGTTGCCAGACTTACTAATCACTCGAACTGGGATGACTTGAAGCAACACTTCACACGAATTAACTGTGGAGCACATAGAAATAGTGGCTTGATCAGGCCTTAAGCCTTGATTAACGTCCTCACCGTTAGGACCGTCCCTTTGCTGGTTCCCTCTGTCTCTAGGTTCAGTGAAGTGTAACAATGTGTGATGTGACTTCCCACAACCTTCTACCCTGCACCTGATTAAGGACTTGCACTTCTTTGAGTTGTGTTTAGTTGAGCTGATACAATTGAAGCAAATCTTCTTCTGTTTTACAAAGTCATTTCTCTCCCTTGGAGACTTGGATTTGAATACTTCACAACGGTACAGTGGATGGTGTTGATGGCACATTGCACAGGATTCAGGGTTTGTTGCTGTTAAAGAATAGGTAAAACCCTTAGGAGTTCCTGACTTAGTAAAGAAAGGGTGGCTCAGGACAAACGCTCGCTCCTTCAGGAAGTCTACAACATCCTTGAAATTTGGCATCTTCTGTCCCTTACGCTCGAGATTCTTCAAATGTTCGGCAAATTTGGATTGCATCCACTTTGGCAGCCGCGCGCTGACTTTCTCCAGATTATCTATATTCATCTCACTAAGGTATCCCATTGACTCTAAGGTATCATAGGTAACTTGTGCAGTATCAGCATAGCGCTGCAGGCTGTCCTTATCATTTGCTTGTATAGCAGGTCCCTTCGTAAGAGATTCAACACATGCTCTCACTACTTGAAATGGCTGGCCAAACCGTTCCTCTAGTGTCTTGAGTGCCTTTGCCAGGCCACCAGGCATTGGCTCATATCTCTGCACCGCAGTCAGGGCAGGACCGTTCAAGAACTGTAACAGACGGGTCATTTTCACAGCATCACTGAGGGGCCTGGTTTCAACCAACTGCTTAAATCTCTGACGAAAGGCTGGGTAATTTTCAGGGGATCCATCAAACTTCTGAACTTGTACGTGTGGTAGATCATAAGCGGCACTCATTTTCTCCATTGAAGACATAATAGCAACAAGACTGTCATTCATAATTGAACCAGCAGCACTGGGTGTGGCTGTACAGCGGTTGGTGCTCGTGAGGCATGGGGTTTCTTCAGTGGGTGGGTCAGCAGGTTGCGACTGGCCGTTGTCTTGAATACGGGGTTT